>JAPMOR010070501.1:84530-216901 GCA_026543865.1 Argiope aurantia
TTTTCTTTTTAAATTCTTGTAAATTAACTGTGTTACATTTTTTGTTTTTATAAACATTATAATGAGATTGAGCGGTTTTTTTTTTGTAAAAGACAAGCTTTATATTTAGATCGCTAAGATTTTAATATGTTAATTTGTAAAAACTTTCATCTGGTCTGTAAACTGAGTGATGCAAAATTTGTTCAAAACACCCAATAGGGCAGATAATCAGATATAGAGCTACTAAAGTTGGCGGGTAGACATTTCAAGAGTGATAGGTGCTCATTAAGAAAAGGTTTTTAAATTTCGATTCTAGTTTTATTAATTAAAAACAGTCACATTTTTAAAGTGTTCTCCTTAAATTAATTTCGGAGCATAATAACTTCTTCCTTTATCACTTTAAAATTTTAAAATTTAAGGAATGAGCATTTTAATTATACCAGTTTAATTTTCAAACAATGTTTTCTTTAATATTGATACATTTTTGTAAATTTTTTAATTAGCGTGTAAATAAAGTTTCATCTTTCGAATACCAATGTTTTGCAAGCATGGAGAAAATTTCTTATTATATAAATGTTAATTTATTATATATATTATTTTGCTGTATTATATATCTTATCTATACTTATAATAAAGCTCAATGTGTGTGTGTGTGTGTGTGTGTGTGTGTGTTGGCGCTCTACAGACCAGACCATTCATCCTACAGCTACCAAATTTGGCACGTGTATACCTTGGAGGCCGGGAATGTGCACCTGGGGGTTATTTTTTCGAATTTTTAACTAGAATTTTATTTATTTAAAAATTAATCGAAAATTTGACGTGTTTCTGCTATAACTGCCGAAAATATTACCGCACAAAAAAGATTTTTACATGAAGTTAAAGATAAAAAAATTATCTTTTAAATGATACTAATGTTTTAATCTTAAAATTAAATTTCTATTTTAATGAATTTTTAAATAAATATTTTAAATATGTTTTTCAATAATTTTTTCCGTCAAAAATAAAAATGAGGATTAAGCACGTTTCGCATTCATGAGAAAAAAATAGCTTTTTTTCAAAGTGTTGCCATCACATTGATTAAAGCTCTAACTGAAAATAAATTAAATCTTTTTGGAAATGAAATCTGCAAAATTATAATTTTCGTCACGTGTCTGTAGGAAATGAAACAAATATGAAATATTATTTTTTCGAAAAAAAAAATAAATTCAAGAAAAATTATTTTATGATCTTTTACACTCTCTATACAGGATGTTTATTCAGTCCCGGATCCATTTTGATATTTAATGACTCATAAAATAATGAAGATGTAAACAAACTTATGGCATTTATTGATGGAATAACTCATATATTTTCCTTTTCAGGTTTGAATATTTTTACTTTTGTAAATATCGTCTGCGCGTGTTTTTAATTTCAGATGATTTCATTTTCCAGTCTAAATATCTATACTTTTCTAAATATCGTCTGCTTATTAATTGCATTTTTCTCTCTTTTGTTTTTGGCAACTATTGAAATGTTATGTTTACTTTTGATGTGTTTGTTCAATGTAGTACTTTTGTATGTGATGTTTTATTCGATCGGATATTAAGGAGAATGCATACACCACAAGAGAAAGCACAGATTTTATGGTGGTCATAGAGTTAATTTCCAATCAACTAAATCACTGACTTTTAAGAGTTAATTTCAAATCACTTAAACTGACTGATTTATGAAGATTTGAATATCGCTATTCAATAAAAAAAGGATAATTTTAGATTTTTCATCGATCGTTTCAAAGAAAATACGCCAATAAGCGCGCAGGTTTCTCAAGATTAATTGGCCTAAGATTATGAAAATGGTGAGTTTTTCTAAATTTTTAACATTTAAAACTTCATAAATAAGTCTTAGTTGATCGTGGAAAATAGAAACATTCATTCATTTATTTAAAATTTGGTGTGTCCAGAATATTTATCAGAATATGATACCTTACTGCATTAAATTTAGACTTCATAATTTTTGAAATATATTTATAAGCAGTAACAAAATATTATTATTGATTTCATTTCAATCCTTTTGAAAGCAAAACTAAAAACTGAATTTTATACTGAATCTCAGAAATTTTTGTTGAATTATTGTTTGAGATATTACATAAACTATGAAAAATATTTTGTAGTTAACATAAGACTTAAATACCGAGCGATTCTGTTTGCAATACTCATATTCAATAATAATAATAATTAATAAATAACAATAAAGATGATTAATAAAATAAAACGCTTGGTTTTATTAAAAAATATCTTAATATTAATTGCAATTTCGTCATTTACATTTTTATTTAAAGTTTAAGTTTTACCCGAAATGGCAACAAATTAGCAAAATATATAGAGTAAATTGAACGAAACGATCTAAACAATATAAGTTTGGTATGACTATCAAAATTTGAAGATTAAAAATGTTTTGTTTGAGAATCCTTTAAGAGACCAGTTACTTAAAATATTTAATTGAAAATTGTAGCGAGCGGTAATACTGGCGAACCGGCTGGTCGCCAAAGGCGGCTAGTTATATATATATTACTGACAGTTTAGCATCATAATCGATTAGTATTAATAATAACTGATTAATTACAATAGCTTTAGTATATACATGAAATTCTAAAAAAAGTGTTTATTTTTAATATAATAAAAAAAATCTCGGAATTATTTTATTGTATGTAACAGTGGTTTCAAGAAATAAAGATATTCTTCTTCGAAATCGAGAATAATATATAAAAATATATACTTTATTGAAAAATAAAAATAACTTTAAAAAACTTATTTGCCAAATAAATGGGATTTGCTATAAATTCATGAGATTAACTTGCACAAATCCTATAATAGTGACTTCCAAAATTGAGAAATTATATATTTCGGGCGATAGGAAAAATCATTTGATCACTGAGATTCTGAATGATTTTTCAGCTATAAATCCCTATAATTTAAGTTTTAGAACTGATGGAAAACTTTTCTTAGAAATTCAATACTGAGAAAGATAGTTGCATAGCTACATCTTAAAAAAATTTTGGTCTTTCTAAGAAATCTCAATTTTTAAAAAAAAATATTCTCTATTGTATAAAGGTATCTCTTTGTATGAGAAAATAATCGAGGGACTTAGACGAATCTCCAAATTTCTGAATCAAATTTCTCGTGTACAAAATAAACAGTTTAAAGGATTATGTTTGCTATTCTATCTATCTGTCTGTCTGTCTGTGAACATAACTATAGGAACATTGCGACAGGCAAGACAGATAAAATGATTTGTGATAAATCTGGTATACATCGAAATAGCAGATTCTCCTCAAATTGAAATGAGGCCCGGCCAATTTGTTTATGATATACAAAATATCAAGACGACTTCTTAAAAATTCTAGATGACATTCGATGTATGACTTTACTCTACAGTTTCAAATCTATGAAATATTTTGAGCCAAATCTGCTAATTGCCATGGTCCGTGTTTATAGTAATTAACAGAGAATCACTTTTGTGCAATTTTATTCCTCTAATGAATGACATAGGGTAAGTAAGACAAATACTTTTCCAGAGTTCTTTGCTAGACTTTCTTTTTTTATAATGTTGATGATCCTTTTTTTCTGAAACGTAATATTTTATTCTAGTTCGACAACTTGTATAATATTTCTATGTAGTTTTTAATAAGAAATAATCATCTTCTTTTCTATATTTTATCTCACTCATAATTTAATGCAATGTAAGCCAATTTATCATTGCACGAAATCGCGAGTGTTTGACAGATTTTTCTGTTCTTTTATTTTTCTGTCTGTGTGTATAGGAATTTATTGCACAAAAACACAAGAAGCAAAAGAAACTGTGTGTGTGATATTGACATTGCATTTGTGTATTTATATTAAATATAGACGGAATCAGTCAGTAAAGTTCATACTGTATACTGGATTAACTTCTTTATAATATGGTAATTCATAGACAAAAAAATTATTCTGGTGATAGTATTGCTTCATTTTGTCATGGAAAATTGTTTAAATCTTATAATATTTTCTCCAATGTTTTTACTATTATTAACTGAAACGGATAATCTTGTCCTTTTTTCATATGCAAAATTGAAGTATCTTGATGTCGGAAAAGTAAAGGAATATTCATTTCAAAAAAATTAATTCTGTCTAAAATTCCTCGTATGAGTTGAAACCGTATATAGACTACGTAGAAAAAAGGAGAAATTGTTTCAAAAGAGTAAAAGTTTAACTTAACATTTAAACTACATTTTCCTTTTATTTTTTTAATAGAAGATTAATCACATGAACAGTAACAACTTGAGAATTGGGAGATATCAAAGTCAGTTCTACCGATGATCTACCGGAGATGTGTACCAAGTAAGCGTTAAATCTATGTCACTATTCTCATGGATGTGGCAATTTGGATAGTAAGGCGCTGCTAAGAGAAAAGTAAGAGTTTGGTCGTGTTTTTTTCTAGCCTAGAACGAGTTTTACAATTATGTAATTCTAAGAATCGCCCAGAGCGCTTATCGGTCAAAGGAAACTATCATTTGTTCCTAGAATTTCTGTTTCTTATAATAAATACTGAATTGCAATGAGTATTTAACAGTGACTTTTAAAGCTTTATTAAATGCATGAATTATTAATGTTTAAAATGCATGTTAATAATTAATACTATTCATTAAATACGTATTAATGTATAGAATATTTTTGCAGTATTTTTATGTTTTGTTTGTTTAAAAATAATTAAATCTAGATTCATTGAAAGAAAATGACATATATGTTAAGAAAAGAAACTTAAATATATTGTTTGAGGTAATTTTAAACCTATATTGTCCTCTTTTGTTTTTTAAATGCGCATGAATAAAATTTATATATAAGAAAATAATTTTTTTTCCTCATATATGAAGAGGAATCGTTGCAATCGTCAGAAAATCGAGATTTTGATGTATATCCACGTTTCAGATCTCCCTAAGTTCGAAAAACACTTTTGCTGAATTATGTCTTCCTGTCTATCTTGTGAACATGATAGCTCAAATACGCTGTGAATGAGAGAGACGAAATTTGATATATGGCATTTGCATTAAATTCGTAGACTGCTGTCAAATTTTGTGTGAAATTCATTTAAAGACTGCCTGTCTGATATCCTAGAACAAATGAACGCGATAACTTCAAGAGTTAGATAGATAAAAGTTGCCACGCAGGTTTAATATCTAAAATGTAGGTCTGTATCAAATTTGGAAACAAATCTAAGGGTTAATCGTCTGTTAGTCTGTAATATTGCATACATGTAAACGCGATAGTTCAAGAACTTAACAACTAAGATAAATCATAATTAAAAAAGTAAAACATAGATTACTGTCGAATTCTGAACTTATTCTACCAAAAGATTTTCCGACATTTGGTTTGTACTTTCGCATGCATGTGAACGCATTAATTCAAAACATACTTAAATGAATGAAAATTTTTATGTGATTTTGCGACCATACTTGTGGTTCTATATCAAATTTTTGTTCCAATTTGTCAGAGAAAAAAGGTGCTCCAAATACATATTCGATTTTCTAATATTTGTATATTATCCCCGTGTCAGCGATTAATCGTTAAAGATCGCACAATAGATGCAATAAAAACATAATATCCAAGTAAAAAATGAATGTTATGTAAATAATTGTGCACCAATGCTATACAATTAACACACAAGTACCAATTCTCTTTACTATATGCTAAAACTATACAATTTTCATATGTCTGTAAATAATAATCTGAAGTCTTGAAGCCTTCACATTCTTGCCCAATGACTACAATGTTATGCAGGAGGGGAGATAACAACTCTATTAGACAATATGGGAGACAGCTTATAGGAAACCACTCACGCTGGTTTACTTTAGAGAACATTTAATCAAAATTAAATATTCAAAGAGCGACATTCGTTAAAAGAAACTTAAATGTGATTCTTCAAGTACTTTTTACCGACTTTAGATTAGCCATCAAAAGGAACATTAATTCAGCAGATGTTTTTTCCTCATAATTTTTTTTAAATGCTTTGTTCATTTATTTCAACTCCACGTCACGGAAATTTTTTTACAACTGTACGTTATGGATAATTTTTTCTATAGATACAGGTTGAAAATTAAGTAAACGAGGTGTATATTCGTTTCAAAAATTTTAATGAGTCCTAAAGGGTTGTTGCTCTGACTTACTCAATAATTTAATAAATATTTTCCCTTTTGACTTTTTAAAAATGCCTTTTTTCTTTGTTTCAACAATATATTATGGATCTTTGTTTACTTTAATGTATATAATTAATCAAGATTATTTGAGCGAACGTAATATATTCGTTGAAAAAAGGATAAATATGATCCTTGAGGTGCTCTTACACTAATCGGTTCTCCCGATTCCATGAGTATGAAAATGAAATGAATAACTTTAAAAAAGCTTTGCTCAATTTTTTCCAATTATATTCTATTGATGCATTGTTTTTTTACATCATGCACTTGATCAACATAAATTTAATGAAAGTGATGCATCCTTAAAAAAAATTTAATTTAATCCCTGAGATCTTGGGTTTAAACAGCAAAGGTTCTTTGAAACTTTGTCTGCACTTTTTTTTCTTTTCCATTCTTAAGAATGTTTGAATTCTACGATCGTAACTTTTATATTTCTTAACCTATAGTGAAATTTATACATCTATTTTAAATTGAGTACTCATTAAAATTCACAGATTTAAATATGTCTTTAATTTATTATCATAATTTTCGAATAATTTTTAATAGAAAAGACATAAGTAAAATAGGTATGCTGACTAATTTCAAAACAAGTTTCTTCCTGACAAAAGAAAAGCAATTTGATTGCAAAATTCTCCAAATTTTAAAATTATCTGACCGCAGAATAATGAATTTATATGAAAGTCTTTTTGACAAATATTGTTCGGACAAAATGGGAAAAAAACATTTACACAATTCAAGAATAGCAAACTACAAATGATGTCTGAAAATTCAGGGTGAACGTCCTTTTTAATATTCAAAAGCTTTATGCATTTGAAAAAAGACAATACAATAGGAAATAAAAAAAAGTGAATAATTGCACTGATCTAAAACCTGAATTTTATAGAATGTAAAAGAAAAATGTCCTCGATCAACAGAAAGTGGTTTCCTTGAAATATTTAGGTTGATGAAATTTAGAGATATTTGACGCGAGCAACTCTAACTTAAAAATATTATATATATATATATATATATATATATATATTGTTGGCTTTACTTGGTTCGTTTAAATCTAAAGCATTTTTTTTTTTACTATCACAAAAGGAGATAAAATGCAAAAATATGATTCCCTATTTATAAAGTGTCACATGGTTATTTAAAAAAAACTTTCAGAAAACTATATTGTATATTTATTAAATAAACTGAATTATGGCTATATTTCCAGCTTTCTTTTTTGATGTTCATTGAAAATTTCAACATTTAATTATAATAGCAAAACTTACTCAGTTGTATTCTAGAATTCCAAATCTAATTTTTTTAAATTATTTTTTTTAGTTAAATATGTTTTGATTTGAATGAATTCAAATTGGGTTCATTGCTTATTGGCATCTCATTCAAGGCTGGATTACAATATATGAAAAGCTAGCAACTCCGTAGATACCTCGCAATCGTTATTAGCCTCGAGATGTTTTTTCTATAATTTAGGGTAATTTAATGCTGACCTTTTATTTAATTCATAAGGATTAAAATAATTTGAATAAAATCCAAATATTGTTTCAATTCCGGAACATTATTCTTGATAATTTTTCTCTTATTTCCAAATTTTCTTAGTCAGTCCAATTCTTTTGCAATTGGCTAACAGACCCATATATCAACAGATCTAATAAAATTTATATTATAGGTTTTTTAAACCTTGCTGAATTTTGTTTTTCGATTTTTTTAACCCTATTATTTAAAATTGCAAGGTTATCCGCAAATAAATATTTAGTGTTTTCAGTTTTCCATAAAATTTATCAAGTAAAAATAACTTATATCGATATTAAATTAAAATGTACAAGCGATATTAGGTTTTGGAAGTTGATGAATGGAAAGGTGTCATTTTCTGAAGGCTTCTTGCAAGCTTAATTTTCCCCCTATCTTATCTGTTGAGAGACAGATCAAAATATATTTCAATTCTATAAGACTGAGAAATGAATAAAACCTAAAAATAATTATTAGTAATGTTTTCCTTTTTTTAAAAATATGTATTAAGAATTGTGATATATTTTCCCATGTGTTTTAATTACTTCTTGTTTAGATAATTATTACTTCCTCTTTCACAATGCATAACTCTTTGAAATTTTTAAAATCATAACTTAAATTGACATGGAAATTTTGATAAATTTCATTTTAAGCTTTCTAAATACGAAAAGATTAAATATCAAAAGTGATTTTGGTTGTTTGTCTGTACGTATGCGAATAAAGTAACTGACAAAATTTCAAGAAAAAGGTGAATAAAATTTGATATGGCAACCTTACAACAACTTTGAGATTGAATTTATCAACAAGGTGAGATATATTAGTTGTGAAAAATAGCTATAGTCATGGATTATAAGTAATGATGAAAAAAATGATGCGATATGAAAGGTCACATTGAAGTAGATTTCAACTTAAATCTCATTTTACCTGAAAATATCTGTAACAAATGCTGATATCTGTAACAAATGCAAATATCTGTAACAAATATCTTACAATAAATGCTGAAACAATTAAAGTAGGTCGAATTTAGATTTACTTCAAGAGAAATAATTTAAAAATATAATTTAAAGATTCATATAAAAAAAGATAAGAAAATTATACTAAAAGCAGAGCGGTAAACAAAGCGGCATCTAAGGAAAAAAACCAGGAAGGCTTTTTTTTTTCAGAAAATAAATGTCCTTTTTACATCAAAATAGAGTGTCCAATTTTTTAGCAGCTTCTAAAATTCTCAATAAAATTTTAGTCTTTACTACAGCCACACACTCATCATAGCGAAGTAGGAAAAGGGAAAGAGGCCATGCGAAGCAATTAAATCTTAAATCGTTTCGAAAAGGGGATTTTTAACCAAAATTTAACTGCTGAAACATTTATGTGGGAGACGTGGTTTTCATGTGATATTGTAGTTTCACTTTAAACAATTAATGTTACAGGAATTATTTGAAATTTTTATCCAAAATATTAAAACTCAAAATAAATAAATAAATAAAACCATGAATGACGAACTGTCATATGCTTAGAGCCATACATAAAGATATTTTATTTGCGTCAATTACCTTTTAAAGGTACCAATCGAATACATTTGATTGTCCATACGCTATAAATGACATTATTATTTTGGATTTAATAGGGTAGTAACGTGTAATATAATTTTAGTGTAAAGTTCATATATTAACATTCCCTTATAAAATTTATTTTGATAATTAAAGTGTTCCCCCACTCATGTATAGATTGGCTGGCATATAATACGTCCATGATTTGGTTCGAAGTCTGACACAACTCTGCAGCTTTAGAGATAAAAAAATCATTTATGAAATTTTATACGCCTATCTCATTGTGTTTTTGAAATATCGTAATTATTTTGAAGTATAGGGCAAACAAATTTCACATTGAGAAATTTAGATCAAAATTTAAAACAGATTTTCAGTTACAAGGGGGGGGGGGGAGACACCGTATAAAGTTTTGGAGTTGATATTTTCTAGGACAATGAATCATTTTTTTTAGAACACTAGTAAGTGGATTCAAGAGATTCATCAAAATTCCCGAATCGAATTTTTGTTATGATCACATGCATACTTTGCATACAAGACGGTAAATAGCAAACAATTCATATTTATGAAATTCTTTGCAACTTAATGCTAATGTAAATAGACGACTACATTATTAAAATAATTTCAGTTTTTTTTTTTTTTTTTTTTTTTTTTTGCAAAACAATAAAAGCATGAATTAAGAAAAAAACTTTAATTTTTTTTTCTTTTTCAAAATTTGATATAATAATCTCAAATAAAATTCTAATTTGAAGCACATCTAAGAGTTGAAATATCTTTCTTTCTTTTTGTTTTTAAAATGTTGGCGCCATCTAGACTGAATAATCATACTTAAATATGATTTCCACATAATCACGCTTCTTCAAGATGTATGTATAAGCATACTTACTTAGTTTTATAAATTTAATGAGCATGAAACATTACAATTAATAAGACACGCTTTATTAAGTTTAATAATTTATTTTTTTAAAAAAAAATTGCAGAACGAATTAGTATAATATAACCGCTAAACATTAACATTCCGAATTTCAGTCATGCAAGTTTTTTTTCTTTAAATATCAAGATCTTATTAACTTAAACAACGGGAAGTGACTTTTAAGGATTTGAATTATTTTTATCTGAGCATATTTTAAGAAGGAAAATTATTAGCGAATAGTAAAAAGTATGTAACCGTATAAAACTATACCGATGCAAAGTTTTTAATTTTAAAACTTGTCAATAGATGGCAGGAAGATTCTTTTCTTCTGGAAAATGTCTTGAATTGGTTAAATGCATTTGATGTGCAATTTTATTCACTTTATCATGATTTTTTGAAAAATTTATTATGCAACTATTTGGATCGCGTTCGAAGTGCATGTGCACCATTGTTTGCCATTAAAAAGGGACGGAAAACTTGAGGGACTTTAAAGAATAAATTCCACAGTTAACTGGTTAAATATATAGATCTAAAATGAAATTCGATACGAAACAATGATGTCGAAATCATGTGTTTTGCGCAATGTTTCAATCTAAGAAGACTACTTACATATGATTTTTAAAATGTCATTAATATAATTGCCCTTTTTTTTTTTAAAAAAAAAGGCCAGGTTAGTTTATAAGGTCAGAAATTTATGTGAAAATTTGATATAAAAGGGATTTAAAATCCAAGTTATTTCCAAAATCTATTAGAAATCAGATCTGAAATTAATTCACTTTTTTCCAGAAGCTGAACTCGAAACTATTTAAATAACTATAGTGAATCAATTCAGTTTTCGAATTAAAATTGTCCTACAAAGCAAAGCCTTGATTGAATGAACCTCTAACTAATAGATTTCGAATATGAAGGGCAAGATTTGACTGAAATTACAATACAATGGAAAGGAAAATTAGATTATAACTGTCGATTATTAGAAAGACGAACAAAAAGTTTTCTATTAATAAATATACATTAAATATTATACATTTGTTTTATTTGAGAAAATTTCAAATGTAATATCCATTTTTTTCTGATTCCTTCTAGAATTCATAAATTTACATATAGCATTTGCCCAATTTATATGTTAAATCCAGGATTTGTTATATATGGTAACAAAAGTAGGTATTTGAATTCAATACAAAATGCTTTTGAACAGATTAATTTTGTCTAAATGAATGACCGTGTAAATTGACATAATTTACTTTCGTATGATTTAATGAATTCATTCTTTCAACTCTTAGAAATATTTTTTGGAATATAAATCGCCAATTAAGTACAGGTAAAAAATGAATATTCGTTAAGTATCTAAAATTGTTCCCAGAATAAGCAAAACTTCAGTATAGTGGTCTTTCATTCTAATACTATTTCTTTTAATGTCAATTCCTTTAACATGAGTAAAATTTCACTCAATTCTCATAGATAAATATAAATAGTCTCTTATTTATGAACAACACGAAGTTAAAATTTTCATCCTTTGATTTTTTTTTCGGGGGGGGGGGGGTAGAAAAGATGTGTATATTTTCTTGTTTAGAGTATATAGTCATTGAAGGGGACTGATAAAAGGGAAAAAAATAATCACTTCTCTTTCAAATATTGCTTGTGAAATCAAAATAAGAATACTGTTTTTCAGCTATATTCGTGTTTTAAAAAATGAAACAATCTTGCTCTTTTTAAAATGTTCAATACATCGCCTTTATTGTTTCCGAATAGTATAAACAATGAGATTTGCGACACACTTGGCAAACATTTCCGCTCCACCTTCTTACATCAAATAAGTGTTTTGTTTGTTTTTTTAGTACAGAAGATAAAAATTCAAAGGATTTAATTGTTTTCAATTTTGATCTCAGTACTCCTCGAATTTATAAAAGAATTGTGGCTAATTTGAAAATATTAGCAGTCAAGAGGAGAACTTTTTTATTTAACAATTTATTATATGAAAATTCTTTAGTTAGGTAATAATTTCCTTCTTTTTAGTTCCCTAAGAATTGCACTAACAAGCAGAAAATAAAATTTCTATCCTTAATATGGATAACAGAATTGTATTTTTTTTATTTCATCCTTTCAATCGCAAATATGAAATCTTGCTGACAGTGAATGCGAGAAATTTGCTTCAAGTACAACTAGATGAAATAAAGAATTACACCAAAAATGTATTTGCATATTCTTGGTTGCAAAAATAAGTACTAAAATTATTTTCAGTTTAGTTTTATAGCGTCCCATCTCAAAGCAACACTAGGGCTATTTTGGGATGGACCTCGTAATTTTGAACCGCGGTCAGATGACGAGGATGATACATGAGCTGGTACTCTCCTTTCCAAACTTCCACAACACGCCAGAGTGGAGAATATTTGGCTCCGACGGATTTAACGTGCACCAGACCCGCTTACACGACGCTTCTTGGGTGGAATCTGATCTCGAACCTGAAACCTTCCGGTTCCGAAGCCGAGCCGAATCCAGACCACCACGGCCTAAAATTAGAGTTCAAGTGCATCTGAAATACCATGAAAATTCTTTTGTTAATTTGTTTCATTTATGAAAATGTAAAGCTCGAATTAAGTTTTTGTTAAAGAATTTTGTACGATAGTATTTTCTAATCTCATCTTTCAGGGTTTTATGCATTTGATTGCAGTTTCGAGCGTTTCCCTTAGAGTAGATTTGTTCCATTCTAGATCTATATACATAAGAACGAAATTAATGGCATCTTCAAACGCCCATAACAAATTGTACGAAACAAACCTCCTCTGTACTAAAGAAATTTCTTCTACCTCCCCCCCACCACCACTTTCATTAGATTCCTCTAAGAGATGCAATGCGAAGCTCTAAAATTATTCTTTGAGATAATCAAACTTTTTGATAAAGCCTCGCATCGGTATTAAATTAACATAAACAATTTGAGTTTGTGGCATAAGGACTGGATTAGGTCCATCTACAATAAGTACTAGCTCACTAACGTCTACCGATATGAAAGATTGATCGAGGTAGTACGGGAACAAATGATAAAGCCACCTAGATTAAGACAATAGGAAAGAGGGAAACCTATATCCGAGGTGTGTCTAATACTTCTAATTCATTGCCGTGTTCGAATCTTGGATCGAACTTTAAATTCTATTCGAAATGAAGGCGATTGTTTAAACGTGTGAATGATTCATCTCACAAAAATACCAGGTATATCCCTTACATTTTGAAATTAAGGTGACAATGAAAGCCTCCTTTTATTTTTTCACTTTAGGACTGAACATGACCTTTGATTCAAGTTGATCAGCTGAGATTTCTTTTCTGCTGAAAGCTTAGAATATAGTCTTTGATAGTCTTTGAGCAATAGCTTTTCAAATTGAAGAGATTTAAATGAGGTCTCTTCAATTTGTGCAGTTCATGCGATTGGTAAATAAAATCAGTGAAGTGGCTGAAAAGTTTTTATTTTTTATTTTGATTAGAATGATTTATACTTAGAATATCTCTAACGCCGAGAATATTCAACCATTCTTCGAGTACAGTTTCGTCAGGATAATTCCAGTTGTACATTTGCAAAACTAATGCGTTAAAGTTGGTACTTGCGTTGTAGATGCCAAATCATGACGATTTTGCTTTAAGAAATGCACTATAGAAACAATACGGTTGGCAATTCGGTTAAAGAATGCAATTTTGGTACATAATTATAGTTTGAAGCAATGAGTCATAAATAAAGAACTATAAACCATTTTATTTCTGGCTGCTACTAGGTAAAGAGGTCCGAAAAATAACTTGAATCTCTTTACTTAATAAAATAATAAGTGATTTCCCCCAAAGTTCAATACATCTTAACCGTTTCATGAGTAGTCTGCATTCTCTTCACAATAAGTACAGTTCTTGTGTACAATTAACCATTCCACCACCACTGAATGTACAAGTATCGATAGAATTTGTTGTGGCCGATTGTTACTTTTAGCATTGTCTATCCATAACAGTGACAGATTCAAACCGACATCCTCTTCGAGGCAATTGACCCCAAGCCACAAAGTGGTCAATCACCGACCTGCCTCCTCATCTTAGTTTTCACTTGTCTTTCTATTAAACAAGGAACAGGCCATCACTAAAGAAAAATCTCCGCAAATTCTGAATTCTCAAAATCTAACAAAAACGCAACAAAAATCTAAACACTTTCAAACAGTTGGTAAAAACTGACAATTTTTAACATCATGTCCTTCTGAGTAAAGATTTGGTACCATCAGTACTGTACTCAAGTCATTTTCAATTTTCAGATTCTTTAATTTCGAGATTTCTATGCATTCTTTAGAATAATGGTATACAGCGCATCTGTGGTGGAATCTATTTTCCTGCATTTTTCTAAATCTTGGGCGATTTCCCATATCCCGATACGATTTGTATTACCAGTGGATAGTAACTAAGTACACTATTCGTCGAACAGAAATACACCTGCTTTTAGAATTTTATAAGGGACATTCAACTTTTATTCATTTTTGGATTTCAAATGTTAGAGTAAATAGTTAAAAACCAAAATTCTCGTAAACCTCACGTTCGCATACGAGTCAGGTGCATGTATTATTGCGGCAATTTACAGCATTTTTTTGCACTAACAAATACAAATAGGCTTCCATTAAAATGTCTTTATTAAAACCTAAAACGGGTTTCCGTTTAATACAGTGAATTGCAATTTTAAAATGAAATTCGTTTGTTCGGACGTCAATTAACAAGTGTTCTTGATGAACACGGTCAGAAACCATTTATAAAAAACTTATTTCTAGTAAACTCCATAGCGGACACCTTGTCCATATCCGCCATGACCATATCCACCGTGACCGTGAGATGCGTGATCTCTATGACTTTGTTGGAAGGAACCTTGGTTGTAAACTCCTCTTTCATAGCTACCTTGGTTATAAATTCTTGAAGATTGGCCAACATGGCCGTGGTTGGAGTGACCATAGCCGCCATGCCCGTATCCACCATGTCCATATCCAGCATTTGCGACACCTGGATAGCCGTAGCTTCCAACTCCCATTCCAACGTTGCCTCCGACACCAACATGGCCACCGATTCCCATTCCGAGACCAAGAAATCCTAAACCATGTCTTCCTTGGACACCTGGCTCAAGGGTAGTTGTAGGGGCAGCATTAGTCAAAGCCAAAATTACAGCGAAGATGATAGCAAAGATCTGAAAAATAAAAATAAAAGACATTACTCGTGTTGCGCAAAGATTAACAATCGTTACTTTTCTGAGTAATGAACAAAGAGGTATGTCAATACTAAATTTGAAAGTGAATCTTGTGCAGAGTTAAATTTTCACTGACCCATGGTACCAATATTTAGGAACAATGTTTCTCTGCCATTCCATTCAGTGGACTTTTCCCTGTTAGACGATTCCAGATTCGTATTTCAGCGAAGTTCGATACAACATGGGATGTCGCTTCTCCTGTTGCATACTTATTTTGGAATACATGGACGATTTAAAATAATAAGACGAGTTATTTAGACACAAATTGTGAGCAACTGGTTTGGACCCTTTTCATGCGCGTACTTCAGCCATTAAAGTCAATTCTCATATTTGGCCTCCTTGGTTTAATACATTACCTGAAGTGTGGAAGTTTAGAAGAAAACCCTTTTATACACGTAAATTAAAAGTTCTTTCAAATTATCATAGAAATAGATATTGCCATAAACCCTTTGCACTCGAAAAATACGATGAAAAATTGAGGCAATACAAAGGCTTTTTACTGTTCCGAAAAATAAATACAATCGTTTTAAGGTGAATTTACCCGAAAAATGAATCTACATCTTTCTAACATTCTGTAGAAGTTTCGAACAATCAAAATTGAAAAATAAAATATCAAAATGATGCACCGTCTTGAATGGTGATCGAGAAGCACCATCCTAGTGCAAAAAGTTAATAGTTAAACCATCGTTGACGAATCAGAAGAATGATTACTCCAATGTGACTGTAAATTGACAAATTAAAGTGCTTAATTTTATCTAGTAAGGAAAGCAGCACATTTTATTTACATCCAATACAAGAATTTCCAATAACCACGCTACTTTCAAATAAATCGATTTTCATCAATCGGCAAAATCCCAATCTAAACGCAAGAAGAATTTTATACTCGTGTTAGTGCCTTTATACCGTTAAAAAATTTAAGCTATCAACTCTCCATCCTATTAACGAATCTTGAATCGTTTCTTGTACATCGAATCATCGCGTTTTCCTACTATTTAGATTATTCATAGACGTAATTTATGAATTTTGCTATGTTGAAATCAAACACAAGCATTCTTAACATTTTAAATCACCAAACTGGGCAATTGTAGAAGTTTGCGAGGAGAAGATGCACCAAACTTTACTCTGTATATCCATAAGAATTCACAGTTCACAAAGAAGCTTATCCGATAGTAGACATAAGGCGAAGGTACCCAATATAGTTTTAAAAGTCCATTTGGGAAAATCGACTTGCGTTTCAGATGCGTCTTAAAATCTGAAGTTACTTTTTGAAGCGTTATTACACAATACAAAATTAGATATGGCTATTTCCCATCATTTACAATTTCACTAAAGTCGATTATTCTGAAGATTGCACAAGAAAAACGAGACGAGCATTTAACTGAATATCTGTTTCAACATGAACGTATACTTTTAAGTGGGAAGGAATTCAGAAGTCCCTTCTAGAGAATTAAAGAATTCTGAAGTTTCTCTCGTTTCATTTGTAGACTTCATGATAAATGAAGAGGTTTTTATATGCAAAAAATTGAGAATGCGTTTAAGTATTGGCCCAATACATGTCAAAGCTTTTAACCAAGAGCTTTTTCGAGTTATACGCCATTGAATATTTACGACATCAATACGATTATTCAGCTTTATTAGAGGTTGCTTATTTGCGAATTTTCAACAAAGGTATTCTAAAATTACATCCCAAAATGGTGCTGCAATTAAAGTGTGCCGAGAATGCAAGATTGGTTAAGATATGCAACTCTTGCATTAAAAATTTTCAGAAGCCTTCAAAACGGCGATTTCAAGTCCTTTTGGCAATCTATTCACATATGCCAAGTTACGAATTTGAGGCTCAATAATATTTTTAGTTTTGCTGAATAAGTTTACAACTTTCTCCGCAAATTTCTATTGAGCTCTTAAAAAGCTCGGCTATGACTGCATTTGATATCTCGCAGTAGGGTATGTATTGCGTTAGCCGAAACAAAGTTCATTCCAAAGAACTTGGCAGACATTTGAAATGGTAGAGTTTAATACAACGTCTTAAAAATGCAAAACCCAGGATTTACGACGAAAACCGAGAAAATTCGGAATGCGAGTCTGCTTCTGGAACTAAATAAAAATGCAACATTACAAGAGATTAATTTGTAGGAATTTCGAACAACCAATCCTCATCATATCTAAAGCGATTTTGAACTTCTAATGATTCGAGTCGTTTACGAATTTAAATTTTTTTCTGTATAAAGAACACTTACACGAAGTTACAACTAGATAATAAGAGCCTTTTGCAGTAATGTTTACACATCATTGATGTTATTAGAATCTCCAAATTCTGACCCAGACCAGAGGTAAAGCCCGAGCTGTATGCTTCCGTATGTTAAGAGACAATTTTTAATTATGGTAATCATCTATAGATTATAATCTACGAACTTCTCAAAGTTATTACCAAAGCCATCCATCAATGATGTTATTCTTCCCAACCAATAATAAAACTAATATTACTTAGAAGTTAAATAACTATACCATTATGCTACTTACAACGTTCTTCATTTTGAACAATGCTTCCAATAAACGATATACTGAAAACAATAAGGTTTTCGCAGAGTCACTCCACTTCCTGCACTCGTGAACAAAGAATGATATTGAAAGTTCAGATGCCTTCTCTTATATAGTCTAGAAATATTTGCATATCAAGCATGTAATCTAGCATTTTGACGCCCTTATTTCTGAGTGGTTGTTGTAGAAGAATATTTGGGAAGTTTAGTTCCTTGATTTGGATGGCCCTTGAAACAGGATTTCCCAAATGCAGTCTTTTGTTATCCCCCTTCCCGACCTCTTAACAAACCCCTGATTGCATTTGTTCTGGGAAGCTTACTGAGCAAAAGAGTTTAAGGAATAAAATATTTTGCACGCAATAAATACAACATGGGACATGTGATTCATCATATTGAATGTTCGATTATCACTGCAAGTATCACCAACTTCTGCTGTTAAACAAAATTCACAGATTTATGCAGTGGATAATTATGTTAAATTTAACAAATAAATGAAAGTACATTATTTCAAATCTTATTCTCGATTTACACTGGGTTCGATCTATATATTCTATATTAACACCTTGAAGAAATGCAGATATTATGTGAATATCGATTTCTCACTATTAGATAATTAATTTAGTTTAGTTATATTAATATCTCGTTTTAAAGCAACAATAGAGCTATTTTGGAAGGGAGTTTTGAACCATTGGCATATGATGAATTTAGTTTAATAATATTAATGCCCTGTTTTAAAGCAATATATGGGCTGTTTTGGGTTGTATTTAGAAATTTTTGAACCGCAGTTAGATGATGAAGACTATACTTGATCTGGTACCCCTTTCTCAAAAATTACTCACCACACCTGCTTTAGGATATTCGACTCCAATGAATTTAGCAATTCTGTTTTTCCGTGGAATCAAGTCTCGAACCCACAAACTGAGTCCCACAATCTCTTAAGCACGAGCATAAAAATAAGAAGATTCAAAATTTCAAATTTGTACAGTTTTCATCAATTTCAGTAAATTTTGAGATTAAAGAAAGTAAATGCTTTGACAAACAGCATTCAGAAGGTTGTAAGAAAAAAGAAATTTAAAAAAAGAAATATTTAGAGGGAAAAAAAAGATCAGTATTTATATTAATCAAGCACTCAATTTTTATATCATTTATAATGCTAATTCCATTTCTATATTGTTTATAATCTTTGATAAATAATTACAACAACTGCCACTGGCTTATTATCCTATAACAACTGAATTAATTTTTTTTAAAGAGCAACCTAGCCATTTTGTATAAGTT
The DNA here is from genome assembly GCA_026543865.1 of Argiope aurantia. Lineage (NCBI taxonomy): Eukaryota > Metazoa > Arthropoda > Arachnida > Araneae > Araneidae > Argiope > Argiope aurantia. Next base: position 103,732 of record JAPMOR010070501.1, read on the forward strand.
TGATTTTCAGATTTTTTTTTTGTGTCATTTCCCCCAACGCATACATACAAGAATTAGCATTTTTATGATCATCAGTTCTTTTTACTGCTGCCGGAAGGCTAGTTAATTCTAACCATTCAATATAAGATACTGAAGGGATTAAAAAATAAATAGCATGCAGTGGAATGAATTCCATCGTGATTGAATCAAAGAATATATAATTAAAAATATTTATTTCTTTGTTAAAAAATATGTAATGTTGTTATAAACGATTTTGATATTGGTTAATAAGTTTTTATTAGCTAGCTTCTGTTTCTAACTGTTCGGTACAAATTTGGCGATTAGTTTGAAACTAACTTCCCGATGAAATAGGCGAATTTAACAATGGCTCAGAATTGGATGGCAATGCAATATTAACTCGCTATCTTGTCTGCTGAGTAAAAAGTTTGCTATCAGTTGTAGGTCACTAGGAAAATAGTTTAAAATCGATGGCAAAGATTTATGCACATGAGACTGAAAGAAATCAGAAAAAAAAACTATTTAAATAAAAAAAATTAATGTACTTATTTATAACACATTAAAAAGTATAAAATAATGCATCTCAGCTCCATTCAGATTGTCTTGAAAATCTGTGATCGTGAATTTTAAAAAATTTATAATTCCAAATGTAATAATTGTTGAATACGGAATACGATCAGTTCATGCATTCTACCCTATCATTATGTTAGTACTTTCAAAGAAGCGATTCACATTTCAAACCTCAGTTCAGATTAGATTGTTTTGAATCTTTGATAAGTTATCAACCTCCATGGAATTTATTCGTGCTGCTATGTGCTACTGGGCGTATATACTCTACTGGGCATGTTATTGAACATACATATTGTTATTATATATGTTGTTCTTCTATGTTATATGTTGTTATGCTATGTATATTGTTTTACTTAATGACGCATTCTTCCGCTAGCTTAATTCGGAAGTTTAGAGACTTATTATATGTATAGTTCGTGTATGGTCTTGGTTATTTAGTTTTTAGTTTAAAATGAAGATGTCCTGCTTTAAATTGTCCTCGTGTCCTCCACTCCCCTCAAAATGGGATGTTGACATAGTTAAAAACTCTTCCGTTGTTGTTTCCTGACGCCAGATGCTACAAGATACGTTATTGTTTTCATAATTAAACTCGGTTTATGAGTTTGATGTCTATATTGATTTCACTAAATCAAAATCGTAGGTGTGTGAGGTAACAAGTCGCATAATTGAATAGCGTAGTTCTAGATGGATCTACTTCAAAATTCTTGCGAATAAAGTTTTTCATGATTTCAATCCATTATTTTTGGATATGAAGAAATAAAAGGATATGTCACGCTGTCATTATCTGGTTCCTTCAACCAGATAATGTCAATTAAATTTTTGAAACTGATCTTTACTTCTGCATTTTAAAATATAATTATCTTTATCTTTACTAATAATAAATATGAATGTTACATATTAATGTGTGTGTGTTGGCAGTCTACTAGTCAGTTACCTATAATTACCGAATTTGGCCCATATTACCAGTAGGGCAAAAATAATAACTTTGGAGTAATTTTTTTAAAATTTTAATTAATTAAAATTTAAACTGAATTTTGGAACTTATTTGCTATAATTTCCAAAAAATACAATAGCTCAAAATGATTTGTCCATCCATTATAATTAATAAAAAATTATCTTTTCAGTGATGCTAATTTAATAGTCATGTAAATAGTTTAATAGTTTCCTAAATTTTGGCAATTTTTTAATTTTTTTTGCCTGATTTTTAACAATAGAATACGTTGTTGCTGTGAAATTCAAACCGTTTTCATTGTTTCATCAAATAATTAATTGCGCTATTTCCTTCCATTGCCAAAAGCTAAAGAAGTTTCTCATAAATATCCATATAATTTACATAATGAATAAAAAGTAAAGCTACAATACAGCGAAATTTAGAAGACAGATTGAACCGCATAATTACGTTTTTAATACTGGTCTCCATTAGGAAGCTTCATGTGTACATTGAATAGATCTATGTAAGTCAATTAAATTAAATAGGCTTTAATGTTTGGCAGTTTGTTGGAATCATGGACATGAAATTTATATCTAAATGATATTCTAAAATGAATATGATTACTTTCAAGGAAAAACAGCTGGGCACGAAATTCGACTCGTTATAAATATCTACAGATTTTAATAATGAAATTCATACCATTGAAGACATTAAAATATTATGGATTTTCAGAACTTCGATGTGTAATATCTTTATTAATAAAAAAATTCATCTTTATGTTTTTAATAAGCAATGCAATTAACAAAGCTGAAAATAATACTTTTTCTTTCCATAAATAAAGCATGGTAAATTACTTGGGAAAATTCTTCAAATTCCAGTATTCAATTCTCACTAAAGAGTTAATTCCTTTTCAAAAAGACAGAATTGATGTATTTTTTTTGAAAAAATAATTCATTGGGTTAATTTTTAAGGGCATGATAGCAAAGACTAAAATGAATAATATTTATAATTTGAAAAATGAATGCATATATCAAATATAAATGCCAATCATATTTGATTAATAATATTAACTTTCAGTTAAATGATTTTCTTCGAAAACTATTTCATCGTATTTTTTTTACGTTCAATAGGCTGAAATATATTTGATGTACAATTCTTAAAACAAATTATATGGCTCAATTCAGAAAGTGTTTTCAGCTTGCAAAAGCCATTCTATCTCAAGAATTATCGCGAATTTTTGAGCTTTAATAATTTTTATTCTATGGGAAACAAATAATGATAAACCTTCATTAATGGCAAAATTTTGGATAGAAAATTTAAACTCTATTAATCAGTTTGTAGATTTGTATTAACCTCTATCCTGCATCCTTAATCATCTAAGCTCATTTTTTGAAGATGGAGTAATAAAATCTCGAGTTACAAAGTTACTTGTGTTACAAAGTTACATATTGCTTACTTATATTACTTGTTATACATCTTGATTACTTATATTATTTGTTATACATCTCAATTACTTATTTGTTTGTTATACTGCTTCTTCTGCAATGTAAAAAAAGTATTTAAAGCAAATGTAAATCAATAAATATCAGCAAAAAATTCATTAAAAATACTTTTATTGAAAAGCAAAAATAAATAAGAGACCAATATTATTAATGTCAAATAATAATATTGGTTGATGTCATACATTATTAATGTCAGATAATCAAAAATTGACATAAACTTGCTCATGCTAATCTAAGTGACATTGAATAGAAACATATTTAATGAACACATGCAAGGGAATATTGAAGCTGTTTATTTATAAAAAGCTCCATAACGACCACCATGACCACGGGATACATGCCCTCTATGACCTTGCTGGTAAGAGCCTTGATTGTAAACTCCTCTTTCATAGCTACCTCGGTTGTAACTCCCTGAAGAATGACTAGCGTAGCCATGGTTGGACTGGCCATACCTGCCGTGTCCATAACCAGCTTGTTGAATTCCTGAATGGCCATAGCTTCCAACTCCTAATCCGACATGACCACCGACTCCGATGTGGCCACCAACTCCCACTCCAAGACCAAGCAGTCCTAGGCCGTGCCTTTTTTGGATCTCTGGTTTCAGATTAGTTGTAGGAGCTGCATGAGCTAAAGCTAGAATTACAGCAAAGATGGTAGGAAAAATCTGGAAAAGAATATTTCATTAATTATATTGTAAAGTAATTACAAAAGCACGATTAGAATTATGTATTATATTCGCTTCTCTTTGAAATGAAGAATCCCAATCTATATTTATTTTATAAATTAATATTCATGATTGAAAGTAAAAAAGTGACAAATGTGGACTGGTTGGTTCTTTTACGCTGAATTGTTAAATGAAGAATGTTTAGTAATGTGGTAAATGTGAAAAGTGTAGTAATTCTGCAAGTCTTTATGAAATTATGGAAAGAGATCGCTTGTGTAAATATTTCTGCAATTAGTGTTATTTTTTTTTTTTTTTTGCTATATCAAAACACTCTTTTTGGGAGGGGGAACTTCACTTAAAACTTCCAATTCTTACACAAAAGTTTATTCCGGCTGCTACATTTATAATTTACAATCATTAACATTAAGATTAGTTTGCCTCTTCTAAAGGTAAGTTGTAGTGAAGAGAAACTCAAGGTGCTGTGCAGATGAAAACACCGGCTTTTGGGAATCATATTTTATTTAAGATTTCTTCTGAATTACACATCAAAAGACACACAAAACATCAAATTACACACGCATACTTAAAATGGAAGAATAAAATATCACATAACTTCAAGCTGGGTAGTGAACTATCATAGAGTAGTGATGTTTCTCCTACTAACTGAAAGGCATCATGGGAATATACAAATACTCCGTCTTAAAGTGCCATTTAAGGACAAGTGTTGAAAATAGACACTATATATATATATATAAATATATCACTGGTTGTAATGTCATAATATGATCTTGATTCAATCGAACGACATCCTATCTCCGTTTGGCCGCTGGAGTTTGGGCTTTTCTATAATATACTTGGTATAAAGTTTGCACCAAGGACCCGTTCAGCAGTTAATTGACATATCACATTTTTGAGGAGTTCTCGAACAAAAAACAAGATACGTTATAATCTCTAGACCTTTGTACCACTGCCACATTTTTGTGATTTTATCATGTAATTACAAGATAATAATTAAAGCAATGACATGAAATTCGAAAAATGATAAAATCAATTCTGAAGCTAAATACAATTTCTTTAGATTTTTATATATTTAAATAATTTTTTTAAAAAAAATTAGTACTATAAGTTAAGCAAAAAAAGTTTTTGATAATAATGCCGAAAATTTTTTGAAAGCGAACGCTATTAAATATTAAACTGAAATGCCAAACATTTTGAATTAGAACCATTGTGCTTTGGAAATGCATCGCACGATTTTGCCACTTAGACTAATAAATCCCATATTTTAACAATAAATTCATTTCAATATAATTTAAACGATCATTAGAAAAGTAGCTAACGTAATTTTTAAAAAATTCATATAATGTCGAGATAAAAAAATTGCAAGATTAATGTGGTTTGGATATATGTTTGTATATGTAGTGATACACAACGTGTTGAACATATTCATTCATTCATCAAATTGCTGATATAAAAGAAGATGTTAGAAATGCAGTACTGAACAAATAAGCAAATGACACAAAATTGCTTGCCATTTTCGAACCCGTGTATTATAAAAATCCAATCGCATTTGTTGACAGAAGAGTCTAATTGCCATTACAAGTATCTAAATGTGGCGAGAATACATAGCAACAGTTTTATTGATTTAATTAGCTTGGAATCTCGTTCAAAGAATACCGCAATATTACTAGAAATTGAGACATCCAATTTGAAAATTTTAAAAAGTGATACAAAAAAATTTTAAAATATATTTAAATTCTTTTAAAAAATTGATTGAAATGTTAAAATTCTAGTAAAGCATGTGGTATATATAGTAACAAATATATGTTTAAAGTTTTAGACTTGGGTTAAATAAAAAATTTTCTTGACAACATCATAATAAAATGTGACGATTAAAGTCCAAATTTTCATATATTCGTTTGGCATTATGAGTGAGGCCAGATTCCAGTTGTGTAAAGTATTCTTTGTCATCATAAATTAATTATATCATCCATAAATTTCCGTTTGATAGCGGATTTTGAACATACTTAGCCTGAAATTGACACAAAAACCATCATACTTTATTATTTAAATTCGATAAGCAACCTGTGCTATTTCCTGCTACAAGCATCGACATTTAAAATTATTTGTTTGAACTTCTTAAGTTGAAAAATATCATGCATAATTGAAACTGAAATCCCAAATGATGTTTGATCGTTGATGCTTGACCGATGATTAAATCGATCAATCTTTGATCAGCATTTTAGTCTCAAGTTTGATGCTTGACTGATGAAGCTTGATCGATTTAGCAGTCACACGGACTGATATTCTGCTTAAATGATTAAGCCAAAAAGTTTAAAACGCAGTAGCATTTTATTATTCTACTGCGTTATAAATTCTTATGACTTTGATCTAGAAATCTTAGAAAAGTGAATAACACAATTTTTTTTTGTCGAAGTTCTGAAAAGAATTCCTTTCCATGATTATATTAGTAATTCAAAGCAATTGCATCTTGTTCTTTATAGTCAAGGCCGAATTATGAGGTAGACAAAGCAGGTAATTTCCTGGGGGCTCTGTAAGTTTGCAGGGACCCTAGAGGCCCCGAGAGAAAGTATTTTCAGAATAATTTATTTTTTATGTTTACAAACAGTCATTCAAATTAAAATCAAAAGTTTACATATTAGAACATAATTCCAGCAACATTTCTAATTATTTTTTGAAAGTTGAATGCTATTTTTACTATTCTTTAAAAATATAATGCTGTATTATTTAACAAAGTGTCCGATTCTATTATAAGATAATATTTCAATTTCGTCAAAATAATTTTTTGTAATATTTTCATTATATCATTCAAAAATATTTTAAAATATTTTTTAATACTAAAGATTTTGAAATCGAAAAAACAGCAAACTCTTGAAAGTAACAGATCATTGATTTTTTTATTTCAATTTATCAAAACTTGATTCGTAAAAACTCCATTATAAGAAGATTAATATAAAATCTACAAACACTTTCCGATTTATTTGATTTCGGATGCTGTGGCGAAAAAAAGAATGGTGGTGGGGAAGGTTTGCAACGGCTCAGGCATTTTATAAGGCATAATCTGGCTCCGTTAACAATTTTAACTAAGCTGTACATTCTGCAATCTGAACATGTTAATGTTTCAGATAAAAATTACAAGACGTTACACGTGTTTAAGCTACAAGTACCTATTTTTTGCGTCTATCAATTAATTGTGTCTATAAAGATTTTAAATTTTAAAAAGTCAATTCGATGTAAAGCAGAAATTCAAAAAATAAATAAATAAAAATAAAATGCAATGCTTAATTTTAGCTAAATTGTCTAACTTTGATTTTAATCTCTAGTACTTCGATATAATGAATATAAAACAGCTTTGAATCTAAACTGCTCTGAATTTTGGTGCAATTGGAAAAGATGTAAGGAGGAAAAATATGACAGCGAAAATATTTAATTTGTGTTCAATCAATAATATTTTGGAAAAATAGCTGGATTTTGTAAAAAAAAGTACGAGGCATTTGCTATAGATTTCAATATATGCTAATTTAAAAGATATTTCTTATCTAGGAAATATTTATTATTTGCAATAATCATTGAACTTTCTACTGAATTTATAATCAAGTACAAGTAATTAAAAAAATCAATTTTAACTTAATAAAATGCGTTCCTGCTCTTTCATATTTTCATATATATATTTCTCGAACTCATTCTTCTAAAAATCATATAATAAAGCTATCTATTCCGTTCAACAATAAATATTAATTACGATAAAACATTAAATAATGTAGCATTTAATAACAAGCGATAAACAAAAAGCTGAAAAAATTCTACTTACAATATTCATTTTGAATTCAGTTTTCAATCGCTAGTGCCTGAAGACAAAACTCTAAAAATCGAATGTTTATACTCGCCTGAGTAGAAAAGAATGAAGCGCCTGCAGACGATTTCTTCTTTTATATATATTTTAGAACATTTGCAAGCCAGACATGTAATCTATTGTGACATTTTTTTCCCGAGTATTCGCTGGATAAGATTAGTTGAGAAATATGCCCCTCCTCCCAGTTTAGCTCCCCTCAGACCTGTATTTCCCAACACTGGCCCCTTTCTATTACTTCAACTTCATTCTCCTAGTCCCCTCATTGCATTGCTTGTGGGAAACTCGCCAAACAAGAAGGGGCTTGGGGGCAAAATAGTTATTGCTCAGCAAATACGTCATGGACATGAATGTGCAACTTAAACAGCATTGTGCTATCGTTACAAATATTATTAGATTACGAAGTTAACAAACAAAATTAGCAAATGTAGGAATACAATGATTAATTATTTTAACTGAATAAATGAAATCAAATAATTATATATCCTAATATATGCTTTTGAATTGTGACTTTAACTTACTAATCATGCTGAAAAATGGACAGCTTTAGAGTCCTGATTTTACAAGATTATTCAAAAACAAGAATAAAAATGCTTATTTTTAATGAATTTAAATTCATTTAGGACAGTGTCTCAATTGATTTCGGAATATTTTGAGATTACGGACCGTAATTAGGTAAACGCTTCAGTAAATAACATGCAAATTTATCAGAATATAAAGGCCGTGAAAGAAAAAAAATGGCAAAATAATAAGATAAAACAAATATCTTGCAAAAATTATGTTTGTTTTTATTCTGTAAAATTCTTTATGTTATTTTCTCGCATATGTTTTATAAATTGCCATCTAGGTGTTTGTAACAAATTTAATATCATCATATCAAATTTAATATCATATTATGTGTTGTGACAACTTAATATCATATCATGTGTAATTAATTAATTCGTAATTAATTTGATTATGAATTTTTACACAATATTTATATAAAGATGATTGAATTATATTTACATGGACTAATCTTATCTAACTTATTGGACTTATTTTATCTAATACTTCATTTTTGAAACATGTGTATGCATTTCCTTATGAATATTTTTTAGATTTGAACTTTATAATTTTTTAATTTTTATTTTCTTATATACATTGCATACAGAGATAAGTTATTGAGCTCATTTATGGAATTCGATCGCAAACTCTTGACGAATATCTATGTTTCAGATTTTTCTAAAGTCTTAAAATTCCTAATTTTTTTTTCCAATTCTGAAGTGAGCACTGTAATTCGAAAACAGAACGGCAATAATGGAATAGTGGTTTTTATCACCATAATTGTAGATATATATTACAAATTTTGTAGCAAGTCCAGTAAATAGTTAATTGCCAGCCTATTTTTTTTTTTTTTTTGTATATATTCGACTTTGGTAACTCAAAAACCCAACAAGCTAGATAGGTGAGATTTGATATGTGTTCTTGATACTGAAACTATAGACCTTTATTTAATATCCGACCATTCAAATTAAGAAAAAGATTTCAGATATACATTTGATAGTCTTCGCTATAATATGAAGCTAAATACAAAATTATTATGTAAGTATTCGTGAAAATCGAGGCTGTAATATTAATATATAATCGTGTTTCCGTTTCAGTGCTTTGAATGAATATGAATATCTACTCACGATACGATAGAAATGAAATAAATGTTGTGAACAATAATTGATTAATCACTATATATATACACACTCTTGCTTAAAAAAATGTTTACTTAAAAATATTTTCATTTTTATCTAAAAATATTAAAATTTCAGAAGACTCTGCTGAATTCTTCAATTAGTTTACAAGGAGAAATTTTGATTCTAATAGCGCGGTTTCAGTATTGATAGTACAGAACTCGATTTGTGTAAATCGAGTACTGTAACATGTATGTATTGAATCTTTAAGCTTTATTTAATGATAAAATGGCATTAAATTAAAATAATTGACGAATATAATATAATTTTTTTATATATTCTGCGTATGTTTTGGCAGTTGCTTTAGACATTAAATGCATAATTAAAAACAATTTCGTATTTTAGTATTAGGTAAGATTTAATTATCTATCATTTTTTGTTACTTTCAAGAATCTTAATTCGGGTATATTCCATCATATCACAATTATATTATAAGAATCTTAATTCGGCATTCTAACATCTAACTGCAAATTGTATTGAAATTGATCTTAGTTACTTCTTTGCTCTAAAAGACGCAATAATGATTTCATAATGAATTTGGCGTCACATTTTTGACTGAAGTGTTGGTCTTAATTAGTAAATGTTATTATTGTATCAGAAAATTAATTATTTATCTAATATAATTCTGGATAAATATCATACATATTCATTATATATTATATTTCTTACGATCTACAGTGACCAGCTAGTATGCCTAAAATATTGATTGCCTTTCATTTTAATTAAATCTCTGATGTATAACTTGATGTTCATTATTGCTTCAACAAAACATTTGTAAACATTAAATCGTGATAGGCATTTATCTCGTGTTATTTTAATAACATTGCACATTTTCTGTTTATTTTCTCTAATCGACTTCGGAGACCCGATTCTTTATTGAGATTAATGGTTCTAAAATTTTAAGTAAATATTTTATGTAATTTGGTTTTAAAATATAAGGAATCTACTGAAACTTCAAATTTTGATAGACACATAACTTATACTATGATCAAGTTTTACGCCATTCTGTCCATCCATTTATGCATTTTTCAAATTCTTGTTTATATCTTTAAACAGTTACTTATGCCTAAAGAAAGAGAAGCAGTATTTAAAAATGGTCGTACTACAAAAATTTTCAAACATGGATTGATCCTGAATTTAAATCTCAATTCCAAGTACAAAAATATTTGAAAAATATTAAAACCAAGTATTATCCTCGAATCTACTCAACATAAAAAATATTCTAAATCTTCAAAATTAGATTATTGTAGCAAAAATGAAAATGGTTTAAATTTCACTTCAGCAATGAAATATATTGATGCAAAATATGTTTAAAAAATTGATTAAAAGAAAGAAAAAAATAATACGGCAAAAATTTAAATAATTGAAAAGATATACTGAAATTTAAGATGATGTGAAAATTACTTTTGAGTCGCAATATTTTCAGAAATTATAGGAGGAAATATTAAAATTTCACATGATTTCAATTAATTAAAATTTTAATTACGATTTCCAAAAGAAAAAATCGTTCCGAGATGTACATTCTCACTCACCAAATTCGTGGCACAATTCCATCGAAAAACCGCTGTGTAATCAAGTTTGGTGCACGTTAAATTCGCTTGGGACAAACGTTCTCTCGCTGGCGTGATGAGAATGTTTGAAGAATTGGGTGTCAATTCAGGTGTCATTCTCACTATCTGACCATGGTTCAATATGAAGAGGTCCGTTCCATAATAGTAATAGTGTTGTTAAAAAACGGGACATTAATATAACTTAATTCATCCTCCAAAGTATATATCCGTTAAATTTTTGAGGCGAATATATGTCTTGTAAACTGCCAACGCGCACTTTCTTGTAAAGTGCCAGCGCACAAAGGCACGCGCACTTTCTCCTTACTATTTTTATAGATAATAAGCAGAATTTGATTTATTTATTGTGAGTGAATCGTCCTAATAAAGTGATGTCACATAATATCACAGTCCTAATAAAAATATTTAGTTTTTAACTATTTTGTAATTTTATTTTTTTTTAAATTCGTTTTGTAAATTGTACAGATATTAAACAGAATTCTTCTCCGTCAGTTTTCAACAATAGAAGAAAATCACGCGATTAAATATCTGATGAAGCAATGAAAACAACTTCAATTTCTTTAATAAAACTGAAAACATAGTTGAAAATGTTTCAAAAGATTAAAATATTGTGAAAATTCAGAAAGAAAGGCCTGACAACTAAAGTGACATTGTTAAATAGATACTTTTTAGAATTTTAATATGATATTCATTTCAATTTTGTGCGATAATATTTTCAGAACTTCTCGATGAAAAAGGCTAAAATATCGCTGCACATTACAAAGACAAAACTTTAATTTAAATTTTTTAAAAATCACTCTTGGAGAAGTATATCCTCTCTTTCTAAATTATATTTATACTAGATATTATAGATGTAAGTCAGACAGTCTTGTCTGTAGAATGACAAAAGGCACATGCAAACACTTATCATTTTACTATCAGTAAAGATAAGTAATAGTAATTTTATTGTAGATTAAAATACAAATGAACAAACAGTGACTGCATGGAAGAGCTTTAACTTAATTGAAGGATTAATTAGCGGGAAATTTTCCAGTTGGACTATGCGTGAATTGTTCTCGCAATTCTGAATCGTGACCAAATGACTCGGCATTTACAAGAAAACTTCCACAAATCATCATGAGAATCATCGCTATATCTCAGGTTTAAAATACAGAATGAGTGTACAAGACAGAATCTTGGTGGAATCGGATCTTGAATCACTGCTTTTTCTATGCCAATGAAACTATGCCAATACACCTGCAATCAATTCAACGAGCAACATTTTATTCTAATAAGGCAGTCATGACTAAACGATTTAAAAAAGTAAATACCGTATATGAGCACTGGTATAGAAATTAGTGGTAGGGAGGCTATAATGCTTGAAATCCACGGCTTCGGAAAGTGGATACCGTAGTTGCATAGTATTTGTGCGCTTGTTGCACTTTAAAGAGAAATATTGTTTGATTTACAATAGAAATAGACCGCAAACATGAAACGAAGACGCTCTAAGAGATACATATAGAACTTGGAGGAATTTATCGTGCAATATTTTTAAGAGTTATATCAGTCATTATACTAAATAAGTATGACCAGCTTTTTATTGAAAAATTAATCATATCACGCTTCTATTAATCAGTAATCAAAATTATTTCAAATAAAATTTGTTTCATTTACCCTTTTAATTCGAAGGTATATAAATTTATTTAATTAATACATACATAACAGTCTGTAATAATTTGAATCGTATCTAGAACTTTTTTTACGTGAATGCAATATATTAATGACATGATTTACACACTGTCAAATGTTTTCTCTCTTGGCTTATCGAACAAAATATTATGTTATACCCGGAAATGCAATTCTGCTTTTAAGCTTCTGAGTAATGATCTTTCAATTAGAGAAACCGGTGATATTAGATTCGAAATTTTGCATATGTTGTGATTCAAAATTTGAGGATTGTATAATTATGTGGTGGGTTAATATGAAGATGTTTCCACAAGACTGGTAGAGAGAAATAACAGATGACTGTACTTGTAACAAATGTGATCTAAGTGTTAGAAACAATGAATGAAATAGTAAAAGTAATTGACTTGTCGAAAAAATGTTCAAATTTAATATCCCATTCATTTGTTCCTAATTTTTCTTATCAACAATAGTCATTATTTTAATAAGCCAACCTGAAGACCAAAAATAAATAAATAAAACGTGAAGAATAGTCTTTGCTATCTCGTTCTTGTTCTTAAAAACTTTTTCAACAATTGAAAGTTTTATTATTTCTGAGTTTATATTTTATTTAATTATTCACATATTTGAAGAGTGGGGGTGGGTAGACAGTGCGTAAAACAGGTCTCAAGATTATTTTGCTAGGGTATTGTCTGAAGATTATTTACCGATATTTTCAAGGAAATTTAATTTTGCACTTTTATTTAAATTAGAAGTATCAAAATTATAACAGCATTAATTTAAATTAAAATAATATTTTTAAAATATTTTTAATGTTTTCAAATTTTGTTGCAGACCAGTGCTGTCCAGTTTTTTCGCAACTAGCTGTCTGACTCATAAATTAACAACTCTGACAATCTTGGAATTAGAGTAGTTAGTAGTATTAAAAGAGCTCTACAATTTTTTTGTTTTGTTTAAAACTACTTTTAATTTTAAATTTCGATTATTTAAGCTCAAGATATTGGAACTAACTCTGTTTAAGGTGATCCACTATTTAAAAATTTTATTATTTTTTACTATTTTTATTATTTTTATTTTTTATCATATTTGTTTCTTAATGACTGCTTATGTAGAGATTAAAATCAATAAAAAAAATCTGGTGTTGAAAGTTTGGAAATGGGAAAGGGGGGAGGGTATCCAAAGCTCGCATTGCCCGAGGACGTCTACAGCAGGACTGCGCCGGGGTTTTGTTCCAAAGTGTTTTAAAGAAATTCAGAAAATCTGGCTTAAACTAAAGTTGTAGCAATTTTATTACTTATAATGCATGACATTTTAATGCATTTTTAAAAAAATGAAGAATACTTCTGTGCAAAATAGAACATTTATTTCAATAAAAACATGTATAAAATAGAGATACACCTAAGAAAAACCTGAAGAATGAACACATTTTATGATTTCGCTACTTCCAGCTGGCTCACACGACATCATCTCCACACCGCACTCTCTTCTTTTTCAGACTGGCCTAATGCATATTTTCTACAAGTGCAACTGTTCTCGCCACCGCGGATTTTATAAAAAAGCAATGAGAAACACAAAGAATTGTTCGAAAGAGGAAGGTATTCCTTCATCCTTTGCGGAAGAGGTCGTCGTTGGAATCGTCGTGCATGATGTAGTCTTGGATTTTCACGAAGGCTTTCATTTTGTTCGTTCCCAACTCTTTGCAGTAGTCTTCGAAAGGTGGAAGCAAATCAGTCTTATGCCTGTGAAAATGAGAATGATAAAAATTAATGATATATTAAATATCGACCTATACAAAATATAAAATGATATTTTATGACTGATCCTAATTGCTCATCTTCATAAGCACTTAATATTCTTTGTTAACTCTTTTCTATTTATTATATTTACTTATTTATATCTGCTGTGACAACAGTTTCGATGAAATCTTATTAGATTTTTCTTATACTATAAATAGGGCCGCGGTGTCTTGGCGGTAAGGGTTTGGCTTCAGAACCGGAGAGTTTAATGTTCGAGACCTGACTTCACCGAAGTACCGCTGTATAAGTAGGTCTGGTGCATGCTAAGTCCGTCGGAGGGAAACATCCTCCCGCTGTTGCGATGCAGAAATTTTGAGAGGGGGTGCTAGCTCCGGTATCGTTCTCGTTATCGGATCGTGATTTAAAATGATGAAGTCCGTCCCAAAATAGCCCTTCTGTTGCTTTTAAAGGGGACGTTAATATAACTAAATTAATTAAACTTACCATCTATTAATTCTTTCGTGCCTTTTTCGTATAATTAATTGGTGAAATAAAAATTTTATAAAAAATCTAATTCGATTCTATTTTTAATAACTTGTTATAAGAACAGCTCCAATAAATATCAATAATAATAAATGAATATTAATGTTTTAGAAAAGAAAGTGCACTTCTCGCAAGTGTTAATAATTTTAAAGAAATTATTTTTTAGCATGAGGAGTTTTTTTTTGGTAATTTTCACCATTAAGGAATTAAAAATGTGTTCTTATATAGAAATCATTTATTTTTCCCAATGAATATCCTCTTTGATTTTATGATTAATAACTTAATATGCTTTTACTTTAATCATACAAAATGAATACAGAATATAGAAATGAAAATTTGTTCTGTAGAATTCGATCTTTATCTATGCGCAAGTTTTCACAATATGCCCAAATAATTTTCCAACAATCTTAAATGCAATTCAAGACCAAGACTATATTATTTAATTAATTTAGATATTAAAGCAGTCTTCGTAAATGTCTGGAAAGGTTTAAATTTGTGTTTTATTTTGTGCTATGAAAGCAGACTATTATGAGTTTATATTAGTTTGATTACTGTCTAATACTCAAGAGTTATTTTGGGACGAGCCTGATTAGTTCGAACTGTAGCCAAATGACAAGGAAGACGCATGAGAACCCCTTCCACCAAATTTTCCATTGTACTGCCGGAAGAATATTTGATTCTCAAAGAATTCTATGTATATACATACATGGCACATACAAACATACATACATGGCGGTTCTTCTAGAAAATCGAGTTTTGAAATTCGAAATAGACTCTGTCGTATTCCAATTAAACCTAGAATATAGTTCTGTAAGAATTCATTTGAAAATTTTTGTCCCAGCAAAAGACAACACTATGGAATAGTATAAAGATGACCATTTAATAAACATCTTCGTATGAATTCGTTTTTAAATTAAAGGGTCAATTTGTTATTCTCTTAGAGGATATCGACGCCTTATTTTATTATTTCATTATTTTTTCTTCTAGGAGAAGTATTTTCACTTACACTGACTGTGGTGGGAAAACGTAGTGAGTCATCGGCATCGGAAAGCCGTTGAATCCAGTGATGAGAGATCGCGTGTAGGCACCCATATTGTCGAAGATTATATATTCTCCTACTTCCATTTCGGGCAGAAGGCAGTCCTCCACAATGCAGTCGGAGCTGCAACAGGTAGCACCCCAAAGCTTGCTTCTCAAAATTGGTCGACTGGCATGTTGAGATTTGCTCTGTAAAAACATACACTTAGTTTTATTAAGTGTGTTTATTGGAATTCAAAATAACAATTTTAACACTGAGATTTAATACTGAAAAATATTAATTCAAAAAGTTGTTCAAATAAATTAAAAAGTTTCTATTTTTAAACACTTTAATTTCGCACTAGTTAAAAAAAATTCTAAAAGATTCTATCTATAAAAAATTGTATTTCTTTATTTCATCGATGTTATAATTCAAGTAGATAGAAAAATATTATGAAAAATATCCATTTACATGTTAACAAATTTAAATTATCCCTATATTTCCTTATTTTAATTGATTCTATATCAGTGAAAACAATATTGTATTTCAATTATATTTTAATCTGTTAAGAAATGTAAAAATACATTCATAATTAAAAAATGCACATGAATTTCCAGATTCATATGCGTATTAATGTGAGATCATGAATTACGAATTGAGAATTTCAAAGTAATTTTATGATTCTAAAAACGAGGTATAATATTTACATAAATAGAGTAAATATTAAAGGACAATATATTTAAACTACTTACCAGCAAAGGTTTAATACGGAATCCGTATTTTTCAAATCCGTAACCAAAGGAACCGTAAGCCCCATCGTTTAAGTAATAAAATACCTGTTGTTTGTAACTCCCTAGAAAAAAAATACATAGATTTGTTATCAAAAAATATGAAAATAAAAAATTTTATCCTTAAATTATTACTTTAAAAAGAATACGATTTCAAAGTACTTTTACACATACAGGGAACTATTGTATTTAATAGTGTTAGATTTAGCTATTTGATTATAATACAGATGGAAACATAATTTCAGTTCACTATTTAAATACTAAAATTTATTATTGATTTTCGCCATTTTTAGTTTAATCTTAAAATTCCTTTCCCTTTCTAAAATTGGTCACCTAAGGTGTGGTTCGAGAAGAAGAATATTAGTTGAATTTCTTTTCAGTTAGGTCTCCTATGAAAATTTTCTTTATAGTTAATGATAAAATAAATTTTTAAAATTATAAGTACTAGTAAAATTATTATTTTAGAAATCTTATGTCTATCCAACCCAATCTGTCCAGCTACGTGTCTGAGATCTTTATTAAACGGTATATTTAAATATAAAGATGACATAAAGTTCAAAATACATATTTTAACAGGGAAACCAATAATAATAGTAACAAAAGTCTGAATGAGTGATTCAACAACGCGTTCATTGAGCTGAATAATAGCTAAATTATAGTTTAAAAACTTCTTTATTTTTAAGAAAGAGTATAAGAATCTTCTTAATAATTTATGGGAATAATATTGCTTATCATTAATTTATATTTATGTAATTTTTTCATGCAATGTGAATATTAAAATTTAATAGTGTCCTCTATATTGCCTTCACGTAAATAATTGTTTTTGGATTTCATGATGAAAATAATTTAGATTGTTAAACTTCAACTTTTTTTATTTGTTCAAAAAAGGATTTCTTGATTGCTATGTAAAATAGTATTTACCTTCATCTTCAGGATTCATGTCAGCAGTTTTCTTTCCAATCACTTTACAACATAAAGTGTAGGCAGAGCACGCAATATAACACCCCGGTTCCGCAATCACTCGAATGCCGCAACCTTCTGGGAAATGTTCGTCTAATGCTTCACTGATGTAGTAGCACATCTAACGTGAGAAAAAGTAAGCAAATTAAAAAAAAATTTGAAGACTTAAAATATGCAACAAATTATATGGATATTCTAACCAATTTGGAACTAACGAAATTATCTTTCAAAAATAAGAACTCAAAAAAGACAGAATATTTTTTACAATGGCGATTTTATATTTGTGTTTATGCATTTTAAGAAAATTTTCTAGATTTACTTACAATTTACTCATTTAATTAGATTCTTTTAAAAGATTACTTAGATACATTTTCTTTGAATGGAATGTTAAAATTTCAAATTTATTCAGTCGTTTACATTTTTGAAACTGTTCTTAAAGCTATGGGTATGCATGTTAATTATATACCACTCCCTCATGATTCATAAGAAAAGTAATACATTGTAGTTTGAAAAAACACATTTAAGAATGGTTTTCGTACCTTATCGAATATATCTACTGATCCAGTGGATCCAGGGAAACCACCTCCGAGATCCAACAGAGTGAAATGATATCCTATATCTTCAGCCATATCAAACACATCTCTTGCCATTTTAACTGCTTTGGCATATGCGAAAGGCTGTTCACACAAGCTGCCCACATGAAAGCTGGGGGAAGAATTTATTATATGTTAGATAATTGAAATTAATTCTAAATTGTTAATTATTTTTATTGATTAATTTATTCTTTTAACATATTATAAGAACCTATCATGCATTTATTGTATCTTTAATATCGAGATCTATTCATAATCATTATAGAATGATTTAAAGAAAAAATTAGCAAAAGAAATAAAAACCGAACATGTTTCACATGTATTTAAGTTTATTTACAGTTAAAATTTCACTTGTTTGAAAAAATTCCAATTTAAAATCTGGAATATAAATTCTATTTAACTATGCTGTTATGTAATACCTCATAAAATTTTAAAAAATTTATGTGAATTATTATGTAACATATTCAAATATTATATAATAATATAGTATATAATATTTGAATATGTTATTATAATATATTCAAAACGCTAAAGATAAGTCAGTCTACTAAACCAAATGTTTCTTAAAGGAATTTATAAGTGAAAGCGTTCATGTTTGTACTGTACTTCTCTAATGATATACGAATAAAAAATGAAAAGACTACATACACTGAAAAACAAGGTAAGAAATTTTAAACAGCTTGTATTTAATGTTAACAGAGTGTGTTTAAAACACATGGTACTTAATTAGAGTAATGGATTAATTTGAAAGATACAATTTCAAATAACCTTTCAATATATCTATGAAAACAGTTCATGAAAAAAATATTTCATGGTCATATCTCTCTTATCCCATTCTCATTAATTTTTCCGTACAAAGAATGTGAACGTATATATTGATAATATATGATAGAAAGAATATATATCTGACAGATAAAAGATGATTCGATTTAGTTAAATATCTTCTTACACAACATATAGGGTGATTAATCTAGATGTAATATAATTCAAATGCGTAAAGTAGCCTTTAGACTTAGCTTTCGTATGTACTGAAAACTCTTTCGAATTACCCAAAGATAGTATATTATTAGAAGGTATTCATTATCTTACCTAACTCCTACAACATTTAAATCTAAATTCTGAGCCACCACCAGCAACTTCTGGGCTTCTTTCACGGTGCACCCGAATTTATTGCTGAGTGGAAAAGCAGCAGGCACATTAGGAATACTGATGCGGAGAACCAGCCTGAAAGAAAACATAAGTCTTCAATATTGCATTCTTTATACGAAGCCATGACATCTACAGATGTAATACTAATTCAGTAACAAATAACATACCGAAAAAATATAGAATTTTTTTTATCACACTATTGTATCACAAGCTAGTAAGTTCTTGCATTTGCGCGCATATATGAGAACAAAAATATAATTCGTGAAAACTGTAATTTTTAAATGAACTAATATAAAAGCTATTTTATTATCAGTTGGAAAGTCCATGGTTCATATATTTGGTTATTCCGCAGTTTAAAATCTGATAAGAACATCTATAACATTGAAGATGCCGAATATGTTGACTAAAAATCACAGATGCAATGAGCAATTTTTTTTTTATTTCATAAGAAAAATACCGTATTTTTTAATTAAAGGATTTTATATATCTTTTGATGCATATTTGAAGATTTTTTAGTCCATTGATTTGTAAATATAAGATTTAAAAATTTGTTATATCTCCGAATTAGGAAAAAATAAACAAAAACCATTTAAATGAAGCCATATAAAAATCATGATAATTATTTTATGACTTTTACTTTTCTCACTTTCTTTTACTTTCATTTCACACGGAAAAGAAATTTTTAATTAAAATTGCAAAAATTCGAGCTTCTAAATAAAAATCTCCTATCAGAATATCTAACAGAAGAAACCTCTTCGATAATATGTTTCATTTGAAGCTAATACATGTTCTCATAAGCAGAATGACCTACATATGGAGTGTCATCTCTTACCTTGCCTGCGGGAAGATTTTTTTGATCTTGTAAAGCTCTTGTTCGCAGTCGAATGTCATGAGATCGACATTGACCGAAGCTGCGTACCGAAGGAAAGTGTTGGACTTGAATGGGTGCGCATATATAATGTCTGAGGATTCGGCTCCAGCTGCCAACACAGCATCGATTTCTCCCTGAGAAAAAGAAATTCATGCTATTATTATACATAGTTCAAATGAAGTAATTGCTTTGTTATCTTGGTTAATAACGTCATCTTACTTAGCTTCATGAAATTTGACTAAAATTTTTTTCATTGTCTTAATGTTCAGCTGTTTATGATTTTTTATTTTTTATGATTTTTTTAATTTGATATTTAAGACCCATATTTCTCGGGCCAAGCGAAATTCTTAGAGATTAAAAAGATCGAAATAGTTAAAGATATTTCCTAAGCTTTTCTTTGTTTTTAATATCTAAAATTGCAATTAAAAAATCAAATTAAATTTCAAATAAATTTTTTTTGTCCGATTGCATTTGATTCTGTTGTTCAAAACTGAAGGAAAAAAGCAATTTAAATCTTCTCGATTCACCAAGGTTTTGAATAATCTTAATACGTACACAAAATATAATTTTTTTTGATGAAACTGCAAAAGAAAATAGTGTAATTTTGTAACTTTGTGATAAAATTTAGAAATATTTAAAAAAACCAAATAAGCCTATAAAATACAGAATAATTGCTTAGAATTAAAATTGACTAAAAATCTTTTTTAAATGGTGAATATCTCAAAATATAAATATGTAAAATAAATGTACGAAATTTTTGTAAATATGGAATATCTCAAGGTGTTATTAGTGCAATATTTTCGCAAAAAGTCAAACTTACTTTGCTGGCACAATCGAAACGAATTCCTAAAGATACCAACAGACTCAAAAGCATAGGATCTGGGTTGCATTTCACGGCTGCAATCAACAGAAGAAATTTAATGTGAGAAAATGTACGTTTTAGTATAGCATCGAAGCAGCATTCATTACAACAAAAAAATATTTTATTTGAAGTTGTGGAAATGGAATAAAAAGGAAAATTTCGTCATGTTTTAGTTTTATGCAGCAAAATTATGAAAAACAAATATTCATTAAATAAAATTGTGTTATATTAAATTACTTTTCATCACTTGCAAGATTATTTTATTACCAGAAATTATTTTCAAAATTATAATTACAAAATAATTCAACAGAAATTTCAGATAAAAATTTTTAATCAGCTTAATTAAGAATATTATAAATCTGCATTTCTATAATAAAATTTTAGTTAAAAATTTTTTTTCTAAAAACGCTCTTATAATACAGAATGGATCTAATTATCAAGAAAACCTTATCATTTTAAATTTTGTTAGAAATAATTTTGGGTCTGTTTAATCTTGTTACAATTAAGGAGGAAAAAATCGTTCCCACTCACTAACACTTACAATTTGTATCGTATCATGGAACTATAAATTGGCAAATTATATTTATAATTATATTCATAATTGTGTTTATGTCTTTACTTACTTATATTTATAATTATATTCATAATTGTGTTTATGTCTTTACTTACTTATATTTATAATTATATTCATAATTGTGTTTATGTCTTAACTTTCATTAACTTACCGTAGAAAGGCTCTACTCTAGGCAACTTGGTTTTCCAATAACGGCATTTATACAAAACATCAGAAAAATCAGCAACATAGAATGGAATGTCATTGTTCTAAAAAACGAAATGAATGTTGAATGGCAAAATTTTGTAAATAACTCATGCTATTTAAAAAAACAGACGTAATTTAAATACTTAAGATGTATTAAATGTTGATTTATTAATGTAAATGTCTTAATACATTTTATGAAGATTTTAAGCTATACAACAGTTCAAAAATAAAATTTCAATACTGCTCAAACGAAACATTTAATAAAATTCTTCATTATAAGCAATTTGATGTTATATTTTCATTGTAGCTTTTAATTTAAAATTAATATTTACTATTTAAAAATAACAAACTTTCTGAGTACAATTAATTTATGATTGTAGAATTTAAAAATATTTGATAATAATATAAGAAACGAGAGCTCAAAATACCATGAATAATTTTCATATTATTTTGGATTGTGTTTGAAAATACTAATCTCCAAGCATTTGAGAGTGATATAGAAATTTCTCTCTTTTTACGTTATTAAATGAAAAATGTCTGATTTTTTTTATATAATTTGCCATTTAAAAATGTGTATTATATATTGCAATGATAAACGACAAAATTAGGAATTCATTTATCAAAATGCAAATATGGAACATCTATTGAAGAAATTTAAACTTACTTTCTTGACAATGCAGTTCTTAATGACGTCGACTATTGCTTGATTTCTGGCTTCGGACATTTTCCTTTCTCTTCTTGGGTGCCCTGAAAAAAATTTAAAATTGCCTATCAATATAAAACAAACAATAATAATGCAGAGATTTAATGATTAGTTATAAGTTCAAAGAGCTGTTTTTTCTTTCATGATAAATTATCCTAATGAATAATTTCTCATAAGAAATAATTATTAAAGAACTACACGAGGTTTTTCGTGCACTTACGGCATGAATAGTCTTTTTCTTTTACTGTATAAAGTCGCATTTATTTTCATATTAATCCAATTTTTCGAATAAATTGAAATATTTTTGCGGCAAATTAAGCTGATATTTATATCCAAATTATAAACTTCCCATCGGTTTAGATTTTGGTAAATTTGAGATATTGGTTTTTACTTTTGAAATTTTTAGAAATTATCACAATTCTTCGAGTATATTAATAGCGATATGCAGGGAAATATATTAACTGGTATGCTAATTTGCAAATGGAATGAAAAACAAATTACATGAGATTTTTTAATTTAAGAAATAAATATTTTACAATAAATAAGTACATTAAAGCAAGGCCATTCCATTTTGCATAATATACATTGGAATTAATAAATATGAAAATACATAATCTGAAGATATTTACGCATATTCTGTCATTATGAGTATAGCCGATTATAAATTTATATACTTATCCTTTAGATTAGATTTTAAAAGCCAAACGTTAATTATAAGATTTATCAATACTACTTAAGTAAGGAAAACTAATTTATTATAAAGCCATTATTTTTATTGAATAGTCTTTTTTGGACTATGATATGGAAGTAACCAGAATTTAAATTTTGCATAATAATTTAATTGCTTTGTGATAGACTATTAGCTCGGAATATTCAAATGATTAAAGAATTCTGTTAACGAGGCACAATTTTTAAAATTACGGAAATCCATTTCGAAAAAATGTATAATAAACATCAGTGTAAAAATATATAATAGAAAATAAACTTATAATTTAGTACGTAAAAATTAGTTGAGATCAAATAATTACTTGCTTAAATATGATCAGCTAAATGTCTATATATGAAAAAATTACAATTTTAATAATTATAGTAGCAGAATTTCCACAAATAATTGTTTTTGTTTTGTTCTGAAAAGAATTTGGTTGCGGTTATATCTTGGAAAGGCATGCTTGTCAAAGAATATATGCCGTGAATTCAATATTTTTCAAATGTTTTCATGTTAAAATGCAGCAATTAATAAACATTTGTGAAACTTATTATACCGTTTAATTTTTTTCTTGGATTAAATAAAAATATTGTGCACTTTTGAATAATATAATCTTTTAAATAAAATCACGAGAACATAATTTTTATAAAAATATGTTTCTTGCATTAAAAAAAAAAAAAATGTTTGGTAAAATTCTAGCACATGACGTAAGAAAAAAAAATGTTTTATTTTTTTATTTATTTTTAAAATACAACGACGCGTTGAATCTCAACGACCTATACCAGTGTTGACAGAGTCTTAAAGCTGTTTCAATGACTCATTTACGCTGCTGATCTTCGCGATATTGATAACAATCCGCAAACGAAGCCGCTGACGTATTATCAGCCAGCAAAAAAGTCGTAAAGATAAGAATTGATGTGTGATAAAAGATTTAGAAAAGCCATGTTTGAACAATTTAACGCGAAATAAATGCTGATTTATTTGCCAAATATTAAATAAGAGTAAGAAGAGAGCATTTTTAAGTGTAATAAAGAAAAACAAACTCATTTTTAGATAGAAGCACACAATGAACTTGAAACTGCAATGTCAAATGCTACCCGAAGCGTGAAATAAACATGGATCTGAAACCGCTATTGACAGCTGAAGTGAAGAACCTTCACGTTAAAACGTTTCGGATGACCTCTCTCGAGACTTAAGTTGGATATTTTATTGATAATCGTGTTATTTCTGGATCTTTTCGATTCTTGAAAACATAAGAACAGTTATTTAACATATTTTTAGCCTAATGCGATATTTCGACCACTGGACAAATCTGTCTTCAAAGGATTAATAGGTCAGTGTCATATCACGAACAAGAAAATAATACATTTTCAGATGATTTGCTTATAAATAGAAAGGTAAACATCCTTTAAGATAATCTATAAGCATAATTTTAAAGTTTACGGCAAAAGTGTTAACTAAATAATTGACAGAAATGCAGAGAATAGATATAGAAAACAGATTTTTTTTTGTACTTGATTATTTAATACTAGTTATTTTTGATGCATTATTATGCAATGATGAAGCTTAAAATTTAAAATTATCTTGCTTCCAGACAAACTTTCTAATATATAAGCATCTAAAGCAAACTTAATAAAATCAGTAATAATAATATACTATTTTTAGAACAAAACATTGATCAAAACAGTAGCCATAGAAGTTGTTACAAATTGATAAAAAATGATATTGAATCATGATATTAAAGTCACTCAAGAATTGAGATTAATAATTGTTAAAAAATGAGAATGAAGAAGAAATTTTTTTGTATAAAATGCTATTTGATTTAACAGAAAAATCAAAATGATCAATCCATTGAAATATCTAATATTTCTAAAATTTGCTTAAAATGAATTCGGACTATTATAAACTAAATATTATTGAAAATAGTCTCAGCTTAGCAATGGAGACTGAAATGATCTCCATGAATCTAATTGGATGATGCCTAAAATATTGAAGTTATACTTTCTATAAAGTCATCGTAACACGTTTGAAAAGTCTTTGTAGAGAACTACGGATTCAAATATTGCTTTTACAAATATGATACAGAGGCCGTGTTACAACTAAATCCATTATATACTCGAATTTGTGTGATTTAAACAAGAAAAAGTTTCGTATTTTGGCATGGTGAAATTTTCAAAATCAGAAGTTCGGTTGTGCTTCTGATTGTAAATGTTAATCTCTGCCATTCTTCACCATAATCATAATAATTTGTTAACATTACAAATTTAAATAATTTTTTTAAAAAATGTCATTTTAAATAGTTTGCAAAACCTGATATTCTTTGGAAGAAACAGTTAAAATTTTTCAGTGCAATGAATTCCTTACTGGAAAGCATAACTCACATGCTAAAATTCACTGCATCAAGAACAAAGGTAGCTTTAAAATACCTAAAAGAAAAACTTACATGTGGTCTCATTCAAATTGACAGACATGTTCAAATCCAAGCAAAATTTGAGCAGCGCTCAAGAAGCAAGCCAACTACCAGCAAAATCTAGCAGAAATTGCTGTAGAATGCACTATTTGGTGAGTAGTCCTCGACACTATGATGCAGCTTCAAGGAGGAATCCTACAATTTATCCATTTTCGTAATCTATGTAGGTTCCAATAAAAGGAAAATAAAAATGTCTCCCAACATGACGTAAGAGCAAGAGGCATAAACACCTAAACATAATGGATAATAGAAAATCCTCCACCACCACCACGCCGCCGTTGTCCAGTTCAAAATCCTGGACAAGAATCGAGATAAAACTTTCTGATGAAATCACTACTCGGGGTAGTCAAAGTTTCTTCACAAGGGTCGTAAAGATTATGGAGGATATCCCGTTTTGATTTTTGGACCTGTTTCCTTTTTTTCTGGAATACCTGTTGTCACGCCACTCTGGAGAACGATGGAAGATAAGATTTGGATGTGAAGTTTCCTCGACGTCACTCTCAGATGAACAGGTGGGATGGGGGTAGCACTCATTTTTCTAATTCAGCTGACACTACAAGATTTACGATGAGCCAATGACTTGCGTTTTGGTGTAGTGAAGTGTGAAAATAACGGAATGTTCTGCAATATCGAAAAGCAGTACGGGGGATGCCAGAAAATATTTCCATGAAACGTGACAAAATGATAGATTGGATATTACGTCCCTGCTTTCATTATTTCGGATGGTAGATTCAAAATAACGTAAAGAATGTTGTTTTAAAACGTGATCTCAGAAATACTGATGCAGTATGCAAATTGATGCGGGATTGTACTAAACAGGTTAAAATGCGACAAGATGTTTTTTTACATACGTATACATTCAGCTGGCTAATATTTGAATTCAGAAATTTCCAATTTTATTATAAATTAGCGTTATAATTACGATTTGAGAACTTTCGCCGTTACTATCCAAATGTATATGCATGCAAATGTGTATACAATAAAATATATTGCAGAATTATCACACAATTTCATCTTTTTGATCCAATATTTCACCCTGTATTCATTCATAGAGTCAAGTTACTTGATGTTACTGTTAAATGATAAACGTAACAGCGATTTATATCTAACTGCAAGTAGTCTTACTTTCATTGTGAGATCATAATTATTTTCGTCCTACAAAGTGCATATTTTGAATTTCAAAAATACATTTTAATAGCTCTTTTTATGGATAGAATAACTAAGATAGAAGTAAAATTGCTACTAACAAAACGTGACTGTTTTAAGAATAATATAGAATACATGTTTCAATAATTTATGCCGCTCAAGATGTAAAATAAATACAGGTTTTATTAAAGTATACTTTCAGGAACAGTGCCTTTTCAAAAATCCATACTCAGTATTTGTATATGCATTAATTTCTATGATAGGTAAATATGTAGAAGCCAAACTTTGCTTGAAACTCTGTACATTATATAATTAAAATATTAAATAGTATAAAATGTTAGATTATTATCCTTTATATCATTTAACTTTCTATACTATAACTAAGAATATAAAAGGTTGGATTACTAACAAACATAAAAAAAATAATGCCATAAAATGTGACTGCATAGGAAGTGATTTTGCGAATTTTTATTACTTATTGACTCGTAGTATCAAAATAAACCACAAAAAATTGAAATAGTTTTATGCAAGAGTGCATTTTTTTCTTTTGTTTTTAAATAAGACAAAGTCTATGGGTGAATTTTGAATATACTCATTTCTCTATATAAAAATAAAATGAATGACTGATGCATTTCAAGAAAATTTTATTTTTTAAACTAGATAAAAATTAATTTGGAAAGAATTTTGAAATTTTTGACCACGATCAAAAGTTGAATGACATCTAATTTTAGAATTCTATCCCCTATTTTTTTAACTACATTAGACTGAAAATTTTTATGACTTGTGCCACATAGGCTTCAGTCAAACCCAAATAAATTGCATATTTTCGCTAGAATTAATTTCATCCTATTCCACAATTCAAACTCTTCCATTAAGTTTCTGTGGTTCTAAATAAAGTAAGATTATTATTAGATATATTTCTACATATTACGACTTAAAAATTTGGCTTAGGAGCCTATGCTGAGTTTAAGGATTTCATTATGTATTCTGTTAATTCTATGAAGCCACAGTAATGTGTAATTAAAGGGAATAACTTAATTTTAATAAAGCTATTGTTGAAATTTTATCAAATATTGCAGAAAATACAATACTCAAAATAAATTTATTTTATCAACACATACTTATAGTATTTTATTTGCAAATCATTTCATACAGAGATTTTAAATTAGACTACTCGGATTATTGATTTTTTTTCAGAATATAAATTTTTCCGCGAAAAACAAATACTTCTGCATAAATTTATTTTATTGAAAATTTAGTATTTCGATCTTCGGGACTTCCTTTCAATTTCTTAAAATCAACAGACCTCAACTTAAAAAAATTAAATTTATAAAAACCATAAAAATAAATAAAATTCCTCATTTGTTATATTTATTCTTTCAGGAATCTCTACAGTTAGACTTAAAAGAAATGACTAACACGTTAATATTTTTTATTTATCTTGAAGATTCCCGAGTTTGTAGTTTTAATAGTATGATTAGGAATGATACAGGAACCCGTGTTCCCAGGGCTTGGAAATTAAATACAATAATATTAAGATTATTTATATATGTAATAATTTCTAATTATCTCTGTTTAAAAAATAGTCTGTTAATGACTTGCCCTCAGGCTTAGCATTAACTTCTGAATTAGGTGGGCTTTTATTTCCCAATAGTGATTCATAGACATGTGTCGAATCAAAACGATGTGTCGGAAGATTTCTTTCTAAAACTATATAAGTTAAAAAATACTTTCTCGTGCTCTCTTCTTCGTGCTTATTGCTATTCTAGTCACTACCTTGTGAAGCGCTTCTCATAGCAGTGACAAAGAAATCCTGATAAAAGCTAAAAAATTGAACAATTTCGTTAAAATCGTGACGTGTATAAATTGTTAAAGAACTGCATTCTTATTTCTACAAAGAATATTTGACATACATATCTATATGTAAAACAATGATTTGAATGAGTCGTGTATTTTCGTGGAGTTTTTAACGATTTCTATTCTCTACAATTTTAGTAAATGAATCCAGTTTTTAGCTTTTGTCAAGATGTCTTTTTCATACTATGGAGAGAGCAGTGAAGCATGTCGAATAGGAACCACGAAAAAATATTCTGAGCTTATATAGCTTTTGGAAGGAACCTGAGATCTATTTGACCATTTCACCGGCGTTCTCAAGATCATTGTAAATATTATTCCTCATCGCGAATTGCGATCATATCTAGACACACAAACTGTATCTTTCATCATTGCATCGTGTTAAATAGCCTTGAATATTAATCGAATAGGCTTACGAGCAATCGTTATTTTTGAAAATTTAATTTTATATAATCAAAGGCAAAATCGTTTAATTTTAGCATTTTTTTAAATAGCGCTTGGATGTGTAGCAACACGTATAATTGTGTTCATCCCTTCTGTTATATCAGTTTCATGCCATAGAAATGTATTGATCCAGCTTCAAATTTTCTTTTCGTAACTAAACAGAAGGTTTCATGAATGCTATGAGCTCGGTGAGTGTGAGAATCTTGATACCAAGGTAATTTTTCGTGCACGGAGCAGAATGTAATTCTCTTCCATATGATCGCCTGATTGCGAATCACTTTTCAACTTTAGTTTTTAGTTGTGTGCCCGAAAATGCCCCGAGTCAGGGATTTGTCGGAAGAGACGTTTTAAAGCGAGTCAAAACTCAAAGGGTTTATCACGGATCAGTTCCGGAAACACCACCATCTTTAGCGGAATTCGGATAGAAACCTGTCTGTTCTTCGTTCACAAAGCCAGAACAATGTTACCGTATCACTGCAGGTTAAAATAATATTGAAATATCATTAAGTCTTATATTCTTAAATCGACGATAAACCATCTTATGATGATACTTTAAAATAAATATTAAACATTGCTTATTTGCCTTTTAAATATGTGTTCGAATTTATATCAAGATAAATAAAATTCTAATAAAGCAGCACATATCTTAGAAATACTAGCAGCAGCGAATAAAAGCTACAGGTATTTAAACAAGTCATTAGAATAGTTTTTGTAGTCTTTAAATGAAAATAAAAGTGTTCATACCACTAAGTAAGCTATTTACTTACTAAGTGGTCACTTCATTATTTGCGATTCAGTGATTTTCAATGAAGGGATGTTTTGAATAGATTATTCATTGATAAATATTGCTTTATTTTGGACCTTGGGTTTCAAATGTAAAAGTGCACCTGCACTTTTTGCTGAAGGATCTCATTGACTTTGTTTCTTAGATATCTTATCCAATAAATACACTTTTTTTGCTAACTGAATTACAAAATCATACTTAGTATGGAACATATCAACCTTGCAAAAAAACTCTCAAATCTCTCAAAGGAGATAAACATATTTATTTATCATTTCTTCCTGTTTCACCAAGAAACGTCATATTTACATCGCTGATAAAATCAAATGAAGGTAAAAAATTATGTAATGGATAATAATTTTTTTAATTTGCTTCAGTTACTAAGCGTAGCCATTCACTGGAATATTTA
Organism: Argiope aurantia; assembly: GCA_026543865.1. Taxonomy (NCBI): domain Eukaryota; kingdom Metazoa; phylum Arthropoda; class Arachnida; order Araneae; family Araneidae; genus Argiope; species Argiope aurantia. The sequence goes on from JAPMOR010070501.1 coordinate 134,008, forward strand.
TATTAATAAAACAAACGTTTAAAATCAACTTTGAGATAAAAAAAAATTTACGAAAGTTGAAAAGAATTGTGTAGTCTTAAAACAATGAAATCCCAATGGATTTATCAGAGGTTTGGGTTTCGGATTGTAACAAATCCAAGTTAATGTTAACTGTTACAACATTTGTTACCTGATAGTGTTATCAACATAATATTTGGTTAACTCCGTGTGTTAGACAAATTTGAAACTTTACATAATTTATCTCTAAGAGATTAGCGACAAGTTTTACTGATGAGTTGTCATGTTATCTTATTTCTTTATTTCGTGATGCCTTAAGTAATATTTTGTACGACTTTCATTTTTTAGACACTTGCGAACTGTCTTGGCGCCATAGCCATTTTTGGCATTTTGGCAAGTGTATACTACCATAAATTCTTGTTTTTTTTTATTAAGTTAGCTGTGAAACTAACGGAGTGAAAATGTCTAAAAATCTGCTGAGCTATGGATTTATGGTGAAAAGTTAACTCATGAGGAGTTCCACAAATTAAAGTAATTTATAACCACTTGTTTTGCATATCCTGAAGATAAACTGTTACTAAAGGAATTAAAATTTAACAAAAAGATAGCATCACAATAAATCACATTGAAAATTATTGAAAGGGGGTAATGATTTCATGTCAATTTTTTAAGTTTTATCATTTCAAATTTTTTAAATCTGATGTATATAGAAACTTACGTCTTATTCTCTTTATTGATAGTATCCAAAAAGTATTACAATTACATTATTTTATTACATTAACTTATTTTATTTTTTTATTAAAGCAAATTCAGGAATGCAATTTCAGACATCTTCATGCTACCTCTCCAACGCCTATCAAGAGAATTGTTTTAATTTGTATATTCAATCTATCAATTTTCTAAATATTCATTATGTTAAGAATACCACCTAATCAATGCTTTCAGTAATGTAACCCACAATCAATGAATATACATGTAACCACAATAGAATTTGTCGGTTTTGGTGGTAGAATGGTAGAATTAAGATTAAACTGAATTATTGTCTTCTCGAAAGTATGGAGTCGCGAACTTAAAAGGAGATCCTTATAGTTATGACTATCCACAGAACCCCCTATGTCGTAGGAAATATGACCCGCCATTGGAGAGAAATTTCTCATCCCTATATTTTGGGTGCTCTGCCGGTGGGAGTCAATGTACTTGTAACAGAGATTATGAAGAAGATTATATTTTATTATGTCTTTTCCTTCGAGAAACTGGGATTCATATTTTCCGTGTTTACATTAACAATCGTGAGCAATACATATAGGTACTATATTTCTATTTTAATTTGATTTTATATGGAATAATAAGTTGAGTAATTATAAAGTAAATATATACCAATAATAGAAATAATAGCAATATAGAAATATATAGCAATAATTTAATATAGAAAGTATAAAGCAAAAAAGGAAACTTGAGATCTTATCAATCAAAATTATAGCAGATTAATATTTACTTTTATCTAAATAAAATCCCATTTTGTATCTACTTGAAGGTTAATGCAGTTAGTTCCCATTAATCTGATAAGCAGCCATATGATGCGTAAAAATTCCGATAATTCGATTTCTAAGCTATTCAAACTTAAGAAAGCTTGATCCAAATATTATTTAATACTTATATAGAATTCATTATCTTTTAATTTGGAAATTGAGATTTACATTAACTCACGATAGCCTAACTTTACAGAATGTATGTTAGTCTAATTTGTTGTATTTTTACTAAATTTTCTTACCTTTTAGTAAAGTTAATAATAAAATAAAAATTTAGTGAAATTAAGACTTAATGAAATTAATGATAAAAATTAAAGAAGTAAGAAATTTATTAATATTTTATATATAAAATTACATTTAGATAACATTTTTTTGATTTAAGACACAAAAATCCTATTATTTAGAACTTATTCGTTCATTTATAAACAGAATCACTTAGGGGAGAAATCTTATTTTTTGATAATTATTTTCTTTTTTTCATTAGAAATTCTCTTGTGAATATTATATCTAATGTATAGTTTATAGAAAGCTTATATTAAATAAGGCTATTCTTGTTAAGCCTCAAATAATCGAAATTCATAATTATTAGATAATACGCAATTTTATTTCAAAATTACAATTCCGGCAATGCAAGCGGAACCGCCTCTTTCTCATCCAATGAAAATTCAAGGTTATGAAGTCAGGAGATAGTACGGAAAAATGTCAGACGATTATTTTCTTTTTTGGTCGTCTTTTTTTCTTTTTTTTTCTCCTTTCTCCCTTGTTTCTATGCAATCTGTATCCAACAGTATTATAAGGAATAAAAAGCTAATTTTCAACATGTTCTAAATGTCCAATATAATCGTAACACGACAGCTCATTTCTAAATCTTCAGAAACAAGTATACACTTCCCATTAAAAAAACACTATAAATGATATAAAATTGGTTTATATAATCGTTTTATTAATACATATCATGCTAAAAATTATTGAATATAAATCATTATATAACTCTCGGTTGTAATTAGATATATTAAAAACATTTTTGACACATCAACTTTTTTACAGAAAATCATTATTCGTAAAGATCCACATTTCTGAGATTAAAATTGTATAAAGTGGTGTGTCTCATTCAGTTTAATGTATAGCAATTCTAAACGAATTATGCTATTTCAAAACGTTATTCGGTTGTTTTTTTTTTACTGATTAATAGAAATATTCTATGAATAGAAATATGATCTGAACATATTTATATAGAGTCTGATTTCGCCAGCAGCAGTTTTATGAAATACTATCGTCACTTATCGTCAGCAATTTTATGAAATACTATTCTTATTGTTATGAATACTTCTGTGAAATACTACAATATTTGCTGATTAATCAAAAACCATTTTCAAATATTTATGACTCAAACGTTAATGCCAGGTAAAATTTATGCGTACTAAAACTCTAATAACAATTTAAATTTGGGAATTATTGAGATGATTCAAAACGCCAAAACATTAAATACAGAAAAATCTATATTTGTGTTTTCAGAAGTCTCATTTAAATTTTGGAGAATAAAGTTGAAGAAAAGTATTTTTTTAAAAAATGTATCTGATTTATTTCACAATTTTACGCTCTCAAGAAATAGTGCCCAGGGTACCTGCCCTACCTTGTTCGTAATTCAGTGAGCTTTGGATGCAAAAACGATGAATTTTTAATAAATATGATTAACAGGATAGAGGAAAATATAAAAATATAGTTTTCGGTATCTTTTTAACAGTAAATTTGTTGATTCGATCAACATAAGATATAATTATTTATACCATTTTTGAGCAATTTTGCTACTGGAAGTATATATATATCACTAAAAGTTTAGAAAGTATCCAGTTCGGGCAGTTTACTGTGGACACCTAATATAATACAATATGTTTTAATCATCATTTTTCACACCATTTTAGTTTACTTTTAGTTTGTTTAGTTTAATATATTAACACACCATTTTAAAGAAACACTACGGCTAATTTGGGACAGACCTCGAAATTTTGAACCGCGGTTAGATGACGAGGATGACACCTGAGTTGGCACCCTTCTCCCAGCTTTCTCACCACATGAGCTGGAGAACGTTTGGCGCCGGCGGAATTAACGAGCACCTGATCCACTTATACGTCGGTTCTTCGGTGGAATTGAGTCTCGTACCTGGAATCCTCCGGTTTCGAACCCAAGACCTTACCAGCAGCTACCGCTGCCCTTCTGCTTTACTTTATATTTTCTAATATTCAAAATGCACTTTAAATGAATATTCTAATTCTGACGCGGTAAAGGGATGAGGTATTTATTTTTAATACTTATGTTTTGCAAAATAAATAAATAAATAAATAAAAAGAATAATAACAAAAATACAATATACAGAACAGAAACAATAAATCTAGCTAAAAGATATATGAAGTTCATGCCTTCCAAAAATCATTATTGAAGTCATCGACGACAATAAACATGGAAGCATATGATATTGGTGTCTATGTTTAGACTTCGAATTAAAAAAGGCATTCTTTAGCTGTTTCAACTAACTGATAATGTTCGAATCATTAAGAGATTCAATGATCGATTTGTCTAAAAAGTTGGAATAATTTTAATGCTTTTTACTACGATTAACCGAATTTACTTTATTAAGAACTAATTTTGACCCATTAGGAAGGGTTCATTTTGAATGAATTACTTTTACTATTACCGAGAGCTTATATTCACTAAAATACTCAAAAATTCTTTTATACAGCATGTCGGAAAACGTGACCCCTCATATGGTATTCAGGATGGAAATTGTCATTTATTTTCCAAAATAAAAAAAGTCTTTTAATAAATCTCACGAAGGTCAAATTTCAACCACTTGGCACAAATTCTTTTCAATTTTTCTAACATCACCAATAATTAGCAACTTCTTATGATATATATGACGTCAATAAATTTGATAAATGCACCCATAGGTATTATTGAAGGTCGCAATCTTAGGAGGTGTGGTTTTAGGGTTAGTAAAATATTGTGTTCATTGAAACTTCCTCATTTCTACAACCAACCAGTTTTGAATCCTTAACACGTTTTTTCGTAGGCTTCGGTTTATCAGAAAAATGGAAAGGCAAAAAGAGAGAGAGACAGATTAATTTTAATAACGAAGAGTGACTCGAATTTATTTTTCATACACATAAAGCTACAAATGTTTTTTTAGACAGTTTTGAGAGACAATTTATAAAAGATTAAGAGAGTTCCTTCTGGAAACTTATATAATTAGATTCTAAAAAAAAATTCTGGATTTAAAGGGAAATCTACTTTATAAATAGCCTCTGCATATTTTATAAATAGGCTTTATATCTTTTATCTGATGGTTTATCATAGTATGAAAATTTATGATATTTATATTTGTAGTTGTTGAAAAATATAATTCTAATGAATTCTGAACAAAAAATTGATTTGTTTTATGTTGAGAATTCATAATAAAGGAATCATACGGTTTAAAATTAGAATGGTTTAACATTTCATTTTAACATTAAAAATATTAGGTTTTATTATAGACTAGCCGCCTTTGGCTACCAGCCGGTTAGCCAATCTTAAAGCACGTTAAAATTTTAATAATTAAATATTTTATAGAACTCCCATTTTAATTGCTTCTTTATTAAAATATTTTAAAACTTTAAAACTTCAAATTTTAATATTCATATACTTCACTCATAATATTATAAAGGCCTTCAGCCATAACGTAATATGTATCGCTCTAATTTTCTGTTAGCTCCCGTAGAATTTATGCTTTAAATTAAAGTGGAAATGATTAAACTGCAATAAATATAATAATATATTTTTTACTGAAACGAAGCATTTTTTTTAAATATGAGTACTGAAAACAGAGTCGCTGAGTATTTAAACCTTATGAGCACTAAAGAATATTTTTCTTAATTTATATAATATTGCAAGAAGTTTTCAACAAAATTTTCTCAGATTCATCATTAACAGATCGATTAATTAACAATTTTTATTTTTAAATGCATCAAACTCTAAAAAAATAAACAGAATCGTTTGAAATAATCTGTCGAAAACATATAAAGCCTTCAAAACCAACTCCGTATCCGTTGTCAACAATCAGAACACAATGCGCATGCGTTAATTTTCAACGCCAATTATGGTAAAGCAAATGCGTGAATTTTCTACTCCAGTTGGGATAACGCTACGCAGATTAGAAATTTTTAATTTCCTTTAATCTGTTTTATTTTTACTCAAAAGTACTTCAGAATGAATCTGAAAGATCGATTAATTAACAATTTTTAATTTTAAATGCATCAAACATTAAGAAAATAAACAGAATCGTTAGAATTAATCGGCCGAAAAATGTTAAGCCTAGCCTCATTACTGTTGGAGGGGGAATGAAGCCTTACTCATTTGGCGGTGGGGAAAATGAAAAGATTTTTTGGCGGGAAAGTTAGTTTTTAATTAATAATTAAAATTCTAATTAAAAATTCAAAAAAAGGAATCCCAGTTGCACATTCCCGACCTCCAAGGTATACATGTACCAAATTTGGTAGCTGTAGGTCAAACAGTCTGGTCTGTAGAGCGCCAACACACACACACATTGAGCTTTATATAAGTATAGATAGATATATATTTATGATAAAAATATTCTTAAATGATATCGTATTTTCGCATTTCAGGACTTTATATATTAAATATGCAAATAAATTTTTATTATTAATTTTCTTTTTCTTTTAAAAAAGAAAGATGGTCTTCTGATATTTAAATACGATGTTTTATTTTAACCTAGAAGAAATATACCGCATTACGTTGTTCTTGTTTCTAATGGCACTTGCCATAGACATTCAGCTGACAAAGTCAGCGATTTGAAGCCGAGTGAGCATGTCTTGTTTTTTCAGAAGCGCCAACTAGGGCCAATGTCTTAGCTACTCACTCAACTTCTAGGTATCTCTTATCTACTCACGCATCACTCATTCGCTTGCGCAACCCCTTTTTACAGGGGAGCACGCTCACGCATCTCAGATAGAACAGATGAAGAACACCCATGTCCGAACCGGGACTCGAACCCAGGACTCCTAGGTATAACGCGCTACCCCTATGCCAGGACGCCGACTTATTGCATTTTAATCTTATTGATTAAAAAATGCGATGTATATGCAACTTCCAGTTGTATGTCTGTCTATCTTCAGTGAAAATAAATCAATTCTAAATTTATAATCTGAAAAATCGTATATGAAAATGTTTTAGGCGTCGTATTCATCTGCTTTATTTTCATAAGTGTAGATCGAAATTCAAGTAACAACTTTTGTCTGTCTGGGAAAACGATAGTTTTATGAAATTTAATGAAATAAGCTTTTGTTCAGTTATTAAATTATTATTAAGTTATTTTAATGAATATTGGATTAAAATTAATTTTCAACATTTATCAGGAATAATAATATTTTTTTAAATCCGAAAATCTTTTCACCTTGATTTGTAAGCAAATTCAGACAACCTGTTTTAGAAATTTATTTATGATTTTTGTACTCAAACAATAAAGTAAATAGTTTCAATAGCTTCACGATCTAAATCAATCCACGATTTCACGATTCATGCACTACAATAACCGCGAGATTTCAAACTAATTTCTTAACAGATAAACATATAATCTTCCATCAGATTTCTTCATTACAGTTGTCACAATAATGATATAAACTCAACAGTATGCGTAATATAAACGAGATATAGTAATATGAAAAATATGCAATATGGTTAAATACGTCATGTAAAAAAATAAGATGATACAGCTGTCTGATATGCTAAAGAGAATTTAATTATGTACTACATTCTGCCTGTTGATAGGAATATAATGAAATGTAAGAAAGCAGATCCACGCTCTAGAAATATTACTCACGATAATGATTTATTTTTATTGATCGTGCAGTATACCAACGCGATATTAGTGAGAATTTCGCAAACAATTCTGGTTTTTAAACTCAGGAATGTTTTGTAATCTATGAAAAACGTGCTTTTAGCTGCTTTAAAATTGCAAGAATAATTTCTAAGAAGAAAGAATAATTTCTCAGTTTTCATAATTTTAATTTCATGATGTACAACTAATAACAACCACACATTCTACCCTGCTTTAACGTTCGCTTTAAATTTGAATAATAGAGTCGTTTCAAAAATTAAAACTCGCACTGTGGTGAACACACGATAACATTCTTATGATGAGGCGCATGGTTCCGTCATTGAAGTGGAAGTATCAAGCCCTGAACTATTATTATACCGATTAGGTTGGTGAGAACGAACTACCATACTACATCCTTCTTATTTATTTTTGATGTGCTACTAATGAGATTATTTAATAGTAAAAGAATACCTCATATAGGAAAAAGTCTTAGGTTTGCATTTGGAGGTCAATATCAGCATTTAAAATTTTACTATACAATCCAATTTATCTTCCATTTAATTCAAATCTTGAATCTCCGCTTACTGATTTTATCTTAAAGTTTACTAAATAAATGTTTTTTGACAGATATGTTTAAGTAATTCATCATTAAATATTTCAAATGCAACATAAGTCTAGTAGATACTTTTAATGTAATAAGAAAACTTGGACAGACATTTTTGGAACTTCAAAACTGTAAGTATTTTGCAGCTACTTAAAATATATTTGTATTTCCAACAAGCATGTGATAATCAATCATTCTTAAAAAAATTAATTGAAAGAAATGAGCAGTTTTACTTTTTATCTATAACATATTGTATTAAAGAATTGCTTTAAAAAATATGCGACATATTTATATTTGTCAACTGTTAATAAAAACAGTTTTACTTTTTATCTATAACATATTGCATTAAAGCATTGCTTAAAAAAATATGCGACATATTTATATTTGGCTACAGTTGATAAATTCTATTACTGTTAATTAAAACGTAAAACAAAAATAATCACATAAACTCAATTTTTTATCTATAACATTTTGTATTAAAACATTGCTTAAAAAAATATGTGACATTTATATTTGGCTACAGTTAATAAATTCAATTACTGTTAATTAAATCGCAAAACAAAAATAATCACATAAACTCATTTTCATTAAAATTCACTGCTGATTTAGAAATGATAGATGAATATATTATATTATGTGCACAAAGAAAATAAATTGAAATGCCGCTTAGATATCTTAAATAAAAAGTTTTATGGTTTATGAACTTAAAAAACAATACCCTCGCATAAATACGTAATTAAATATGTTCTTTTTGTAGGAGGACTGAATCCTATACAAAGAAATTATTCAATAATTATCATTAAGATTTCGTATTAAACCACAGACTATTGAAAAAAAATTTAACAAAAAGAAATATTTTGTTGTTTATAATACTATTCTCTACCTTGAGTGCAATCATATGAAAACAATTAAATTTAATTACTTGAATTTGGAAACAGAAACTTAAAAGCATGCATTACGCACTTAAAATATGATTTATTTTAATTGGGTGCATATTTTCTCTTGATCATTCTTTTTCTATGAATTATCACCTGTTTCTGTATTTTCAATGTCACTGCTGACGTCAATGTGACTCATGTATGGATACAAAATAATCCTCAAATTCACAATTTAAGGCGTGGCAGGAGAAAGTAGAATAAATTTCTAGTTTAGAAATACCTACAGTACTCTTTTAAGCATAAGTGAATTTAATTTAATATGGCATTGAAGCAATGTAACCATGTTTGAATATACACTACATACATTTGTTTTCAAATAATTTTAAACTTCTTTGAAAATGCACATAGCTTGTATAAATTTTATCAGCATATGCAGTATATTCTTCATGTACAAACGAGGGAATTCAATTTTCTAAATATATATAAATATAAACTAAAATTAGTTGCAATTTTATGAAAAGTTATCAGAGTCGAATTAAATTTAAATCTAACCATCTGGTTTAGAATTCACCACAAATTTGAAGATATTTTGTTGGAATTTTAATATTCTATTCTAATCTAAAATTAGCAAAGCAAGTATGACATTAATTTACAGCTTTCGAAGTAGTTTTCTTAAAATTGTATAAACAACAATAATTATCATCTCGTAGGCTATTTTCCAACTGCCCAATCATCTTAGTTCCATGGCGGAGAGGGGTGGACTGTATCTTCACGGTATTCTTAGTAAAATATTAAAATAAAAAGAAAGATTTTAGAATTTACATTGACTAGAAATTGAAAGATTGGCCAGAATTAAGGTTTAGGCCAAAATCATATGACCAGGTTTAGTTAAGGGATTAAATAATATCAACCGAAAAAAAAAAACACAGGTCATCTTAGAAACGGCGGTTAATAAACTGAACTTGAACAACGAGAAAACTCTTTGGTTTGTACTTGACACTTGTATCTGTTAACATTTATTGTCAATAAAATTTCGCGAGAAATTTCGTTCCATGATGATCGTTTTCTAAAATGAACCCGGATGAATGTAGGTTTCATTTTTTTCAAAATTCCCCAATACATAAATCTTCAAAGATATATAACTTCAGAGATATTTAATGTTTTTTAATTATTCATCAAGTAAGTATCGAGAAAAAGTGACAAAATTTTGAAGCCATAGGCGAGTTTGCTTTGTTACTGAATAATATTTATAAAATTTTCTCATTAAAAGTTCAGTGAACCCGGATGAATTTGTTTTTATTTGTGATTTAGTTCATCGTTAAGTTTAGGTATATTAACATTCTTGTTTGACGCAATATCAGGACTATTTTGTGGAGACTTTGCAATTTTGACCCGTGATCTTATAATAGAAAAGACAACTGACCAGTCTCTCTTACCCTTTCTAAATTTTCGTGCTACATATATAGGGTGAAGTTTGTTTCCCGACGGTAGATTCTTCTTACACAGATCTGGATTCATTAAGAGGGTCTTTGGTACAAACATGTTTCGAACCTCTCATGTCACTAAATCGAAACCATATGATTTACCACTGCAATTTAGCTTCTATAGAGTTTAGTTTCATATTTGACTTTTCACAGTTGATGAGTGAAGTGTAATCGATATATCTAGCTTTCATGACTAATAAGCTGTTATTGTTTGCTACTCCAAAGTATGTTTTAATTTCATTCATTAATTGCAAGAAAATAATATTTCATTATTTTTAATAAAAGTAAGGGGAAAGCGCACGGTGTTATATAATTAAATTAAAATAATGACTGAATAAGAATTATTTCTCGTTAAAATTTAGTGTTAGATTTTAACTTTCATATACGAAAAATATAAAGAAAAGTATTGTAGTCTTTAAAAAAAAGTGGAATTCGAGATTTTAACGAATCTCAACGTTTCAAACCTTCTTAAGTCCGACAAACACATTTTGAAATTATGTTAGTCTTTCTAGCTGTAGGAGAACAGGATAATTCAAACTGTCTTTAGCTAAATGGATGAATTTTGGTATTTTGTCTTAATACCACATTTATAGATTTCTCTCAAATTTTCAAAGAAATCGATTTAGAGGTAATCTCTTTTCCCGGCTATCCAAATACAAAACGAAGAGATCTCGATAAATAAAATTTGGTACACATATTTATCATTTAAAGTGTAGATCCACATCAAATTTGAAATCTAATCTTTCTAGAGTTTACTGGCTGTTGATTTGTACTATCTCATGTATGTAAGCGCGATAACACAAAAAGGCAATGGCTTAAAAGAGTGAAATTCTTATGTGATCATGTGATTACAATCTTAGTATCTTAGTTCTACGTCATATTATAATTTTAATCGGTTGGGAAAAAACGAATCAAAAATATATATTAAATTTTTTAGTACTAATCGTCAATGATCGCATATCAGATTAGTAAAAACGATACATACATGCCATTGATAGATCTTTCGTAATAATTGTTCTCTAAGGACATGCATATAATAACCAAGTGCTGATTTGAATTATTATGCTTTGTAAAATAGAACTCTCAAATTTAAAAATAAATATCTGAGTGCTTACAGCTTTCATAGGTCTAGCTCTACAATTTTATGCAGGGGAATAGGTACAATATCTTCATCAGAGATTAGGTGAGAAAGGCTCTAGGAGACCACTTCCAATGGTTTAGGTAAAAATATTTATTATGTAACAAATATTTTTCAACTGTAGCAGTGGCAGCAAATAGCATCGCAATAATACAGTAGCACCGCATTAATATTTTTTATTAATAAGGGCAAATATTCGGAGATAATAAAGTATACGTTCAAGCAACGACATAGTAATATATTTTTTTCTCTAAAGAAAGTCAAATAAATAAAAAATACATTCTTATATAATAACTTTGGGGACTGTTGGATTGATAATAAATCTGTAGTTGTCTCACGTTTTCGCTTGAATGGCTGTTTACTTATTTTTCTTGCCCACTTTCATTTTTTAAGGAGTTTTTCTAGAAAATAAATAAATAAAATAAGACTGATAGGTGTGACCTTATGGGAGAGAGGGAATTCGATTCGAAGTGAAAAGCAAACAACACGCATATAAATGATTGAAAATACCGTTTTTTCAGATTTAAGATTTTTTAAAGAAACAACACTCAGCAAAAATAGAATTTTAATGATGACCTTTATTATTTTTTTCCTGGTTGATGAAGATATTTTTTTAACACAATTAGATCTTTTCTTAAGAAATATTGCTTACAATTAGCCTGTAATGTTTAATAATGATTCAATTCTTTTGTTAATCTAAAACATATTTTTTAAAGCTCCACAAATCATAGGATGGATAGCGTACAAGATATTATTTTCCATTTCTTTTTTAAAACTTTAATCCTGAAGTGCTTGATCTGCTTTTTTCAGGATTATCTAATTATATTTCAGGTATTCAGCAAACAACAGGCATACAAATGATTGAAACTACCGTTTACTGAACCAAATATCTATTTGATGATTATCAAAGCTAATGTTTTTATTTTCATTGTTTAGAAATCCTCATTATCAAGAATCAATCAGAGAGAGAAATAAAGGAATCTATCCTAACGCAAAGTACTGCTTCATGTAAGCAACATAAGGTGTTAACATTATTTTTAAATTAAGTAAGAAGATAAAATTGTTCAGAAAAAAAATTATAATTACAGTAAATTTTTCAAAAAGAGGAGTTCAGTTCATAAATAAATCATAAAAAATAGGCAATAAAATTGATGCAAAGTGAGATATAATTGTACCCAAATATGATAAAATAAGACAATTTTATATGATCTTTAAACACTCATTATTGTTTCAATGGAAATTTTCTCTCTCAAAATTCCGAACGTTCAAAAATATAGCATAACAAAATTTTAATGAGACGATAAACTGAAACAATGCAATTTATTAATATATAGAGTTATTTATAAACGAATTATTATATACGAGTTGTATACAGTTGTGACCTATGAAAACGTACCACTGAGATTTTATTATATTTTATATACAAGATGACGTCTTCACTTTAAGAAAGACATAATACTAAAGGATGATTCAATCATGCATTCCAAATGCAAACCTATCAATTTTTTCCTCTCTTTTCAGGAGTATTATTCCTCCGATTTGAAGTTCAATGCAATATTTATACATAAAAAATTATTTTAGTGGTTCGCCTTTTTATTGGCTATTAATTTATAAGTTGCTCACCATTCTTTAACCAGAAAAAGTCAGCAAAAAATATGTCGGAGACATGGTTGGATTTGACATGTACGTTACTTGATAATCAAATATTTATATCCATTGGGGTCACATTCAGTAACCAGAATTTCAACTTATTTTCTTACTGATTAACATTTGACAACTACGCCATTCAGATAAATTTTTAATAGCAAATGAAACAAAGCCTTTTAAAATCATTTTGTCGATTTTCGGACAATATAAAATTATTATTTTACTGATAATGCAGTGATGCTGATTAATGATAATGCAATGATCAGTGACTACTGATAATGCAGCGTTGCAAAAAATGTAACACAATGCGATGCAAAACCTGTAAATATTTAACAAAGACCAGAAAATTAATAAACGATTTGCAATTGTTATTTCTTTACACCACAATGATGTATTATTTATAAAGCTATTACCCGTTTGGTGTTTAATAGTCAATTGTATATGTTAGTACGATGTTAGTTAATTAGAACACTTTCTTCATAGTAATTTTTTTTTGATATTGAAAACAAATGGTTATTTTTGTCTTTTTACAGGATTTAAATTCATTTGTTACATAATAAGGACTTTATTGTTTATTTATAACTAACAGAATACAGGTTATTTTTTTTTTTTGCTAGAATTTAAGTAATGTTTTTCGTTTAAATAATTATACAAATTATTAGAAAAAATAAAAGCTTTTCTCTGGATTATTTTTTTTTACATTTCATGATTTTAATATCAATTTTTTTGTATTCATTTTCATTCCATTCTTTTTTTTAAAAAAAAGCGATAAAAATATGTTTAAATATATAAAACTCTACATTTTTCCACTACACATATTGTGTTAACTCCTTTTTTCAATTCATACACTTGAACTTTACCTAAATTTTGTTACACTATCTCTAAAGCTGGTCAGAGAATGAAGAATGGGAGGAGAAAGTTAGAAAGGAGAAATTCGAGGTCAATGTTTTCATTCAATTATATAACATAACCTGCTTCGACGATACTCATCATTTAAGTGATGAGACGCCAAGGACAAATACGTAAAGCATTGAAAGTTCTTAAGCTCTATGAGTATCGGATTGTCTTCAAGACAGGTTGTGAATTCATTAGATACTATTTTTCTCTAAGTAAGGAATTAACAGACTATTAGTACGATAATAACATTAATTTAGATAATACAAATAAAAAGAATCAAAACATTTACCATAATAAAGATATGAAAAAATGCACGGAAGCGATTAATAAACTCACTCTCTAAATGGAAGATTAAACTCCAGTATTGTACTACATTTAGACAATTATTTTATATTATTTTATTTATTTATAACTTTATCTTGCAGAAGATTCCTCTTGTACACCTATTGATTATTAGTATAAATTCCAAACATTAGCAAAAAATTTATACAAATGCGCCTCATTAGTGTATTAATTTTGAAACATTAAATAGAAAGAAAGTTTTTGTGAAATGCTAGATAATTTTGTGAAATATTGAATGGCTGATAACTTTTAATAGAATGAAAAGAGTCACAATTTTCTTATTCAAATATTTAAATCAACCGATGCTTTTAGACTAAACAGTTAACTGCACAATTTTTCTAAAATTCAAAATTAAGTGCGAAATTCTTTAAAAATAAGTTTTTAGATTTTAAAAATTACTTTGTCAAAAAATATTTTGCTACAGCTAAAGTATAGTTAATAATATTAGAAAAAGCTCTTCGGCATTTAAATCAAAATAGTATTTTTTCGGTAAATTCTGTAAAAAGAAAAAAGAAGAAGAAAAGCGAAAACTTTAAACACATAAACTCATAAATAAAAATCATTAATTGCTTAAATGATATAATAATGATTTACTGAAAAAAAGAGTAAAGGAAATATTTATTTTTTTATTTTTAACTAAAATAAATCTCTCAAGTGTTATACATCCAGAAATAAAAGACTTAACTGTAAAAAATTAACTATTCCTGAAAAAAGCTTTAAAAATAAATTTAAAGGAAGAATTTAAATTGTAAATTGTTGAAATCTCATTTTAAGAATTTTCTCTCCGTTTTTGAATAAATTTGATGAAGGACGGCATCATGATATTCAGATTATTGTAATTCTCCGTAACCTTACGAATCAAGCAAGGACAAATGAAATAACTGTAATGACTTTTTTGATATTTCGAATAGGTTATTATGATATTTATATTTATAATTATTTAATATTTATTTGTAAAAGTATGCTAATTCATAGATATAATTAATAACATATAAAGCAAGTAATAAATCTTAAGCTGTGATTCATGAAATAAATGAATCATTCTTTTGATGTTTACAATGATAGTATTTCTTAATAATTCAACTTTTCTTTAATTGACAGTTCGTTTCACTACGATGTTTGAGCTAAATGGCCGACATCTGTGTAAACTTAATCAAAACCAAACACAGATGCTCATTAGCATTCCTTCCACTTCAGTAATACTTAGTATCCGTTTCAGATTTCAGCTTTGCTAGGAGATTATAAGCAGTTTAAAACTGATTTCTGGATATGAACATAACTAAATCGCCATTACTTTAAGAGTAAATCGGGTAAACATTTTTAGAATTTAATTATATCAATTTAATAATCGCGTAAAATTTTTTCTGATTTTTGACTATGTTTTAAGAATATTTTTACGATAAATATTATATTGACACTAGATTAATTACATTGTTGATCTGAAATTTAAACCATTTTCATTTTTCATTAAATATTTAATCGAGGTATTTTTTTTTTCATTAGTTAAAAGTGAAGGTGGGAGAATTCTCTTTAGTAATTATGTAGTTCACATGTATAAAAATGAATTTGCAGTACCAAAGTGAAAAATCAGAAGAAAGGTGAATTGGACATTTGTGTTTTTAATAATGCTCTGATGTAATGGGATTAGTCACCATCGGTAGAAAAGTTCATGCACACAATGAATAGAATATACGCAAAACTGTTAAAATAATATGGTCTTCATGTTTACAATTTAATGGAATCATCGCATGTATTTACATCTCGGTAATTTAACGAAAATATAGCCAAAGTTTCTGTCGATGCAGCTGACCGCCAAATACATTTGATATATAAAAAAATGTAAATAAAACTTATAAAAATTTATTAATATAGTTATTGTAATTTAAGCTTATAAAATATTTATAGTTACATAGTATGATTTTTTCTTCAGCAAGAATTACTAAAAATCTTTTGTTGTTTGGGGGGAAAAATCTATTTTATTTATATTATTTTGGACTCATTAATAGAAAATTAGAATTTTAAACGCAATAATACAACTCTAATTTTTCTCTTTGAGCCTTTTTATGTTCATTATGTAAAAGTTTTAAAATTTAATCCAAAAATTAAAAAATATCAAAATTAAAATATAATATCAAAAATATCAAATATCTAAAATTTAATACAATATCAAAATAAGGATTATGAAAATGTTCTAATGTTAATGGTAATGTTCTAACGTTAAAGAAGAAGAGACTGAAAGATTCAAATAATAGTAATAATTTCATCGGAGATTTCATTTTAATGTGAATCTATAAGTTATTAAAGTTTGTCAAGCATTTCTAACGTAATTAATTGAAATTGCAGTGAATATATTTTTTAATTTCATGTTTTTTCAGAAATGTTAATGCGCAAAAATTGGACAACGATTTAAAAATAGGAATATATATTTTTCACTTATTAAAATATAACATTATGACCATTTTATAGTGAGCATTCTTAAATATTCTAATTATCTGACATTCCTTTACTTATTATAAAGAAAAAATATTTAATCAGTCTGATACAAAGATTTGATCAATGAAAAATTATCCTCCTTCTAGATCTATACTTTTTTTAAATTTCTGTTTAAAAATAGAATGCATGGCAGCTTTCATCCTATTATGAAAAAAAAGCAGTTTTCGTGGCAATTATATTAAACTAAAAGCAATCCTAAGATCATCATTATATGTTTAAAGAGAAAACGAGTTTTTTCACCGCCGTTTACTTTAATTTATACGCCAGAATGGTTTTGAGTATTGAAATGATTGCTGGAGATAAAAGAAATCAGTTAAATGAGTTGGAATAAACTTTGATTTGTTTACAAACAATGAGATATGATTCGGTTGAGAACGAAATGATTTAAATTTAGACTTAGTGAACGGAAATAATAATAATTAAATCATTTCGCATCGCTTGTTTTTATTTTTAAACATAGGCAATATTAAAGGCATTTTAAAGGCGAATGGAAAAAAACTGGTAATATAAAATTCATCTTCGAAAATTGTAAAAACTGTTGAAAGTTGTATTTTGTTGAGAAGATTAGTATTGTGTTATTGATAGCGTATAAAACAACTCTGCGAAATATTAATATTTGATTCACTTATATTTTTGTCTTTATTTCAATAAATTTATAATAATATAATGATCACTTTTTTAAATGATATTTTTTATTTTCTTTTTATTTGAATCCAAAATAAGCAGTCAATAATTTTGATTTGAAAATCAAACATGCAATGGATCAACAAAATTTAAAAATAAAAATCATTATAAACTTATTTTTCTTATAATCCTTATTGTTTTATAACAATTGGCGTAAATACAACAAAATTAAAAGATTGTACAGTATAAATTTAAAGTTGTTTTCACAACGAAATGCATATTTTGTAATTCTTCTTCTAATTCTAGACGGAGAATTAGGACACATTCAAAGTGAGAATCAAAACAAAAAATATTTAAAATTTGAAGTTACACAATAGCTAAAGTTATTGATCGTCTTTAGTTAAACTTGCAAATATTTGATTAGTATTGATTTCATTCTTTTTTTCTTCAAATAATTCACAAATTTAAGCAATAATTTGTTTTAATTGATTTTCCATTTCATCTTACATTTAAAAAATTATACTCAAAGCAAATAGAAACTTTAAGATAAGGAAAACTATTTCAAATTAATCAGAATATTTGTAAAGGTGAACAGCTTAAATGACTGCATGGAGCATTTAAAGGTTAAATAAAAAAAATCATTTAATATTCAGAAATTGTAATTAAGAGCGTGGAGTAGGTCAATCACTCGATAATGATCGGCTTAAAGATAACATAATAAAGGTTCATCAATAAACAAAATACAAAAAAAAATCCTATTTTTCATTATATAGCTGATGAAATTGCTAGCAAAAGTAATTATCTGTGATAATTTTTAGCAGAGGAGTATTTCTATTGTTATAAATTATATAAAATTTTCAAATCAGAAATTTTAGAATAATAAAAATAGCTCGCGGATGAATTATTTTTCATAGTTTTAAATTTTTTTTCTATAAATATTTCTTAACGAATTTCTAATTTTATTTAAATTATAATTTTGTATTTATATCCATATTCAAGATGATTACGATAATAGTGAAATGGAAAGTTGTTAAGTAACAGTCGACGGCTAAATATTTCTTAAACATATTGCAAATATATTGAAAAGAATTAGCCATATTTTTTTAGAATATGATTTGCTATTAAACATAGGTGTTACTTTGTATCGTATTTATTTTCAAATTAATAATTCCCACATTAAAACACATTTTGAATATTTTTGAAAACAGAAAAATATGTAAAAATATTTGGAAACATAAAATAATTTTTTGAAATCAATATCAAAAGGATTTACTGTCAACATTTTTATATTGAAACATTGTAAAATATCATTTGAAGAAATCTTTCTAGCTAATTTTCTTTATTTTAACATTCGTTAAAGTACAGCAAAATGTGAAGTCGTATTTAAGTATAATACAAAAGTTTGTAGAAATATTGTAAATATAATACAAAATATTACATTATAAAAAATAGTTCAAGAAAAGTAACAGAAGAAAATAAGAAACTTATATATAGTATTATGCAAAACTTTCAGATAAACAGTACAGATGCCAAAAAATAATCTATCTTAATTAATACTAACGTACTATTAATCAGAAATTACTAAATTCTATTATCCAAAATCAAACAGTTATACTAATAATGAATTTTTACAGCTCCTTCATTTGGAATATTATTAATATTCTAATTAAAATGTTCATCTCTATTTACCTGATTAAAACTCCAAATTATCTCTTGAAATTCAATTATTATCTGACAATCAACACAAACCGTACCGCTTCACTCTGTGTGTATCGTTATTCAGAGGTGGTATGTAAAACTGAACTCACCTTGACTTCCAAGCTCTGCCAGTATATTCTCCCTTGGACGAAACCGATCCCGTAATATAAGTTACAACAAAAAACATAATAAGTCCACACATTACCTCAAACAACACGTGTTACGACCCTTTGCCCCTCCCCCTTCGCATGCCCTCCGTACGTTTCTCCACGGACGTGACAGTATTATTTCACAGGAAAGTGCTTTCAAGGTTCGATTGCTTCTTGCGAATCAAACGACAGCGGAACAGGTAGGGTGTAGGAAAGGAACTTGTGGAACGGATTTTTCGGGATTACAACAACAGGTGTGACACTTCTCAGATTTCGCTGCAATGCCTATCGACCGCAGGGAAGCTAACTACACAGGCGGTGCTATTTTTGGGTATAAAAATAACATGGGTAAAACAATTGAGTTTTCTGATTGATGATGGAAGTTTAGTCTAGAGTGTGATGACACTATATGGGAAACTCCAGGGCAACCTGTTGCCAAACGGTAAGAAAAAACTAGCCGGTTGTTGCAAAGCGCGGATGAACGGACATACCCAAAGACAGCATGGGTTCAAGAATCTTCTGCGAAATGTAAATGATATGAAGATGTAAAGGATAAAAGAATAATTCATAAGGAATCAAATATTGATGAATATAATATTGATTAGTTCTTTATGTGAAGCATGACTTGTGTAAAACTTCCCAAAGATTAAATACAGTATGGTTTTTAAATTTCATGCTTCAGTTTGTAGATAAAGTTAAAATAATATTATAATTTAAAGTCTTCAAAATGATATTAAAAAGTAAGTCTTATCTATCTGCGTTAAAGATTTTCATAATGCCTATGAAAAGTCTAGCTTAAATGACTATTAATTTACAAATACAATAAAAGTAGTTCAATTATTTTTAAATAAAAACAAGTATCAAGTTTACTAAAATATCAATATTCTTATTTGTTCTATCTATTATTAAATTCTAACAAAATATTTATTTTTTGATGCCTAAAGTATAAATGTTTCAAACTTTAATATTTAAGATTAAATTTATACTTTTTATGCTATAATAAAATTATATACTAGGTATGCAAAATAAAACTTGTATTGTTATTAAACTTTCTTTAATCTTTCCACTTAATAATAACAACTGTTTAATTACCATAGCGTCAGATTATTTAAGCCTTTCTCTTGCTAAATCCGATTATATTATTATCTAAATCAAGATCTGAATATCAAATTTAATTTTTGAGAAAAGTAGATGGATATACTATAGATTCCAGTTTTTCTGCAAATTTAAAATTTATTTATTTATTTTTATAAAGAATTAAAGTTTTTATATTAGTCCAAAATTTCATAAAATTCTTTTTTTTATCTCAGCTTTAAAAATATAGCCCTAGATGAAGTTCTATATTTAAATTTTAAAAGGATTTTTTATTATAATATTAAAATCATCATTTTAAGTATTATATGGAATATTGTTAGCGTCTTTTATTTTACTTTTTTACGCAATAGCTGTTAATAACTTCTTTTCTTTAGAAGCATTTTTTAAGAAATTAATAAAGTTTAACACGCGAAAAGAAAAATGCAGTTGAAATTTCTTGATGTTGCAAGGAATTCGAAAAATAATTTTGCCATTTAATGAACATGAACATTATTTTCCCATTTTGATTCAGTCGAAAAAATATATATATATATGGAAAGGGCTACAAAAATTGTAATAGTAATAGATCAAGACAATGAAAGGAAGAATTAAGCAGTTGAGTATAAATATGAGTGAAACAACTGATTTCAAACAAAAAAAATATAGCTACACATAGTTTAATTAAACTAGTTACTGAAATATATATCGGTATTTGACTTTCATGATGTCAGAAATGATGAAAGTTTATTCTATTATTTAACTCAAAATTTTTGGCATCGAATAAAATACAAAATTTTGAGTTAATTTATTGTAATTATTCAGGAGTTTAGTAAATATCTAAATACATTGGTTACTACTTTGTAATTTACCCAATGAATAGAATTATAAAGATTTGACTCAATGTGATTCCATTTAAAATATAACTGGAAACAAAAACAAACAAATAAACAAAAACTATTTTCTGCCGAAAATTTGATTCACATATTCACTTTTTATCGGAAAATTTTTCACAATTACGACGCAATTTAAAAGCATCCAACCATTTTGCTTTTCAAATATTACCAAAATCAATATTGGAATAAATATTTTTTTTTCTTTCAGAATTTAACACTCAGTATTCTCTCAGTAAAAACGGTGTTGAAATTAACATATGCTATTTAGTTATAATTTTTTTCAACGAATATGAATTATTATTTATAAACTGAGAAACACATGATACGTATTAAAAATTTATTTTAATGAATTTATTATTTTAATTTATTAAGAAAGCGATGTTAATTAAAAAATTAATAAAATTTTATCCATACATTTTATAATTAATATATAATAATCCATAAAATTTTATTATTAATAAATAATAGTTCATAAAATTTTATTAAGTCTTTTCGTTCTTCAGAAATAGTCAATAAATTATTAAATTAATCAATCGTTAAATTATTTAAAAATATTTGAAAACAGGAGCTAAAAAAAAGCACGAATTAATGTCGTGTAAGCTTAGAAATATTTCAGAAAACTTTTTCCTTGATAAAGTAATAACCTATCACCTCAGAATAGTATATTCGCAGCTTTGTTTAAGAAGTTATTGTCATTTCTTTCAGTATATTAAGGAATTATTTACTTAAATTTTCGGATGTATTTAATTTTTTAAGTACAGTTAAATAAACATGTTGTCATTGTTTGACAGCTGTTTCGACAATGGGGTCATTGACAGATTTAAGATTTTGTTCTGTAAACCACATGTTCATAAAAAACATTGCATCTCCAAAAGCTGCAAAGAGTAGTTTAAATTCTTATGTGGGATAAGATAGTTATCTCACTAGAATTAGAAATTTGATTTCTATCAATATTTACTTAAAAATATTTAGAAAGTTTATGAAATTTAGTGAATTAAATCAAATGGGAAATAAACTCTAATGTCAGCCACAAGAATTGGATTCAAAAATATATCTCAATCCAACTTTCAAATTCATAATTTGAGATATACAAAAAGAAATCTCAAAAATTATAATTCAGTTTAGTAATACTCGGATTTAACGTTTTATTTTTTATTTAATTATTATTTATAATTGTTTTTATTTTAACTTTTTTGATTTTTAACTGCTTTATTTGTGAATATGCTCTTGCAAGCAACCGTTACGAAAATATAAAATTGAATGATTTTTTTTTTTGCTTAAATTCTCACAACTAACTTATCTTTTTTTAAAAAACTAATTGATACATACCTTTTAAAAAAACTGAAATTGAAAATTTCATTAAAAAGATTATTTAAATATGTCTTTAATTACCTTTTATCTTCTTAAATTAGAAATGCTTAATTTATTTTAAATCAGGAATGCAATATATATTTAATTAAACAATCATATTCTAAATTAAGGCTAAAAAAATTTGCATGCTATTATTATTATCATCTGTATTCAATTACAATTTTATCAAAAAATATAATTCCTGACTAATAAAGCAATGAAGCGATATTTCATAACTATAAATCATATTTTACACCTAAATCAAAATCCAACCTTCATGATTGTTTAAATAATTTTGATAATAAAAAATACTCTATCCTCATTCTAGTATTCTAAACAATAATAAATAATATGTTAAATGAGAAATGTAAAGCAATTTACCTCCATAATTTTATTCTGATTCGTGATCATCATGCAACTGGATGAGAATACATTCAATTAAGCTGTAAATATTTTTATACAGATGTTCGACAGAAAAATCGTTTGCCAAAATAAATTTTGCCAAACGATGTTTTAGCTCTGATTTAAATGTGATAAAAAAAACTTTAAAATTCGAATTCTGCTTCTTGTTTGCTTTAATTTGCTGCAAGCAAATTTTTTAAACATATTTCCTTTTAATTTTGAGATAATAACTATTTTTGAAATCTTTTTTGTTTTTTTTTAATTGGATTATGGAAAAGCGTTTATTCGACTACCAAAACATTTACTAATTTTTGTAGGAAGAAGAAACAAGCTTAACTGTGACTAAAAATAGCTATAAAAACTCAATAAGAATGATTTTGTAAAAGCTTAAAGGATAATTATTTTAAATATGAATTTAATAGATATTTTTACAAATAATCGAGTCTTTTTTTGTGAGCTCATTTGCATATCCAATGACAAATTTTGACATAAAATATTTTGAATTTGATGAAAATGTTTTTGATTTTTTTCATGATAAATATAAATCCAATAACAGCATTATATGTGATAAATAAAAATACTATTATTTATTATCTTTGTGTTATAACAAATATTATGATTCCCTCAGACAATTAAAAATTGTTTGTCTGAAATTGATGGAGAAATATATTAATTTCATATGAAATTAAAATTCAAATGAATAAAAAATAAAAATAATTTAAAGGAACATTTTTGTAGCCTTTTAATTCTTTAAAATAATTTGCAAAATTATGTAATTGGAGGATCAAAATTAATGAAATAATAAAAATTGAATAACACTATTATACAATTTGTCAAAAACTAATATCACATTTAAATTTTTATACATAATCGTGGTTTAAAACTAATGATCGATAACGTTATTCTTAAGTCGAATAGCAAATTCATTTAAAAAATTAATAATTTATCAATTGAAAAGTATTAAATCTTCAAATAATACTTTGGAATATAATGCTGTGAAACATTTATTTTTCTTAACTTTAATGGAATAAAATAAAATTCCTGTGTAATTAGATTGGATTTAATTCCATTTTTAAATTCTTTTATTAAATGTACAAACAAAAAATGTTTCCAATAATAGAGAAAGATGTATTTTTGGAGTCTAAACGAAGCTGTAATATTAAAAGGAAAGCTATTAAAATATTATAAAAATTCAAAAAATTACAGCACAAACAAATCGTTAACATTAAAAAAATATATATTTTTTTAATTTTAAAATGTAAAAATTATTTTTGTACGATAATATTTTTGGAATTTATTGAAGAAAAGCTACAATACTTGAGTTAATTTTTAATCAATTGATATTCTAATTAAAATTTCAAAAGCAGTCCAAATGTGCATATTCCCACTCTCTTAAGTATATTTGTACCGATTTAGCAACTCTAGATCAAACGGTCTGATCTGTAGAGCATCAATACACATACATAAATACTTCTTTAACGTTTGTAGGAGTAATGTCATTTTAAAATATATGGTGGGTGGAATATACAAAAATGAGAATGTAACGAAAAGAATTTAAAAAATCTAATTATGCTCAAATATAACTGCTCTGCATCTTATTTGATTTCAGAAAAATAAGTACAGTCAAAACCTGTTTATTTTGTGTTTTCTTCGAAATAACTAGCCCAGTGCAACTATGCAAATAAACATTTATACAAACTTGTAAATGCGGATTAAAAACTCCATTCTACCATACTTCCAATGCCTTCATCGCTGCTACAATTTTTTGGAACTTGATAATCGTTAAGTTGCCCTTTAAACAAATTCTTCATCCGAGGATAAAATCACTGGAGTCGAAATCGAAGGAATAAGTTGTTTATATAATTATCGGAATGTAAAGTGCAGTGATTAAATTGACAACAGAAGGGATTTGCGAACAGACGCATTTTCGAAATTGAGCATGAGTTATTTAGAATTATTTTTAACCATTTTGTTATTTAGAATGCAAACAAAATGTTTATTTTGGCGGTTACCGTTCGATCGTAAATTTTAATCGTTATTTCTAGTATAAAAAGTAGCGGATTTATATATTTTGTTATTCCAGTCAGTGCATATCATGAGACGTATTTTTTTTATATAACTGACTTAGTTCCACACTTCAAAATATTTTTTAAAAAACTTAATCCAAAGATAATTTTTTTTAAAAATCTTTTATGTTACTAACAGTAAATATACACGTGATTTAATTTCATTTAGCCTTAACTATTAGATATTTATTTCTATACTTACAAGTAAACATATTAAATTATTACGATAAATTTATTTTAAGATGAATTATATACAGGTAGATTTATCAATTATATAAGTAAATAAGAAACTTCAAATAAATATAACACTGAAAGTTATTATTTTACACTTAGAGGAAGAGGAATATAATATAATGAGTTAAATGAATAATTAATATTCTTATAGATTAATAAATAAGTGAATAATTATTTTTTAATTTATATGACAATGTTTTTCATAATTCAAAGTAAATTAAAGATTAATTATATGCATTTAGATTCATTAATTAAGTGATAAGGAAATAGCAAATTTGAAATAAATATAATATTGAAAGTTATTATTTTTCAACACCTGTGAAGAGGAATATAATATAATGAGCTAAATAAATGATTAATATTCTTATATATTAATAAATAAGTGAACAATTTTGCTTTAATTTATATAATAATAGTTTTCATAATCCAAAGAATGTTCTTAGATATTATAAATAATTAAATAATTATGCTTTAATTTATATAATAATCGTTTTCATAATCCAAAAAATGTTCTTAGATATTATAAATAAGCAAATAATTATGCTTTAGTTTACATAATAATCGTTTTCATTATCCAAAGAATGTTCTTAGATATTATAAATAAGTAAATAATTATGCTTTAATTCATATAATAATCATTTTCATTATCCAAAGAATGTTCTTAGATATTATAAATAAGTAAATGCTTATGCTTTAATTTATATAATAATCATTTTCGTTATCCAAAGAATGTTCTTAGATATTATAAATAAGTAAATAACTATGCTTTAATTTACATAATAATATTTTTCATAATTCAAAGTAAATACAAATTTTATCTATAAGATTTTATAGAGTTTGTATTTTTATAATTTTAAGTTTCTGTATCCTTAACTCAACGGCCCTGAATAGTTAACTATACCGCCTGATCGGAAGTCTGCTATTGAGTATGCATACCATGTTATTGTAGCTCTTATACATATTAAGTGGTCATTAAAATTCATGTTGATACAAGATAAAGTGGAATTTGGTTCAATTTTTTCAATTTTTTTTTTGAAAATTTAATTGTAAAAATGTGAAAAAAAGGCGAGAAAGCTTTGAAATATCCCATTAGGAGGATTACTCCGTTTTCGAAAAATCTTGGAAAAGTACTTTTTTTTTTAATGTTAACTTTTTTTTACAATGTTACCTAAATGTTAAATGACTTTTCATATTTATCGTTTTAATTTACTGATATTTAAAAGAAAATCTTTTACCCAAAAAGATGATCGATCGATTATAGATTTTACATTCAACGCAGAAGAAATTCTTTCGCTAATCTGAAACTCTTTAAAATCGGGAAAGATTTATAACATATTTTCTCCGCTGATGTAATAAACACGTATTTGCTTACACTCTGTTGGTGTTTATTATGAATGGGATAAATATACTATTCAAAGGCTATTCATATAAAAATGAAAAGCTACTATAAAATTTGGAAACGAATATTTGGGAATTTAATTTAGCTCATATTTTCTAATATTATCTATCTTTCTTATAAATAAAATTATGCATAATACAAGAGATTCCATTCAAATTTGGAGTGAATTTGAAACACCTGTTCAATCAGCCAAATTTTTCAACTGTCCACGCTACCGTGGGAATCAAGGTCACTTCAGCAAAAATTACTTGGAAACGATTATGTAATAGGGTTCAGTTTTTTAATACATTTCTCATGCTTTTAACCACCCCGTCAGCCGAAGAGAAAAATACGTGAAAGTAAAGACAACTATTTCATTAGCGAAAGATCCAACTTTTCGCTAAAGCTTGGATTTAGATAAGATTATGGAGGCATATCTAAGAGATAGAACCGATTCACGAAACGGAAGAGTCACTGACAGTACTGCATGTCATTGATGAAGGATCAGTCAATAACTTGAAGAAATTTTATTCTTCCCGATTTGATACGAATCAGTAATTTCAAAATAATACTCCTCTTTGACTCTAGCTGTCGATTTAAGTTCGATCACATGCATGAATGATTAAGTCAATGAGATCGTTTATTGTTTCAATGACATCAGTTTGGCATCGTGATTATGTCAGCTTGAAGAATGAAAGTTGATATTTTTAGCATATATTTCACATGCACCTATTTGGGAATAAAGCCTGATAGTAGAATCAATTTGATTTTTGATATATGTATTTGAAAAGCATTTCATTTTAAAATGAATCACAATAGCTAAATTGATTTTTTTAAATTATTAAACTTTAAATTAAATGAACTTAATTTTTAAACTTTTTCTCGCAACTTTAATACATCAGAAATATATTTTATCAAATTGCGCGGTTCTGAAATTTTAACAAATCTAGCCATCGTTTTTTAATTACTCAAAATATAAAAAGCGTTATTTATGTACAGACATTAATAAAATAAAATACCAACTTTAATAAAGGCAAAATTTCATCTTTATTTTTGGGCAAAATACTCGAATAAAAGCGAAATATTGACTGTTATAATGAATTCTTTCATAAGTCAAAGCCACTGGAAGTTTACTTCCATTTCTTCTATAAAAATTTAAAATATAATTTCATACATAAATAACATAACCAAAATGATGTGTGGAATATTGGAAACATTATAAACTAAGACTCAATTTCCGCTAAACAAAACTAATCATCATGTATCATAATATTAACAGAGAACCATTACTAAT
Organism: Argiope aurantia; assembly: GCA_026543865.1. Lineage (NCBI taxonomy): Eukaryota > Metazoa > Arthropoda > Arachnida > Araneae > Araneidae > Argiope > Argiope aurantia. The sequence continues at coordinate 162,045 of JAPMOR010070501.1, forward strand.
GATAGAATCTACCATTACTTACAAAACTGATCAAACTATAAAAACTTAAAACCTGCAGCCTCCCATCTGGATTTTAAAAAAGAGTTTCCCATTTTAAGTTTAAAAGTAGCTCTGTTTGGTAAAAATTGTAGATTGAGTCCCTGTTACTCAACACTTCATGTTATTAATTTTAAATTCGGTTAGTTTTGATACTAATATAATTTTAAGAAGTTGTATAAATATTCTGCATGAACCAGAGATTATATTCTGAATTTTAACGGGGTATTATATACTACAATAAATACTTGTTTGCAATTAAGCTTTAATTTTAAAAAAACAATATATTTTAAAATGTTACATACCTTGTATGATGGACATCTTTCCACTGCTCCAATCTCAAGAAACAAAAATGTTTAGTAAAATGCCTGGAAAAATCTCCACTGCTTACAAATGAAGATAGGAGCCTAGAAAGATTGACTAGGTTCATTTTTGCAAGCTTTTATAGACATCTAACGAGCAATTAATCTACAGTAAAACGTATCAAGATTTGACGTCTTTTGTGTCGTAAAAAATAAGTACAATACACGGAGTGCATCTTATGTATCAACAATTTAAAGAGAATTGGGGGAAAAAAACCAAAATACGTAATAAATTAGCAGTAAACGAAACAACTGTTGGTGGGTGTGTTAATATTACTCATTGTTTGCTTGTTGAGCAAAGGTGAGTTATTATGTCAATAAATCAATAATTGAATTTTTCAATAGTTATATAAAAGTGATTCTAAACAGAAAGTTAAAGTGGGAAAATGTTTTTAACTTTGATGGTTGAATCACTTCTTTGTTCAAATTGTGGCTTTTCGAGTTCAAGTTCGAAACTTTTTCTTGTCATGAAAAAAAAATGTTTAAAATAAGTTTAATGTTTTTCATTAATCGAAGAATGCAAATCAGAGATTTATAATTTTAAACTGCACATTTTTGTTTTCGATTAAATTGTGTAAATATTTTAGTTAAATTGAAATAATGGTTAATTTGCGCATTAAAAAATTAATTTCCGTTTTGATTTTTAATTAAATTAGTTTGTGAAAAATTTATATGTAAAATTTCGCTAATTAAATAAAAGTTCCTTTCTTTAAGGCGCCATGAAGTTATTCATAATTTTGCTAAACAACTGTTAAATTAATAAAAATTAATTGAAAACTGATGAAAAGGATGAAGGATTTGAGAACTAATTAAAAAAATTATTGAAATTAGAGAAAAAAATTGCACGGAATTATAACTGAAAAGCAGTGTTTTTAAAGTGATGTAAAAATGGATTTTGTGCAAAAATATCTTTGAAGTGAATGAAAATTATCGTATTTTTTGTTTGTCGTTTGGTATGCTGAATTATTTTAATGTATGCATTATTCTGAATTTTCATTGTATAATAATTTTCATTAAACATTTTATAAAAATTAGAAACCATTTGGGTCTAACTACTAATATTACAATAGCTTAATAAAGTTGTATGTGATGGTTATTCTTATCCTACGTTATAATAGTAAAAAAAATCGATATTTCAAGGATAAAGCTTCTGAAACTATTATTTGTACTAAACGTTAAATTCTGAAATTATCTGTTCAGTATTTGACTTTTTCTCCTTTGTTTCCATAATGTCAATAAAATTATGTTTCCGCTCTAGCTATAAAATACACAAAAATAATTTTTTTTTTTCACTGAGCGGAATAGCAATTCGTTTAAGAATAAAAAAAGAAGTATGTAACAATTTTTATGCAAAGTGAATGACAACAGGTATCTTTAAAACACGTTAACAATTTTCATGCATGCAAATTTTGAAACTGCTCCAAAAGTCAGATGTTGAAACCATGCAGCTCGTTACGTTTGATAATTAACTTGCTGATATAAACACTGACTGAGGAACAATTTAATTTTTCATTGATTTGATTTAAAATTTGACATTTTTCTATATACTAAATCCATGTGTTACCTCATTCACATTTACATGAGTCGACAAAGAAACGTCATCTGAAAATTGTCTTCCCGAAACTTTCTTGTATACGGCCCGATAAAGGTGTAATTACTTCGACCAAAAAAATATTTTAAATCTTGAACAGAATTGTGAACTTTGCGAATGCTCAGATTTTGTATCAGAATTCCGCACATGAGCGTTTTGAGAGTACTGTAAATAAAGTTGGGACTGTGTCTTGAAGCCTTTTTTCTACAGAACGTGACCATATTTTATCTCATAAATACAATATTAGTAGCAAAATTACATACCAAATATCATATATTCTAATTGTAGCATTTTCGAGTTATTGCATTTAAATTCATGAGAGCGTTCAGACCTATAAATGGTTCATTCTTTAATGATTTTAGTACAAAATCTGATACAAATTTCAATTTCAGGTGATAAAAATGTGTACTAAATTTCATTTATCCAATTTGATGATTTTTTGTGCAACAGCCTCCACATATATATGAAATTACAAATAGTCAGTCCTACAACATATTTAATTTAAAATGCGATAATTATTTGTGCATAAAATGCTGAATCTGCCTTTCAAATTTCATTTATTTAAATCATTGGATTTTTGAATTATCGCTTATGCATGCATGTGAAAATGCAGATGAACATATGATCAACTTCTTGATGGATTTGGCCAAAATCCATAAGGGAGGTAGACAATTCATAGGGTTTTAAGTTCATAGACAGATATAATTCTAAAAATACATTTTTCTAATTCAGGGATGTCTGAAATGTCAAGAAGGTCCGAATCATCAAAATTATGATTCGAATTTTTTGAGTATCACAATACTTTCTCTTTGCATAATTCGTATACGAAAAAGAAAAAAAATAATATCTCTCTCGGCTCGGATAGTCTCAAATGAGGAGATTTCTTAACTTTCAACGCAAAACTTTTTAATTACAGTGCTTTGACTTTTAATCACCAAGAAAAATGATAAGAAATATGTGGAATGTTTAAAAAAACTATTTCTAAACGGAACAGTTTGAAAAAATAAATAAACGTAGACTAATAATAAAAATTTAGTTTTAATTCTTAAGATCTGAAAATAAGAATTAAGTAACAAGTGTAGTGGCTTTTTTTTTAAATCACGTAATGTATATAAATTTTATTTTTATAATGATACTTCTTATATGAATTTAAAGAAATCCACAATTTGCATATTGAGCGAAATATACAGGTTTCTTAGTAAGGGATCAGTTCTAGATTTCAACAAATTAAAAAGCGCAGACGATATATCCTATTTTCTAATAAGTTATTAAAATACTAATAAAATAATATAATAGAATATGCATCACTAGCAGTACCCGCACAGCGTTGCCCGTGGCGTAATATCTAAGAGGAAAAAATTGGCTTTAGACTTAAGTCTAGCCTCCACCCGATATGACCCAATGGGAATGTCATGCGGGATCAAAAACGATATTTAGGAATCATCAAAAAAAAAAACAAAAAAAAACTACAAAACAATTTTTTTTATAGCACATATTCAGAAATATTTAGGACTAAGCTTTGATATACAGTTATTTGGCTCCTTGCGAGGTTGGCAATTTTTCGGTGGCGCTTTGTTTGGGGTTACATGGCCGCCATTTTTTTATGTTACTATATGCTATTGTATTTCGATCTTTTCTGTTCATTCCCCTTGATTTTTTCTGCTGCACATACTTCTTCTGCTTACTTTCATTATTTTCGATTAAATTGTTTTGCATACATTTCATTTTATTGCATTTATTGACTTTTTTCCTATATTTTCGTTAATTTGCTGCAGTGTACCTCGGAACCTTTAGATTGGAAACGCTATTGCTGCCGTTCGCGCCACATTCAGCCATTTCGCTAAAATTTGGCTATAAACTATTTTTGGGGTGAAAATGACTGCATATTAATGCTGTTCCATATTTAGACTGTTAAAATTATTTCAATTTTCCCTTGTAAACAGCACATGCTTTTTGATTCATATTTCTATTTTAAAGCTGGGCTAAGCTTTGATATACAATCATTTTGCGCCTTGCGAGGTTGGCAATTTTTTGGTGGCGCTTTTGCTACTGTTACCCTATTGCTGCCGTTCTCTCCACATTCAGCCATTTCGATAAAATTTGGTGAAAAATTTATATTTTGGCGAAAATGACTGCATATCAAAGCTGTTCCTAAAGCTGAACAATATGTACAGATTATAGACACTGTTCCTATTAAAACCTAGGCATCATTTCTGTAATCTACACATGGATCGAAATTCAGAGCGGAGTACTCATTTTCGGACCAAATATCTGGAACGTTTGTTCTTTCACTTCTTCTCCTGTGTCTCAAATTTAAATGTCTTTCTCTGTCAGCAGATAAGCGAGATTCATTCTGTTCTCTGTATTCAATTGTAGTGCGATTTAAAGAGAGACGGTTACTTCGTTCAGCAGAAGATTCTCCTTTGAAGAAAGTGTGGACATTCTTTCTCTGATATTCGCTAACCTAACGTTTCTTTCCTCTACAATTTCATTATCGCGCAATAAACGAAGGGTTTTGGCACTTAATCTGTTCCGGCCAAGTTTGAATTTCCTTCTTTTGGAGATAATGAGATTTGAATCGCTGTTTAAAATCAGACGTAGCAAAGAAATGTATCACATATGAATACCACAGCTCTTGCTATTTGCACATGCGAAGTTTGAGATTTCCGCTCACGCGCGGGTAAGTGCAAAGCACAGATACTGCTGCTATACGCATGCGCGAATCGTAGTAGGAAAATAATTAAAATCGCAATTATTAAACTCCTTTTATTATTTTGATATAACTTCAATATACTTAAACCTTCCCCAATAAATGCCCTACAAATCTGTACAAATATCTCGAAAATTAGTTGAATATTTCTCGAGTTTTTAGGTTTTAAAAATACAGACACTTTCAGCAGACTTCATTTTATACTATGTATAGATAAAGTATATTTACTATAAAATTTATATTCAGGGACAAGATATATCCGGTTCAAAACGCGTTCTTAAATTTCCAAGAAAATAAAAACTTTTCATAGTAATGTGACAAACTTTTCTGTTACAAATAATCATTACAGAAGACAATCAAATAATCATTTTTATGAGTATCATACTACAGTGAAAAAATAACTAATTTTGGTAGATATCTCTGGAAGCAAAATATGAACGCAGTTTATAAACTATATACAAATGAAATAAAAGCAAAAAATATTGATTAAATTATGGTTATGTGTATAAATTGAATTTTCATTTTTAAAATGTGTATGTAGATAATGATTCAAATATTCGCAGTAACTTTAAAAATCCATCGTTCGCAAAAGTATGAAGATAGAAAGATATTATTTGCACAGAAAAAGTAGGAATGAAACTGAACTATGTTTTGCTCGAAAACAGAATTTATTGTTCATAAAGTTTACATTTTATTTATCAGATTATGGAGTAGTAGTGGAAGTTAGGTATTATATTAGCAATAAACAAATGAATAGAGTTAAGATTTAGAAATAAAATTTATTTTGTTGTCCATTCTGGAACTCAGTTCGCATTTACGATACACAACTTTAACATGATAATGTTTATGATCTGTATATTATCTGTAAATTGTACAGCCAACATATTATTTCGAAACGAGGCACAAAACTAAAATTAAATATCAGTAAACTATGTAATGATTCATGAAATAAACGTGATATAATAATCTTTCCAACTTTTATTCTATTAAACATAAGTACCAATTTTTTTTATATATTTACTTCTTAGGTAGTATTTCCTCATTAATTTTTTTTCAAAATTCTAATTAGTTTTTAGCTAATATTTTGATTTAATCATTAAAAATTAGTTAAATTAAAATTTATTTATTTTTGTTATTTAAATTAATTAAATTAAAATATATTTATTTTTATTATCTAAATTAATTAAATCAAAAGATATTTATTTTAATTATTTAATTTAACTAAATTAAAATATATTTATTTTAATTATTTAAATTAATTAAATAAAAATATTTATTTTTTTATAAATTAAATAAATTAAAATGTATTTATTTTTATTGTTTAAATTAATTGAATTAAAATTTCTTATTAAATTCAAACTTGTAACGTTCGTCAAATTCATTAAAATTAATTTAATTAAATTTTAGTTTTTCCTTATTAACATCGGAACATATATTCATTCAGAACTTCATTTAAAAATAATTTTAAAAGAACTAATTTTTCAGTGTTAACAATGTCATTTTTGTTATTTTTTATTTCAATAAATTTTTAAAAAAATTTATTAAACACAATTATGTAACTATATATTTTTTATTATGGATGAATGGCCAAGCAATAATCAGAATTTGATTTTTCAGGTTACCTCTAATTACTGCTTAAATATATTTCAAAACATCGTCTATTTTTCCAGAGTGATGATGTTGTAGGCTGGCAATCTTTCGACAAATAGTGGAATGAACGAAATTTCTGCGCATGGAATACTATGACTGATGCAATCAAGCCAATATAGATAAGGCACATGTTTCAAACTTAAAAGTTTATCATTCTAAGATATTTCGGATTAGAAGCTTAAATCTTTTTCATTTTTCAGCTTGAACTTAATATTATCAAAACTGATACTAATGTATTTTCTATGAAATATTATGCGATTATGTAAGTTATGAAACAATGAGATAATGAAAGCTGGATTTGCAGCACTACAAGTTTGACGAAAGACATACAACGCAGTCGCTTTTTCACTCCGCAGTATTTTATGATAAGAGAGATTCGTTCTCTTTTGCAAACGATTTCAGCTGCCATAAAAATGGCTCATAATAAGATATTTTAATCAAGGAAAAATTAACAGTTCAATTATCAATTTACAGAATAACCAGCACAATTGTCGATTGATAAAATATGACGAATAGCATCTATGATATATATTCATTGTGAATTTTAACTCGAAATATGTTTTATTGATTGATCCATTTTGTTTGTATACAAAAAAAATCATGTAATGTGAGATGTTATTTTTTCTTCTTTTTTGCATAGTTATTTTTGAAGTTGTTGCCATGTTAGTTTAACTCTAATGCCGAAAATAATTTATGAAGTTTATTCAAAAGTTATCCCATCTTTATAAATGAAAAATGTTCGCATTGAAATCTCAGAATATTACATTATTTCACTTCAAAATAATCCTCTTGGATTGCGACACAGTTAAACAATGATTCTTCACCTTCGTCACCAACATAGAATTCTTCTTGAGAGATAGAGATTACTTAGTGCGTCGAATTCTAAATGGTATGTACGCTGGGCTGAAATTATTTCTTCTTCATGAGTATTTTTAGCTCGCAAAAAGATAGAAATGACAAGAAGCCATGTTGCGAGATTAGAGAGCTTGAAACACATGTATGTTGTATTTGGACAGGAAATTCGATACTGAATATGAAGAATTGATAGATTTGTTTTTCTGTTGGATTTATATATTGTCTGTCTCTCAGATGTCCGTTTATTTTCATCTCACAGCATCACGAAAGTAATGCAAAATATTTTAATAGTAATGATTATGTCGAGAAGTACGTTCTCATGATAAAGCATGCCAATTGAATCAAATAAAATGGCTGAACATGACTTTGACATTATTGCCTTGGAATCTTTCTTAGCTGTTGGATGTTTTCATTCAACGACAACAGTTTGGTTTCTAGATCGTATATATTATGGGTTCAACGCCAGCGAGCAGAGCATTGATTGACTTAGAATCAGTGCTGACAAACTTTAACATGTTCTGTCAGATCTTTAAACGAAGTTTCACTGTTCGAACGTAAGTAGATATAACAGAAACTTCGCAGAGAGTTTTCTATAATTGAAACATTCTGTTAAATTGTAATGAACGGTTCTAGTGCCTCTGTTCGTCTCGCCTATAAGTTCTTTGATCATGATTCAAAGATTTTACATCAACAAGACCTTCTCTGGTCAATGATGATTTCATATTTTGGCTGTTGTTGATCTATCAGAACGTACATCACTCTTCAGTGATGTTCGATCACATTTAAGACAGCAGTGCTTCTTTATTATCAATATAGTATCCAAAAAGGTAAACCCCCCATCCAGCCTTGGCATCTTAAAGTCTATTGCTCGATAAGTTATCTATGAAAACTTATTGTGAAATAGCTCTCTAAATAGATCATTGGATAGACATAGTGAAGCTACCTCCTCATCAGAAAATCTCCAACTTTGATCAATCATGATGGAAAGAAATCAATCAGTTTATGGAAAGAAAAAAAAATCCGCACCTATTCCGACCCTATGTCCTTTTTATTATTGCTAAAATGGATTGTCAAAACCCCTCAAAAAGATTTCAATTAAATAGCCTAAAGCAATAAATATCCTATAAACATCCGCATTCCATTAAGCCAGCCAGAAAATAAAACTCATGTAAACATTCCTCTAACAGACATCGAATAATAAGTTTAAGCCCCTTTCCAACATGGTAAAGAGCCATCAAGTAAGTAAGCCGAATTGTAGAAATGTTTTACAAAGTATTCCAAATACTAAGCAATAAATCCTACTCATTTATAAACCTGTTATGTTATTCAATATCTATTTGGTATACCCATGTTTCATGCCATAAAAACCTCTTAAATATTGCAAACCGTTTCCGATTCGTATTCGTCAAGATTTACACAATTACAGTCATTTAGTAAAGTGTAGTCATCATCAAAAAAAAAAAAAAAAAAAAATTCGAACTCGAGATTTTGAGGAATCGACCCATTTTAGAACTGCCTGAGTTCGAGAAACACATTTTTGGAAAATATCCGTCTGTCTGTCTGTGACAAAGATAACTAAAAAAAACTTTGAGCTAGACGGTTGAAATTTGGTACACAACCTTTACACCAAATTTGAATATTTTTATTAAATTTTGACTAAAATGTTTTCAGAAGAAGTTCGAATGCTCAGCTGTTTGAATATAAGTTAACGCGATAATTACAAATTGAAAAGAGCTAGACAGATAAAATTCAGTGTCTAGATTTAACATCTACAGTGTAAACATGTATCAAATTTTGAGCCAAATTCAACGATGGTTGACTGTCTGCCGGTCTGTACTTTCAGAAACATGTAAACGCGATCATTCAAAAACACAGTGACTTAAATGTATCAAATTTGGTGTGGGAATATGTGACTACAGTTGCAGTTTTGTGTCAAATTTTTGTTTCAATAGGTTGGGAAATGCATGTTTAAAACACAAATTCGAGGTTTGGATATTATAAATGGCATGCCTGGGATTAATTGCCAAATAACTCGACAAGGGTGACACGATAGATTCAGTAAAATTGCTAAATTTAAGCCGAAAGTTAACATTTTCTAACTATTGTACTATGGAAGGCATTCTTTGTCACGGCAAATTTATTTGAGAGTATATTAGCAATTTTTAGGGAGACCACACCAGCTGGTTACATAAATGAAAAATTGACTATAGTCACTTGTAATCCCTAAATCGCAGCTGTTTACCGCCGATTGACAACTGTTACAAGAAATATTCTAATATGAATATTAGGGCTTCTTTAATATATGAACACAACTACAGTACGCGAAAAAAGTATAAGGACAACATGTAATTGCATGAAAATATGCTTTATTTCCATTTCGCCTAAATGAACTTTTTATATTTCTTACTTCTGCTGCATAATTTTGTGATAACACTTATACCACATAAAAAACATAATTTAGCTTCAAAATATTGATTTTACAAAATTTAACATTAAAGGAAATATGGAAAAAATTATAAGGACATGTTGTAAAATACTTAAAAAATGTTTCAATAATCAAGAAAACTACCTTTTTTGTCAATCACTTGAATAAGCCGAGAGGTCATAGAACCTGAAAGATCTTTTAAAATGTCCACAGATTTTTTTCCCCAAGCGTCTTTGATAGCGACGACAAGATCTTGTGTACATTGATACTGTGTGCCATTTTTATAAACTTCTCGGGCTAGAAGTCCCCTTAAGTTTTCGATTGGATTAAAATCGGGACTTCTCGCCTGCCAATCAAATAAATTTACAGAATTAGCTTCAAACCAGAGTTTTTCACTCGTAGAAACGTGTATCGAAGCATTATCCTGCCGAAAAATATAGTCCCCTGAAGTAATTAGTGGCGCTTCAGGTAACACACTTTCTCCTAGCATATCAACATACCTGTCCGAATTCATTTTACGGTTGATAAATACAATTGGAGTGGTTCCATTTGCCGCAAAAGCGCCCCATACCATAACCGAGCCACCACCATATTGACGCCTGGAAAACACTTCCTTGGTCTTTCGCAGATCATACCAAAAATAACGAAAACCATCAGGTCCATCAAGATTGAACTTTTTTTCGTCCGAAAAAATTGCATCAGCCCACTTTTGACCAAAAGAAATGTATTTTTTGGCAAAGTAAACTCTTCTTTTCTTATGATGATTTGTAAGAGGGGGGCGTGACACTAATTTCCCATAAGAAACTTGAGGATGTTTACTCAAAACATTTTGAACAGTCCTTGTTGAGCATGGTGAACTGAAATTTTGTCTAACTTCATTTGCGGTTTCTCTTTTCTCGCAAGCTCTCCTTACAATCATTCTTTTTTGTCGAAGAGTGAGAATTTCTGGTCTCCCAGTTCACTTTTTCATACTATACATCCCCGGATTTTTTAGAAAATTATAAACCCCCGTTTTAGATCTCTTGATTCTTTTTGAAATTTCCCATCCACTTAATCCACATTCTCGAAAAGCAACAATTTTTCCTTTTTCAGAGTCAGAAAGTTGAGTACCTTTGGGCATCGTTTAAAAATTCACACTGAAAGTCACCGAGTGGGAAATTCTTTTCGCAAATGAATCTTTTAACTCGGAATTTTCATTTTATGCTTTCAAATATGCAAATTTTTAAATAATTACTGGAGAAAAAGCAATGTCCTTATACTTTTTTCCGTTTTCATTTAGGTTTAAAAATCAAAATTTAAATTTTAGCAGATTTAAAATTGAAAATTTTAATTACTTTACGCATAAAATATTTTAGTTTTACTTCTATTTTTGCTGCAAAAATTTGCATACGATTCTGTAAACAAGGCTTCTAGATTTGACGATATTTCGCGTGTCCTTATAATTTTTTCGGGCACTGTACACCTTCCTAGCTATATTGGTTTCTATAAAAAATTATTGCAAAATACTTTTTAAATTTTCACCTCGTATTAAATATTTGGGAAAGTGTTTTTAATATGAAATGGTACCATTAAAGTACTAAACGTATAATTAACTTACTATTATATAAAAAAATATTCTTAACTTTATCTTAGATCTCATGTCAAAAGGTGTTTACGGTGATATTAAAAATAGAAACACAAAAGTTAGAAATAGCTTTATTTTAAATATGTTATCTATATACATACAAATGAATACCTCTTTGTACATCTTTTGTATTAATTCTCCGTTTGTATCCAGTTTTGATAAAATTTGGCACACGTGTATTTCAGAGAATAGGAAAACTTTTGTGTCCTTTTTCTGTTTTATTTTTCGAAAATATTATCTCACAATTCTTATTTTTACATCATCTTAAAGTTTTAAATTCAGCTTTTTAATAACAACAATTCTATTTTTGTAAGTTCCTTTTTTTAATGAATTTTGTACACGATTTAAAATTATACTAGGGAGCTCCGCCCCCTACTCGCTTATGCTCGCGAACCCCCAAGAACTGCTAATGCAGTTCCTATAGAATGGTTTCGCTCGCTCGCCATTTAGTCTAGCAACAGATATATTCAGATTCAATTTATTCCAAAATATGATAAAACAATGAAAGAAATATAAAAAATGTAAAGCAAAAAGGACACTCCCAAAAATCACCTGCATCAAAGTACTTTGTAAACACAAATAACCTTTTATTTAAATAACTTTATACATCCACCAAAGAAGCAAATTAAAAAAAAGTGTCCTTTTCTCCAATTTTTTTCAAATTTGGGAATTATATCATAGAAGTAGAATAAAAAATTGATATTTACTAGCCTTAATTTTTTTAAAAAAAATTTTTCAAACCGATATAAGAATAGTGTACGCTTGAAATCTTATCAAACCGCGTGTTGATGTTCCCGGGCGAAGTCGCAGTGTTGCCAAACAGCGATTACCAAATTCAGCCTAAATTTGCATCCCCGTAAGCATTATATATATAGAGAGAGAGAGACAGAGAGAGATTTTTATTGTTATGAGAAATTCAAATCAATTTCTGTATTTCGTTTTATTATTCAATTGTGTGTTTTTGCCAATTTTATAGTTATAAAAAATAATTGATTTTTTTTAGATGTTAAGTCAAAAGTAAGGTTTTTTATTTACATTTTTATTTTCGGTGTATATGCACTTTTTACAAAGCAATTTTAGTAATTTGTGAAATATTTTTTTTCAATCAATTTCGGATTGATACTTTTAAAAGTGAGCAATTCTTTTTGTCTCTTTATTTTAATTACCGAATTAAGATTTCTTTTAAACTTGTCAGTATTTATAATATAGAATTTTTTTTCTTTTTAACAGTTACCGCAGATACTGTGATATTATTTTTATACTGCTTTGTATTATTTAATCATATGTTTTCCAGCTGATTTGAAAGTTATAGCATTGAAATATTGTTTTACGATTATGTATAAATACCGTTATGATTCTGAAATACGAAATGATGAAATCGAATTTTATAGTTTGCCTATTTCTGTATGGTGGTATTCATTCTTGTTATATAATTCGGTGAATACCAGTTTTGCACTGCTTTATCAGTCTCGCATTTTGTTTTCCCGATTTTAGTTCCCCCATTTTTATTGTGTTTATACAAAAAGTTTTTATAATGACAAAATAATGAAACTTATACAGCACGTATCTAGTCCAGAAATCCTTTCAGCCCAGACGTAATAATACTTTTATGAGAAAGTTTCAACTTCTTTAATCCGCTGGTGAATTTTAGTTTTTTCCGATTTATTTCTTTTCGAGTTTTGTATTAAAATTCAAATTTTCAGAGCAATTATTGAACTGCTATGAGTAGGAAAAGGTATGAGGCTCTTCATATAAAGGGTGTCCCAAAATTAATCCAAGATTTGAATTTCCACCATTCGTGCAGTAAAGTGTTGGCAATCCTATTAAAAAAATATTTGATAGCTGATAGATTAAGATTAGCAAAAATGGCGCTTTACACAGTAGAACAACGTGTTGACGCAAGATTTGAGCTAAATGAAAACAGTTTTTTCTTTAAGTTGTTATATTTTTATTAAATTGCACAGTATACAGGATAGAGGTTATGCATACAATAACACATAGGGCAAATAGCCTTCACGGCTTTGCTGGCAGATACACATACTTCTGTCGAAATTTTGACCATGGCCATTTTGCTAATCGTGTCTGAAATTCGTTGATGCAGTGTTGAATTTCCTTCTTCAATGCACACATGCGTGTGGGCTTGTTGGTATAGACCTAGATCTTTGACTTCCCATAACCCTATAAAAAGAAATTCAATGGTGTTAAATCAAAAGATCTAGAGGGCCAATTCTCAAATTTTCAAACTGCGGTAGCCAGACTTTCATTATTTTTGAAATATTGTTCAATAATGAAAACACGTTGTTCCATCATGTAACGCTCCATTTTTAAGAGCCCTATACTATCAGTTGTCATTTTTTTGGAGTAGGGTTGCCAACATTTTACTGCACGAATGGTGGCAAATTCAAATCTTGAGTCAATTTTGGGACACCCTTTATTTCATGTATGAATGCGGATCACAAAATCGGAAATTTCAGTTCCTTTTTGAAAGAAGCTTGAGAAAAATAAGAAAAATCACTTGTGCAATATATGAGCAACATTACTAAAAGAGTATTGCTTATATTATAGAAAATCTCTGCCATGTCATCCAGGAGAGAATTCAGATCATGCATTCGTCGAATGTATATAGCCATCCAGAACAATGCTGAGTGTTATTATTTCCGATTGCTGTTGCATGTATAAGATTTAAATTCAACTTTCAAAATAATTTATCACAAATTCTCAGAATTATGAGGCATAGAGCACAATTGGACGGTTGTATATTGTATAATGACAAGAAGTAGTACGTGCCCTGTATAATAACTTTTACAAGTTTCAGTTTGCGTTAGTGATCACTATTTTATTGGATAATCCAATCCCGATTTCTCAATACTAGGTGCAATTTTTCTTTCAAGACAGTTTGTTTGTCCAGTTTGTTCACTGTACATCTGATAAATACTAAATTTATGACACCTACTACCACCATGTAGTCTCAGACTGGAACATGACCATCCCTGTAGCCACTTTAAACCATAGAATGGTTTAATTGTTTTAACTGTGTGCATATTCTTAAATTCATCCTTAGACTTCCATATGTTTGTTTACTTTGTCTGATTATATATTCTTATATATTGTAGATGTTTGCTCTATTTTCTTTAGATATAAATATTTTTTTTTTCATTGAGCTATGTTACGTAACCCATATTTATTAAAAGCATTAATTGTAATATATATCCTTTACCGGAGGTACTGTGAATGCATGTATATGAACTACTGAAGAAAAAAGTTAGATATCGTTTCCTTGGTATACATAGTAATATTGTGGGTCAAGTTTCCTACACTTCAAAGACAAGACTAATTTTATTAAAGAAGTTGTATCGGGATATAAATCTACATGTTTTAGTTGGAGCTCTTAGGTCTGTGCTGTCTTCATCCCCAGATACCTAGGTACAGCGGGGCTAGCTCCACTGTGAATATTGAGCTCGCTTTTTCTGTTTTTCCTGATGTTTGCAAGAGATTTTGTGTTATTTCTGTGCCATTTTTGAACTGCATTTGGTTTGATTCTCTCGTGCTACAGTTCTCACTCCCAAATCAATAAATTCGTCCTGATCTTCCTGTTCTTTCAAAATTGTGCATCTGTTTATATTTGGTGTATGTGACAATGATTTTGAATAGCTTCGCTTGCTTTGTGGCGTATTTTTCTGTTTCCTTTCATATTTATTATCATTTTGCTCGTTTCTAAGGACGTTTGTTTTTCCTGTCAAATTCTCTCATGTTTCCCTAAAAATAATTCTAGATATTAATACAAGAAAGTATTTAGAATTCACCTTTTTTTAAAGATATAGTAAGGAGGAAACAATGAAATTTACAAAACTGAAAAAAGATTTTATTGTTTTATTTTTTGTTTAAACATGGATATATGTATTGGATATAACATTGATTATATGTAGTATTTACTTTTATAATCATTCTAATTAATACTTATAGAGAATAAATACTTTATCGGCAATTGTTTAATAATATAATGTTGCTGTGTACTACAAATCAAAAATGTATCTGTAGTAAAATGTTCGACGTATGAACAATTAACATTCGCTCCTACTTCTCTTTCTCGACTCTCGCTGTATACATTTTGTTATTTATATGCTTTATATATGCAAATGCTTATTTATTTATTTGTATAATATAATTGTTGTAGGTGGTCGCAACGGTCAAGAATTAGAGCATTAGCTTTAGAGTAGGAAATTTCACGTTCGAAACTCGATTCTATTAAAGAGCTACAGTGCATCAGAACTTGGTAGACACTAAATCTGATATGAGTGACACAACTTAGTGCCATATGAAAGTTTCGAGAACAGTCTGACAATTCGGTTGCTGTCTTCATCATCTGATCATGGCTCAAAATTGCAATTACAATATGGAAAAAAGACCTAGTGTTGTTTGAAAACACTATGTGGAAATATAATTAAGCTACAAAAACAATATTTCCATGACATACGACTCACTCCAATGATGGTTTTCGATTATTTTTATAGATATCCAACAGATAATAATTTCTGATTCGATTACACATATGAGATATGAGACTTTGTATAATATTGCAATGAAATGTGAATTTAATTTTACCTATTTAATTCCAAAAAAAATTACGAACAATTTCACTTATAATATATATTTTAAATAATACCAGATTTATATCAACAGAATTTTCAAGACAGTTTACAGACACAACAATACGTATTTTAGCAACAATCATTTAAATGCTCTTAACAGAAAAAATCTTATCTTTAGATAAAAACGAATTGAACGTGTTAAGTGGCGTGATACTATTTAAAGGAACTCCTTCGGCAAAGTGTCTTGAGACACCTCGTTTATTCAGTCGAAATTTGAATCCTACATTTCAGATAAGCCTACGCATATGATCACGTATGATGTTATATAATTCCTATTACATTTTGATTAATTCTATTAGAATTAACTCTCTGTTAGAATTGAGTCCTCGCGAAAAAGAAAGATAAACATCGGGCGTAAACCTGTCTGAAAAAAATCCTGATGACCCTGAAAAAGTGTTACTTAATCAAGGTCATTCTTAGAGTGATGAGCGGAATACTAATAGAGAAGAATTGTTCAATAAATTTTGCATCTGAAAGTCGTGACAGTAATACGTCTGTTTGAAGTACGTTTATTAAAGAGTAAAGTTCTTAAGAGTAATTAGCTCAACATCCATGAAATTTTTAATTTTACTAATTTTTATCAAATTACTATGTTCAAAAAATCTAATGTTTTATTACTCGTTTAATAGATATAGAAACAATGTATATTGAAGCTGTGTATATTAAAGGAAGATGGCAGCAAATTAGGTTTTGAAATTGTTAAAAAAACTCAAAACGACGAATATTTCCAATCTAAGTAAATTAAACTGGTCCATAACGGAATAGACTAGTAAATCCAAAGAATTCATTTTCTCTTAATGAGATGTGCAGTTTGTGAAAAAATGCACATAACAAATTTGATTAAACATTCGAAGTTGAATAATACGTCTTAGGAGGTTGACTAATTATTAATTATTTTCATTAATCATATATCAAATTTAAAAATAGTCTTATTGTATTATTTTGATTACTGCAGAAAGCAATATGTAAATTATACCGTGATTTAGTATGCATCCGTTTTGGTAAGAATGGACAAAATACTAATATTCTGCATTACTATACTAATATACTAATAATATTAGTATACAAAATTATTATATTAAGAATAGATAAAATACTAATATTCTGTATTACTATACTAATATACTAGTAATATTAGTATGCAAACTTATTATATTAAGAATGGAACAAAATACTAATATTCTGTATTACAATACTAATATACTAGTAATATTAGTATACAAAATTATTAGTTATGTGAATTTATTTAACATTCTAATTAGATGACACATCCTGTTTGAGAGTTCGATATTTTAATCCATATAAGAATACAAAAATAAAAATATTATTTAAGGCGCACCCTAATTATTTTTGTCTTTTAATTTATTACCTTGATTTAGTTACAGATTAAAAATAGCAAAAATTCTGCATTTCGAATTACAGAGTTAAACTCGTAAATGTAGATTAAAAAGTTAACTTTAGATTCGAAATGGGAAAAAAATTGTATAAGCTTTTTACAAAGTCATTCTGCATTCGAAATAAGTCAGCAGTATTTAATTTCTAGTTTAAAAACTGGAATTAAAATTTATTTTATAAAAAAAATGTCTGTGGAGAAAAATAAACTATCGGGTTGTAATAAAATATTTAATGTTTGATATAAATAATAAGAAAAAGAATTTATTTGCTGACAAAATATTTTTAAAATATGAAACTGAAATAAGGGTATTTCTGAAGAGCAATACAGAGTTCCAAACGATTTATTTTTTACTGAACTGACTCTGGAATTAAATCGCTGCCAGTTAGAGAATAGAAATTTCTCTTCTGATTTTAAAAAGGTTAAAAGACAAGTTAAAGCGCGGCAATAAATAAATGATGCAGTTTTATTGGACTCAAATATAAATTATTAATAATTATAATTTGTTTTATAAATTTCATAATTAATAGTTTGATTTATTTAATAAATGTTTGAAAAGTATTTAAATCAATACCTCTTCTTATGTGTCTTACTGATTCAGGGTGTGTCTTACTGATTCAGTTAAAATCCATAAAATGTTTTATTCGTTTATGGACGATCTGTTATTTTTCTAATTTTTCTAATTTCTAATTTTTTAAACTTTTAATTAGATGCTACATTTTATCTGGGATAGTTATTATTAATTCCATGCATATAAGAACGGAGCAGATGTCTGAGGTACTTACGCTTGTCCGTTATTGAATTTTACATTAATTGCTACTTTAATTTAAATGCATATATAAATAACCAAAATTCTCTATTTCAATACATGAGTCTGGCTCTTCATTCCTATAAAAAGGGTTAATGAATTAAACATGAAACGCAAATATTTTCAAATCAGTATATATGAATCAGCGACAGAAGAAGTAAAAACTGATGTACAGCGACAAAGTGTGCTTTAAAATACAAAATAAAACCACCAATATTTTCTTTTCGCTTTTTTCTAACGAAATGAGATGGCATATCTGCTTTCTTGTACATCCCTACATCTAATAATGTTAAAATTTAGAAAAAAAAATGTTAAAGTTTAACCATGTAGTTTTATATTCAATGGTCCGAATTTTATTTATTTACGACTGCTTAAATAATCTGATCTTTTTTTGTTTGATACAGCACCTTAAACAGACCTTAACCCGTAAATACTTTGCTTTTTTTTATATCTAATTAGATGACATCTTTTGTTTCTAGAAGGGTGTGTCTTACTGATTCAGTTAAAATCCATAAAATGTTTTATTCGTTCATGGACGATCTGTTATTTTTACATTAAATTAAATCGCTTTTTAATGATTTATTTTCAACTTTTAAGTTTGAGAAGCAATTATACAATGTCTGTATGTCGCACGAGCTCGAAGATTAAGGGGTGAAATACTGAGAAAATTATAAACAGCTGACATTGTATAAGGAGTTTTTTTGTAATCTAAAGATATTTTGTAACATTATAGTACTACATTGTTATCATGTTAATATATTGTAGGAACTACTTTTCTCTTCATTACTCCAAACGTCATATATAACCATTCAAATCGTGTATAATATATCTAAATTAATGAATTCATGAAATTAATTTCTCTATAATGTTACGTCAAGATACGTATTATACGAAAATTAACTACTCATAATAAAGTATTTTATATAGTCTGGGTCTCGTATTTCATGCACGTTGCTTTTTCAGTACTAAAGTATGGAAAACAACGAGCAGCAAAGTTTGATTTCTAGAAGGTCTTGGATTCGATACATGATTTCCTTTTAGGCTGCGAAGAGGAGAAAAACGTCTTCCAACTAATGAGAGAGAGAAAAGTAAAATAAATCCTTTTTTTTTGTTTTATTCCATACTGTATGCATTGTATTCATTTCTGCGCAACTATGCTTTCGTCATTCTTTCAGAACAAAATGCTGTATCTCATTTCTGAATTTCATGTCTCTCAGATGATTTCTCGTGAAGTTATGGCAAAAAACATACCTGTTGCTTACGTTTTGCACACCAGTGTAGGATATTAGTTTAAGATAAATTTTTTCTAAATAGTTTCAAATTAATTCTCAAACATAACTTAACCAGCATAAAAATAAATAAATAAATTCTAATAGATAGAAGCAAGGAGATGCAGTGCTAAGCATAATTCATAAAGTTTATAAGAAAGAGTGTAATTTTTTATTAATATTTTGAAATGATTAGTAGAAAGTCATATCGTAAAGAAAAATATTATATACTTGCAAAATATTTCAAGTGTTGATAACTTGAAATGTTTTACAAGTGTATAATTAATGAGAGAAGTTAACTGAAAAACATTATTTTCTAAAATAACCGTTGTCCCAAAGTAACCGTTATTGTATTGTGACGTGTATTGCTTTACAAAGGGACGTTAATATAACTAAACTAAGAATTCCTTAAATTTTCAGTTATATAACAGTTGATTCAATAAATATGTTGATTCAGAAGTCATATTTATTTTTGTATCTGATTATACGCATAATAATCTCGCCCTTTATATATATTTTTGAGTAAAAATTATACATTTTATTCTTGTTTTAAAGAAATCTGTCAGGATCGATTCATTTTTCAAAAAATTTTGCGTACATTTTTATACTTCTCTTTTTAAGACTCATTGCATCAATTATGTAATGTCATTATGTTTTTCATAGATTTAGAATTCCTTAAATATTCTTTTTGTATAACAAAGTATTCAATAAACAATATTAAATAATACATTAAGCAACTTATAATCAATATTTTTTGTATACGTTTCAGCTATATCTTGCGTTTTAAGATAAGTTGCAATGGGTTCTTGTTTAAACAAATTTACAAATAATTTTATCATCTTTCTTTATATTTACTAATTAATCCCTTTTCATTCCATGTAGAAAATAATATATAAACGAAAAAAATATGTTTTAAAATATAAATAAACGAGAAAATCATTTGAGAATATTAAGGACATTTGAACTTATCGGTTGTATGTTTTGTAAAAGACATTGATTACGCAGTTGTTTGCTATGTACTCACCTGGATTTGTACGGATGTCTTATAAACAACTTATTGTTGTATTAGGGTTTTATTGTTCGATTATTAGATATCGTATACATCATATATGTCGTACTGTGTGTGTATATATATAAATTCGAGATAATAAATTTGATATAGTATTTATGGTATACAATTTATCATACTATTTTGCCTTTCGCACTAATCAGACAAACCCTCTACAAAAATTAAACAAATTTCATGTAAACTCGGCCTACTGACTATTATTTTATATATGCTTTTTTCTCTTTGTAAAGTGAGAATAAAAAATATTATTATTATGTTATCATATGTTTGTTAATGTCTGAAAAATTTCTATTCCTTTTTTTTTTTTTTTGTGATATGCCATTTTCTAAAAGTGAATTTTTGAAATATTGAATGGCGCTGCTGCTTTTTCATACGATAAGAATATAAATGTCAGAATATAATTTTTTAAACATAGCATAATATATAGTGTAATAATAGCATTTTAATGGCATAATCATGAACTTAGAGTGCAATTTAAAATAGTGGCAACTTTGTATGGTAGTATGAATTCAAATTTAAATATACTCACCACAATAGTTACTTTCTTTACTGAAATTAAAAATAATATAAGCACGAAATGTGATAGGTATAGTTGATATAAATTCTGTATTTCGGATTTCTGCCGGCGTCCTGGCATAAGGGTAGCGCGTCTTCCCCGTCATCTGGGCGTCCTGGGTTTGAGTCCTGGTTCGGGCGTGGTTGTTCTTCATCTGTTGTATCTGTGAGATTTGTGAATGTGCCCCCTGTAAAAAGGGGTTGTGCAAGCGAATGTGATGCGTGAGTAGCTAAGTCGTACTCTTGGGCCTAGTTGGCGGTACTAAAAGCCCCCACCGGCTTAAATCGCTGTCTTCGTAACAGCGGGCTGGTACATGGCAAGTGCCATAAGAAACAATAATTTCGGATTTCTTTTTGTTTACTTTGGAGTTTGGTCTCCATAAACGACTCACTTAAAAAGGAATTTTCAGATACATTTATTATTAATTTTTTTTCAATCAAAAATGAAAGCATTTTATCAATGATTTTTAAATTTCATTATCAGTTTTGAAATTCTGTGAATGACGAAAAATGACCAGCCACTAATCCCTTTTAACGTTAAACCGAAGCATATGATACTACAATTTTATTCCTAATATAGATAGTTTCCAATTAAAAAAAATATCATATAAACAAGATCAAAAAAAATCTATACACTATCAAATAAAAAAATTCATTTAAAAATCAATGCATTTTGAATTAGTGCCTATGATTCAAGAACGAAACACTTTAAATTTATATAATCCTATTATATTAATAAATAAAGATTAAACATATTAAAAAATATAAATATAATATCTTTTAAAGTAAATAATTTATATCTATACTTATAATAAAGCTCAATGTGTGTGCATGTGTGTGTGTGTGCTTGTGTTGGCGCTCTACAGGAAAGAGCGTTTCGCCTACAGCTACCAAATTTGGCACCTGTGTACCTAATTTTAATTAGTTAAAAATTAAGTGAAATTTCGGCATTTTTTGCTGTAATATAAGAAAATATTATCGCACGAAAAAGATTTCAGCATCAAGTAAAAGATAAAAAAAGTATCTGTTTAATGGTGCCAATGTTTTAACGTATAAATTTTCTATTTTTAATGAATTTTTAAATAAATATTTTATCTATATTTTTCAACAATATATTTCGAGCAAAATAAAAATAATATCTAATCTGCATAAGCAAGTTTCGCGCACATGAGAAAAAATTAACTTTTATCAAAATGTTGCCATCCCATTGTTAAAAGCTCAAATTAAAAATAAATTAACTGTTACTGGAAATTAAATCTACAAAAGTATAATTTTCAGCACGTGTCTGTAGGAAATGAAACAAATATGAAATAATAGTTTTTCTAGAATAAGAAAAATTATTCTATGATTTTTGACACTATCTATATTATTAATTCAATCATTAAATTTTATTTTTAGGCAAACAATGTTTAAAACAAACAGGATATCCATTCAAATGAGGGCCACACAGCTAATTAGTAAAACTTTAGTAATGGACACACATCTGCTAAAATGATCTAAATTGTAAATGATTATATTTTATATAACTTAATACAATAAATGTTCTAATAAATAACGAATTTTTGATTTTACATAAATCCTCTGCTCTGGGAATCATAGTTAATAAAATGTTCTTGAAAATATTAATATTTAAAATAAAAAGAGCTATACTCCAATCAACTACATCACTCACTTAAACTGACTGATTTAAGAAAATTTGAATATCGCTATTCGATAAAAACGGGTAACTTTAGATTCTCCATCGATCGTCTCAAAGAAAATACACCCATCAGCACCCAGGTTCTCAAGACTGATTGGCCTAAGATTATGAAAATATTGATTGTTCTAAAATTTTAACATTCAAAACTTCATAAATCACTTTTAGTTGATCGCAGAAAATAGAAACGTTCATTTAATTATTTAAAATTTGGTGAGCCCAAATATTTCTCAGAATATGATCTCTTAGAACCAAAGGACTGTATTAAGTTTAGACTTAAATTTTGAAGTATAGACTTAAATTTTGAAGTATATGATATAACAAAATATTATTATTGATTTCATTTCAATCCTTTTGAAAGCAAAATTAAAAACTGAATTTTATGCTGAATCTGAGAAATTTGTGTTGAATCATTCTTTGAGATATTACATAAATTATGAAAAATATTTTGTACTGCACGTAAGACTTAAATACCGAGCGATACTGTTTGCAGTATTCATATTCAATAATAATAAATAAATAAATAACAATAATAATCTATACTTATAATAAAGTTCAATGTATGTGTGTGTCTGTTGGCGCTCTACAGGCTAGACCATTTGACATACATCTATCAAATTTGGCACATGAATACCTTGGAAGCTGGAAATGTGCACCTCCAAGCGATTTTTTTAAAATTTTTTATTAAAATTTCTATTAATTAAAAACTAAGCGAAATGTTGGCGTTTTTTTCGCTATAACTTCCAAAAATATTACAGCAGAAAATTGATTTTTTTGCATCAAATTGAAGTTCAAAAAATAATCTTTTCAATGATACTAATGTTTTAATCTATAAATTATATTTCTATTTTTAATGAATTTTTTAAAAATAATTTAACTATATTTTCCATCATTTATTTTGCACAAAATAAAAATAAAATGTAGGGTGCACGAACACATTACGCTTGCTTTGTTTTATCATTGTGTTGCCATTACAATGACAAAATCACAAAGTCAAATTGACAAAGGCTGAAACTAAAAAATAAGTTGCATAATGCTACAAATTAAACCTAGAAAAGTTTAATTTCAGCACGTGTTTATACGAAATGGAATAAATCTGATATGTGATATTTTTAAAAAAAGAAATGAATGCGTGGAAATGTTTTCAGCGGCGCTTAAAACAGCTGTATAATTAAATCAATTTTATTTAAAGCATACATAGTTTACTGTATACAGGTTAACCACTCTGGTCTCTCGGCCGAAGCTAATAAAAAATGAATCATGAAATTCTTTCCTCGCATCCAATGTTAAATTTGTACATTTTTCCAATTTTTTCATGCTTTTCCCACATTTTTTTTAACTTTTTCATCCTCTTCGCGTATTAAAAATAAAAAAAATAATAAATAAAACATTTTGAATGTTTTGGGAACATATCAGTAGACAATTTCAGGTAAAGCAACTGAAGTGAACATTCATCCGAAATAGTTATTTTAAAACAAAGGTTTAATATCCAAATATAGGTCTTTCAAGTGCAAATAACTGAACCTAAAAAGTTTAACTGTTTCGTAAATTTTGTACTGATCTTAAAAAAAAGCATAATTTATATCTATATCTAATTCTACGTTTATAACAAAAATGAATGCATGTGTCTATCTTGGCGCTTTATAGGCCAGACCGTTCGGTCTACAGCTACAAAATTTCCACATATATACCTTAGAGGTAGGTATACAAGAGGTAAATTGCTGCATTTTTTCGCGATAACTTCTGAAAATATTATCGCACAAAAACGATTTTTGCACTAAAGTTAAAGTTTAAAAAATTATCTTTTTAATTATACCAATTTTCTAACCATTAAATAAGATTTCTTTTTCTTTAACGCGTGCATTTGAAAAAAATTTTCTTTTATCAACATATGGCCATCATATTGACAAAAGTTTAAATTAAAAAATAAATGAAATATGAGTGCAAACCTAGAAAAGTGCAATTTTCAGCAAGTGTCTGTAGGAAATAAAATTAATTAGAAATGTAATATTTCCTAAAATATAAATGCAAGACAAAGATTTCTATGATCTTTTACAATATTAACGTTCTTAATTCAATAAATCATCTTTATTTAAGGCATACATGATTTAATATATATCCTTTTAAATCAGAGCGCAGCGGCTAATTTATAATCCTTTAACAATAGAAATACATGTTTTAAGTGGTCTAAATGAAGTAAATAATTATATTTTATGTACGAGTCAATAAATCTATACTTATAATAAAGCTCAATGTGTGTGTGTGTGTGTGTGTGTGTGTGTGTGTGTGTGTGTGTGTGTGTGTGTGTGTGTTGGCGCTCTACAGGACAGACAGCAATCTACAGCTACCAAATTTGGCACGTGTATACCTTGGAGGCCGGGAATGTGCACCTGGAGGGTTATTTTTTCGAATTTTTAATTAGAATTTCATTTATTTAAAAACTAAGCGAAATTTTGGCGTGTTTCTGCTATAAGGTCCGAAAATATTACCGTGCAAAAAAGACTTTTACATAAAGTTAAAGATCAAAAATTTATCTTTTAAATGATACTAATGTTTTAACTTTAAAATTAAATTTCTATTTTTAATGAATTTTTAAATAAATATTTTAACTATATTTTTCAACAATTTTTTTCGTACAAAATAAAAATAAAATTTAAGCTGCATGAGCACGTTTCATAATTTAACGCATTCATGGGAAAAAATTAGCTTTTTTCAAAGTGTTGCCATCTCATTGATTAAAGCTCCAACTAAAAATAAATTAAATCTTTTTGGAAAGGAAATCTGCAAAAATATAATTTTCGGCAGTTGTTTGTAGGAAAGGAAACAAATATGAAATATTATTTTTTCTAAAAAATAAATTCAAGAAAAATTTATTTTATGATCTTTTACACTCTCTATATTATTAATCCAATAAATCAGTTTTATTTTAAGGCAAGTTTTGTTTAATATTAACAGGATATCCATTCAAATCAGGGTTACACAGCTCATTTGTAAACCTTTCGTAAGACACAGATCTGCTAAAATGGTCTAAATGGAAAATGATTATATTTAATGTAACTTGATTCAATAAATGCTCTAATAAATAAAGAATTTTTGATTTTACACAAAGCTTCTGTTGTGGAAATCACGATTAACAAAATGTTCTTGAAACACTAATATTTTAAATAAAAAGAGTTCATTTCCAATCAACTAAATCAATCATTTAAACTGACTGATTTATGAAAATTTGAGTATCACTATTCAATAAAAAAAGGATAATTTTAGATTTTCCATCGATCGTTTCAAAGAAAATACGCCAATCAGCGCGCAGTTTTCTCAAGATTAATTGGCCTAAGATTATGAAAATGTTGAGTTTTTCTAAATTTTTAACATTCAAAACTTCATAAATAAGTCTTAGTTGATCGTGGAAAATAGAAACATTCATTCATTTATTTAAAATTTGGTGTGTCCAGAATATTTTTCAGAATATGATACCTTACTACATTAAATTTAGACTTCATAATTTTTGAAATATATTTATAGGCCGGAACAAAATATTATTATTGATTTCATTTCAATCCTTTTGAAAGCAAAACTAAAAACTGAATTTTATGCTGAATCTGAGAAATTTTTGTTGAATCATTCTTTGAGATATTACATAAATTATAAAAAATATTTTGTAGTTCACATAAGACTTAAATACCGAGCGATTCTATTTGCAATACTCATATTCAATTATAATAATAATTAATTAATAACAATGAAGATGATAAATAAAATAAAACGCTTGGTTTTATTAAAATATATCTTTATATTGATTGCAATTTCATCATTTCCACTTTAAATTAAAGTTGACGTTTTATTGGAAATGACAACAAATTAGTAAAATATATATAGTAAATTGAACGAAACGATCTAAACAACAGTATAAATTTGGTATGACTATCAAAATTTGAAGATTAAAAATGTTTTGTTTGGGAATCTATTAAGAGACCAGTTACTTAAACTATTTAATTGAAAATTGCAGCGAGCGGTAATACTGGCGAACCGGCTGGTCGCCAAAGGCGGCTAGTATTATAATAAATTATGAATGTCTTTTAACTTGAGTCTCTGCTCTGTGAATCATATTTAACAAAATATTCTAGAGATACTAATATTTTAAATGAAAAGTGTTGCACACCATTAAAATAAATCAGTCACTAAAACTGATTGATTATGATTTTCAATATCACTAAAATTCAATTTAAACGGACAATTTAAGACTACTTGATCAA
Organism: Argiope aurantia; assembly: GCA_026543865.1. Taxonomy (NCBI): domain Eukaryota; kingdom Metazoa; phylum Arthropoda; class Arachnida; order Araneae; family Araneidae; genus Argiope; species Argiope aurantia. The sequence continues at coordinate 188,989 of JAPMOR010070501.1, forward strand.
TCGTTTCAAAGTTAATACCCCAATTAGCACACAGAATTACCCATGACTGATTGATCTAAAATTATGAAAATGTTGATTGGTCTGATTGTGAATGGTTGATTGGTCTATTCTATTCAAAACATCATAAATCTATCAAATTTTATAGCAGAAGATAAAAACGTTGATTTATTTGTTTAAAAGTTGAAGTGTCAAGAATATTTCGCAGAATATAATTCTTTAAGATCAGAGGACTATATAAAATTTAGACTTCATAATTTTTAAAATATATTAATAGACCAAAAAAATTTTAATATTGTTATTTACATTAATTCAATTCGTTTGAAAGTAAAACTTTAAACTAAATTTTATTATGGATCTGAGAAACTTTTGTTGAATAATTCTTGAGATATTACATAAATTATGAAGTTTATTTTGTAGTACACATAAGATTTAAATTCTAAACGACTCTGCTCTCAGTACTCATATTTAAAAAAATGTTTGGTTTCAGCAAAAATTTTTTTATATTAATTGCAGTTTAATAATTTCCACTTTAAACTAAAGTTGAAATTTTATAGAAGTTGACAGAAAATTAGAGAGATATATAACACATTATGGTTTAAGACATTTATAATATTATGACTCAATTTAATGACTATCAAAATTTGAGGCATAAAATGCTTTTATGAAGAAGCTATTAAAAGACAAGTTACATAAAATAATTAATTGAAAATTGTAAAGAGCATTAAAATTGGTGAGCCGGCTGGTCGCCCAAGGCGGCTGGTGATAAATAAAATAAAACTCTTGGTTTCATTAAAAAAATATCTTTATATTAATTGCAATTTCATCATTTCCACTTTAAATTAAAGTTGAAATTTTACGAGAAATGACAAAAATTTAGGAAAATTTATAGTAAATTGAACAGAATGATTTAAGATCTAAATAACAGTATAAGTCTGATATGACTATCAAAATTTGAAGATTAAAAATATTTTTTTGAGAAGCTATTAAAAGACAAGTTACTTAATATATTTAATTGAAAATTGTAGCGAGAGCTAATATTGGCGAACCGACTAGTCGCCAAAGGCGGCTAGTGTGTAATAACACGTAACAGTAAATTATAAGATTTATTATTGATAAAAATTAATGGGAATAAATTCGAATAAAGATTAGATTTTTTTAAAGTCTTTTTCATACAAATGTCTATCTTATTTAATGTTTATCTTATTTAAGAAATACAAAAGTATTTCTAAATGCAATATTTTGGAAAATAAATTGTTATTCCATATATAAATATAATGTATGTAATAAATTAAATTTACCCGCCTTTTTAAAAATAACTTGTTTTTAATTGCTGGAGTTCAAAATTCATTTTAATTTCTGTGTTTGCGTAACCATCAATTATCTTACTCGTCTCAGAGTCTATTTCTGTGACTTTAACTGTCCGGCGCTAAGCTGCAATATCATGGGAAATCATGCGGTTAATATAAGCGCTTGTTGAGCTAGGTTTAGAGAAAATCTTCTTTTGAAGTTATATAAGCTCTGAATGCGTTTTCATTTTCGCTTTCCTTATCTTCTGCCTTGCTTTGTTGAGCATGTCATTCACTAACCGTGGATTCGAATAAAAAAACTTTAAAAAGGTGCTAAAAATCGAACTTTTCTTTGATCACGAGAAGGGAAAATAAAACTAAGATTCGAAGAGTGTTCTCGTTTGCACGTTTTCCAGAAAAAGTACTTCATGCATATAGAGATTAAATCAAAATGATTAACGGAGAAACAATTTCACATTCATTTTGAATATTCGTTTATTAATTTTATGCAAAAATTGACTATTAAATGTGCAATTACTGGTACAATACCATTACAGTATTATTAATCATACATCTTCTATACTTTAAGAAGCCCTAATCTAGAAATCAGCTTAATTTTAAACTATCAGTCGAATGATAGGTCAAAGACCAATGTTATTAGTCCATACTCTACATTAAAAGTCAGTAGGCATTGTGCACAAGTGAAATGTCGATATGAAATCAAAAGCAAACATATCAACTCGTTTGCCCGTTTCCCAGAAAGTGTGTTTCATACATATAGCGATTAAAGCAAGATGGTTAATGGAGAAAAATTTTAGATTCATTTTGAATATTCATTTATCTCTTACATGCAAAAATTATACTGTTAACAATACAATAAATGGTACAATACCACTAAAAAGTAACATAAATAGCACATCCTACATACTTTAAGAAACCCTTCTCTAGTCTAGGAATCAGATTAATTTAAAACTATCAGACGAACGGTAAGTCCAGACCAGTTAATTGGTTCACACTCTACTCTAAAAGTCAGCAGGACATTGTCTAAGAGTGAATTATCAATACGAAATCTGAAACAAACATATCAACGAGAACTCCTCGTTTGCCTATTTCCTAGAAAATGTATTTTATACATATAGAGATTATACCAAAATGTTAAAATAAGAAGCCATTTCATATTTTTTTTAATATTCTGAGGGAAATTTGTATAATTAAAAATTCAATTAATAGTATAATATCATTAATTGAATGATACATTAATGGTATATGTTCTATAGTTTGAGAAACCCTACTGACAAGATTAGTTACTGAATCATTAGTCGAACAATAGGTCAAAGACCAATTTCCTCAATGCTCTTTTTGTCTGGATGGTCGGCAAGCCCGGTTAATAAATGGAACTATAAACGTAAAACCAGAAACAAGCAGAGCGGCCACAGTTTCTCAAGGGAAGTTCTTCCTTGTTCAGCCTTAAGATAGAGAACGTTGAAAAATAAATAAATAAATAAAAGTTAAAAAAGGAATAGAAAGAAAGGGATGGTGAACGAGAAAAGAGATCAGATAATTGGGTACTTCAAAGGGTCTTAAGTTAAAACTTTAACACAACTTTTAAAACTTATTTCCAGCAAGGAACTGGGCTGATTTCATCAATAAATTTCGGCACTTACTGTGCATATTTAATCAATTAAAATGCTCTTTGTTTATTCTCATCACAGCATATGAAATTACTCTTTAGAGTAACCATTCTACGAGTAATTTATTAGTAAGTAACTTATTCTAAGAGTAATTTCTTAACTCTTTAGAGTAACTAATCTAAAGAGTAATTTCATGTGCTATGATAAGATAGCTCATCGAACGTGGCTGACATTACGAAAGAAATGCAATTAATATGGCGAACTAACAACCGAGCGTCTAAAACAAGTAATATATTTTGTAATATGATGTTACTTTTTTTTCGTTTGATTCATACGAAATCATTACTGCTAATTTATCTTAAATGAAAATTAAAACCTATGAACTGAATTACAAGAACATCAGAATTTTTAAATAAACTTGAAATCTTTCAGATATTATAAGATGCTTGAGATTTTTTTCCCTATATAGAAAGACATTCAAAAAAATTCTTTGTTTGCTAAATATAGAAATTAAAAAAATACTATCTTGATAATTTTATTTATATTTTTTTTATGCATGAAAAGAATTTCGTAGACAGAATTTAAAAATAAAATTTTTTGAGTCATAAATCTATGCTTTAAAGAATGTTTTACGTCTGAAGTAATGGAATATTCTAGAAAAAAAAATCTTACGTTAAATAACATTTTAAAATCAAATACCGCAAACTGTTTTGATAATCACACAACCATTCTTAATCTCCAACTCTCTTAAATAAAAAAGTTAGAAAAAAAAGGACAAATCCAGACACCTATTAAAAATAAATTTTTTCCAGCTTTTACTCCGCACCAAACCTGTAATATTCGCCCAGTTCTGACGCAAAATAACGACCGTTGATAAGCTTCATAAAAATTCGTGTCGCGTGGAGCTCGTTGCTCGATCTTACCGGGAGATAAAATAAAATCAAGGTTAACTCCAAGGCTAAGAGACGTTTTTTTCCACCTTTTTGACTGATGATGCAAGGATTGTAGAAAAATTTAGCGTACTTGAAGTTTTAGGTACATATAAATTCTTTCAACGGGTATATTTTATGGCATCGGTTTCTTAAATGATGTATTTGATGTTCGATGAGCTATTCTTGACTATTTAACTTGAGGTATATTTAGTCAGAATAATAAACTATTTTATTTTTTTAAAACATGAATTTGGAATTCCTATTTCTATTTAATTTTTCAGTTTCAAAAAATAATTAATTTTTTAATTCCAAAGATAACTTTATTTTGTTTCTATGTCAATTAGAAGCCAAATTATAATAAACTATTGACGATTAAGATATACTTATTTATAAACATTTAAAAAAATTTAAATTGAAGAACTAGTTTTTTCATAATTCTACTGTACGAGTACCGTCATATCTTAAAAAATAATCAAGATATATTAATAAAATTTATAATTAGTACTCTTTATGTTATGCAGAATGTAATAAACTATGGATCCTTTAGAAGTGGATTTACAATTGTCTAATGTAAATAATATTGAAAAATTCCAAAATTTCATGGATAATTCTTATATTACACGAAAAATTTTACTTTTTAATATAATTCTTAGATAATAATTAGTTACAATCTAAAATATGTTATATATGTAATGTTACAAAGAAAAATAAAAAAACTGTAACAATTGTTTTCTCTAGAAAAAGCCTATTTTTTTAAACTAAAAGCTACAATTAAACCAAATTATGCTTTTTCTTCAAGGGCTACATATGTATGTATTGAAATAATTTCACTTTTAGTAATCATTTTATCCTTGTGTTAATAAAAAAAAGAAAACAATATGAACATTAAAATATTGTTTTTAAAATCTTTACCGAACCTATTTGGATAATTTAAACTATAGAATTGTGTTTCAAATTCTTCAGATTTTAATTTTTTTTCTGGAAAAAATGAAGAGCTAGAAGTTTATTTATTACATTAATAATCTTGCTAAATACATTATTTTAAATGAGGAATTTTTTTAGAATTGTAATGTCAGAAGATTAGATCTGTGCCACGACTCTTTATCTTATTTTGCAAAATCATATAAAAGGATCGTTTGGTATTAAGAATCTTTTTATTCTAAAGTATTAATATCAATTTAATAAGAGAATAAATATCTTCTGCAAAAAATGAACGATGCTTTTTGTAATGAGATTTCATTTTACAGAAAGAAGAAAAAGAATTGTTTGGCTGTAATTAATTTAGTTGTAATTCTAAAATATTATTATCGGCTTCGTAATACACTAATACTTTTTTATCATAAATCTGAGATGATTTTTATAAGATATTTCAAAATGCAAAAGATAGAAAAATAAATTGTTGTTGTTCTCATTCTAAAATGATAATATGACTTTGATTATACGATAAGTATCTTCTATAAAAAGATGCACGATGTCAGAAGATTAAATTTGAGCAACAACTTTTGATTCTATTTTCCAAAAAGAAAATAAAGAATCATTGGTATTAAGATTTTTTATTCTAAAATTGATATAACCGTCATAGTTAGTTTAGTTTAGTTATATCAACGTCCCGTTTAAAGCAACACTAGGGCTATTTTGGGACGGACCTCGTAATTTTGAACCTCGGTCAGATGACGAGGACGACACCTGATCTGGCACCCCCCTCTCCACACCACGCCACACCAGCGGGAGGACGTTTGGTCATGACGAATTTAACGTGCAACAGACCCCCTTACACGACGGTTCTTCGATGGAATGGGGACATGAACCTGAAACCCTCCGGTTCCGAAGCCGAGACCTTACCACCAGGCCACCGCTGCCCTGATATAACCTTCATAACATGATAAATCTATTCTGCTAAAAATGCCGACGTTTTATATAAAAGGATTTCATTTCGCAAAATGTCGAAAAAGAATTGTTTGGATATTATTAATTTAGTTTTCCTTGCAAAATATTATTATCAGGTTCGTAACACAGTAGTAATAATTTTTTTTTGTCAGAAATGTGCGATGAATTTTGTAAAATAATCAGATTATGCAAAAAATAGAAAAATAATTGTTATCGACATAACAGTTATAGACATAATTCCAAAAATATGCTTGTAAAAGATGATTGTTGTAAAAGATGAAGATTCATCAAAATCTTGCGATTGAATTTCTTTTACTATTACATTTCTTTTACTATTACTATTTCTTTTAATATTTACTTCTTCTTTATGTGCTACTTATACGCAAACGAAAAAATATTTCTAATGATCCCGAGTAATTTGTATCTTGCATTTTGAGATACCTTTAAATAATTCTAATTATTTCAAATCTTTCGTCAGAATATAAAATTAAGTTGCTTCTGTAATAAGTAATTTTTGTATCAGATCAAAATAACTTAATATTAAGGAGAAAGAGGGAAATTAAATTTTAAGAAAATCCATAATTGATACAGAAATTTCTAGGCTTCATTTAGAGCACCACATTTATTTATAACTGAATAAAATAAAATAATTTTCTTATTGGCCTTGTTTAATCATATTTCCCTCTTTTTGGAATATTTTTTCCAGATTCATTCAAATATTTAATAAATGTATTATTAGCTTGGAATTTTGTCAAAAGTGGCCAATTCAGAGTTTCTCCTAAAAAAATTTAAATTCAATAAGTTTCTCGCAGAAATTTAATAGACCTTGACGTAATATTTTTTGATTTGATTCACCTTGAAATGCGAAGAAACTAATTCCATTTTGGTGCCATTTTCGGCTTAAATAAATATTTTCAGATATTATTTTAAAATAATTTTTATATGCATATATATCAGATTAATACATAGTTTGAAGTACATAATAAATGATATTACTGGTGAATGAAAGTATTTGCATTTAAATACAAAGTCGAACACCTTAATTTTCAGAAGTAAGCTAGAGAATTTTAAATAAGTTTGGGCATAATGGCCTTTTACTGTCTCTATAATAAGTTTATTATACGTTACATGTTTGCTTCCTAATTGGTTTGCCAATACTCCATGTGTGAATTGATTTATCCCATTAAAAACAATTAAGCAATTGTAAAAGTTCATTTCTATGTAAGAAATATCCGCTTCTAAAGGTTTTTCCAATTTAATAATAAAAAAATAAGCAGGTTAAGTGTTTAAACAGTTCATGCATTTTTTGAAAGGATATTGGATATATATACATCATTGTCAAAAATTACAGAACAACAACCATATTTCATAGGCAGAATGAATGGAATAAAATTCGAACAGAATAAATTGAATATTATTTCAATATACATATTCAATTAAATAATTATTAGTCGCATAATAATTTCAGTAAAATGTGATTCTTAATTCATTAGAATATGATCCATCATACTCATCTCCTTTCTAATCCTTAATGTGCCTAATTTGCCAAGTTTTGTCAAATATTAAAGAGAATCAATCATATACTTTGGAATCCCAACCCCTTTTCTCTCTGTTTTATGACTGACCGAATGAGATTAAAATTTGATTCATATCTATAAGTATGGCGTAAAATAACACTTCAAATTTCATTTGTCAAGCTCGTTGATTATTTTGTATAATATTCACAAACATACAAATACACATATTTATAAACAGCTGCTTTCTTCAAATGTTGATGCAGATTTCGAATTGAACAAATTGAATCATGTATCACATTTCCATCTAGTTAGCTTCCTGCATTTCCGAGATATCAGTTTCCCACGCACGAACGCTAACTAACAGAATTAAATTTCTTGGGAAGATTCTACTTGGAATTTGATATAATCTGTAATACAGATATACAGGATAATACATATTGATTTTCCCTTGTATGCGAATAATTTCATACTAATTTTTTTCCATTGTTTCAACTTTTCTGTTTTAAATTCTCATTTTCACAAGCAGACAAAGGTAATTTTAAAATTGTCTTTTTCGCGCTCAGAGAGACATAAAAGGTGAAAAACCGTCAAAATCGCAATGTCGAATTTTTGGATTGGCAACAATATTTTCCTTTTCTATTATTTCTATCCGAGGATATATTTTGCTTTTGATTTGCAAACAACTTCGTTAATACTCTTCGAAAAATATCATAATTATTTGCAAATTAATATTATTATTATTATTATTTGAATCATCATCATAATTATTTTCATATTATTTTTATAAATATTCTTTGAATTATCATAATTGTTTGCATATTATTATTATTATATACTCTTTGAAAATCGCCATAATTGTCTACATATTATTATTATAATTATAAATACTCTTTGAATTATCATCATAATTGTGTGCATATTATTATTATTATTAAAAATATTCTTTGAATTGATCAAAATGATATATTTGATAATAATTGTTTGCTTATTATTATTATTAGTATGTATAATATATAAATATATATATAAAGCATTATTATTCAATTCAATATGTTTCATATGTTTCATTTTATGGTATAAAATACTTTGTATATTTCTCTTTAAAGTACTTAGACAAATACGAATTTCTATTGAGATTGTTGAACAATAGCTGGAAGATTGCATTGTCTACATCTTTTATTACAAAGAACTGTTTTCTGTTTGACAAATATGTTTTCGCTGGTGGGTATTCCCAAACATCCTAGGATTGCGCAGAAAAGCTATTTCCGAGAATTTGCAACCAGTAATAATCAGTGTGGGATTTTGAAAAACATTCTTTTCTATAACTTTCCAAGGAATCTTTGAAAATAATTCTAAGAAATGCATTCGAAACTGTTACCGGCGTATTCATTTTTTATATAAATAAAAAAATGTGTTTCAATATTTATATTGCAAAGTTTTATTAAGAAATTCTAAAATTAAAATTTTAATTTAAAAAATCGACATATTTATAATTATTCAATTAGAAATGTAGATTTAAACTTTTAACCAAAGTGCTTTTGAAAACATTTTGTGCTTTCTCTAAACAGATAGTTAAATCTAGATATACGTAAAGGATATTTTAAAGAACAACTCTATTTTTCAAGTATTTTAAATGGCTGTCATGATATGTTATTCGGAAATACAAATGAAAACAGCAAAATAAAATTGGGTGTGTCACTTCCTGGCATTTTTTTATATGCTTTCATATAAAAACATTATAATCAAAAATGATTGGACAGATTTATTATGCCACTTGAACATTCTTGATTAGTATCTATAAAAATTCTTTAAAATGACTCAAATTCGCCTTCATCACTGACTTTTTGTAAATGGTGTTTATTCATTTTATAACTGAGGATACGTTTCGATCAACAGAATGACCACAAAGTGTTTTACTGATTCTAAAAATTTTAAGGAAGGAATATAATAGAAAGAATACAATATTGTTCCATTTATTCTGGGAATTGATTGAGATCCTAATTTTTTCATGCAACAGATTGCGCAACTAATGCAGAAACATTCATTGTTATCAAAATATTCGATTGATCAAAAATATATATTTGTTAACAATCGATTTTACTTTCTATTGTTATCAAAATATTGTCAATGGAGGAAACAATTCAATCTATATCTATACTTATAAATAAAGCTCAATGTGCGTGTGTGTTGGCGCTCTACAGGCCAGGTCATTTTACCTTCAGCTACCAAATTTGGTACATATATACCTTAGAGGTCGGGAATGTGCACCTGGGGTCCCATTTTTTGAATTTTTAATTAGAATTTTAATTATTAATTAAAAACTAACTTTCCTGCCAAAAATCTTCCATTTTACCACCACCAAATGAGTAAGGCTTCAGTTTTTTTTCCCAACAGTAATGAGGCTAGGGTTAACATTTTTCGGCCGATTATTTCAAACGATTCTGTTTATTTTCTTAATGTTTTATGTATTTAAAATTAAACATTGTTAATTAACCGACCTTTCAGATTCATTCTAAAGTACTTTTGAATTAAAATAACACAGAATAAAGGAAATTAAAAATGTCTAATCTGCATAGCGTTACCTCAATTGGCGTAGAAAAATTCAGGCGTTTGCGTTACAGTAACTGGCGTTGAAAATTCACGCATGTGCATTGTGTTCTGATTGTTGACAATATTATCAACGGATGATTCTTGATTTAAATTATTTTTAGGTTAGTTGCATGCTTTTGTAATTAAATTGTATTTATGTTAGTTTTATATTATTTGTATATGCTGATGGTTTTAAGTACATCGTTTTTTAAGTACAGACAAACACAGACCGATTATTTTAAACGATTCATTTTATTTTCTTAGTGTTTGATGCATTTAAAATGAAACATTGTTAATTAATCGATCTGTTCATGATGAATCTGGGAATATTTTGTTGAGAAATTCTTGAGATATTATATAAATTAAGAAAGATATTCTTTAGTACCCATAAAGTTTAAACGCTCTGTGACTCTGTTATCAGTAATCATATTATAAAAAATGCTTTGTTTCAGTAAAAATATTATTATATTAATTGCAGATTAATTCTTTCCACTTTAATTTAAAGCATAAATTTTACGAGACCTAACAGAAAATTAGAGAGATAAATATTACGTTATGACTGAAGGCTTTTATAATTTTATGAGTGAATTATATGAATATCAAAATTTGAAGTTTTTAAATATTTTTATGAAGAATCTATTAAAGTAGGAATTGCGTAAAATATTTAATTATTAAAATATAAACTTACATTAAGATTAGCGAACCAGCTTGTCGCCAAAGGCGGCTAGTATAACATAAATTCAAACCAACCATTACTGTTCAATACCAATTTCGGAGTTACATAAAAGACAAAATATCTGCAACGCCAGTTAATGATATTTATTCATTCAAATTTATGATCACAGATGCGGTGTTGTAATGTCACAGCCGAAATGGTGAACAATACTTGCCGAGAATTGGAATACCGCCTTAGAATTCTTCAATCTGCTAATGACAATGAAATGTAATGGCATAAATTTGGCATTTTAATTATATGTTTTATAAATTTCTTTACAATATAACATTACAACAAAATATAAGAGTTTTTTTATTATAATATTTCATAATCAGGAAAACTTTAATTTCTTTTTGTGACCAACCTGTATGTTTCAATGTTGCACTAAACTCAGTGCTAAAAGTTTCAAATACAATAGATGAAATCTGAAATATCCTAGGTTTAACTGGAATAAGGTGAAAATTTACCTGAGGGAAAAGTCGATGCAATACTTGAGAAATCCTTGGACTAACACAGTAAATTCTACAGTACAAACTTTAAATAGTTTGTTTGCAAAGAGTAAATAAATTTTTAAAAAACATCTAAAATAAAATTGTAAAATCTCACACACTTAAAAAAGATGAAAACAATAGCTGGAGCTTTGTGAGACGATTAATCAAATAAAAAAAAAAACATTTTTTTTCCCTTTGTGAAGCAAAACATAGGCATTCTTCAGTAACGGGGGAACTACAGTGGTCGCCAAAATTGTGGACACTTTTGAAAATCGTTATGTTTTCTAACTTTGTATGCTTATAAAAAATGTTACTTTTCACAAAATGCAAATTATTGCATATTATTTTAAAGAGAAATTAATGCTGATTTCAATACAAAAAGCAAAATTCAAGTATTTGCAATACAAAAAAAGTTATTCTTACTTTAATATGAATAACAAACACAGTGATGACGTGGAGTGTAATTTTTAACTTTCCAGACAAGTCACTGTTCTTGTTCTGAGAAGCAGTCAAATGTTAATAACTGATAGCCGAAGCTGACATCATGTTTAAAATTGGAACAAGTCATTATTGTGCTTTTTTCTGTAGAAGGAAGACTGTTTTTATGTAATTATATGGCAAACTAGAAATTTTGTTCAACTTTTTAATATATAGTAGGAATTTTTGTAAATATTTATAATATTTAGTCAATAATCAATGACATCAAATAAATTAATAGATTGGACATCTAGAAAGAGAACTAAGATTATTATGTTATGTGAATGTGGTAAGTCAGAAAATTTTGTTTACGATATCAGGAGACAAATTTAATTAAAAAAAAGCTGGAAATGGCTGACAAAGGTGCACCACATCTGTTGATGCCAGAAGAATGAAAAAGACTATGTCTCCAAAATAGAAGAATGCCATCAGAGGCCATCAGAAGTCCACTGAATTATGTTGGCGTTTATGTCAGTTCAAGAACAATCAAGAGAATATTATTAGATGTTGGACTAAGAGGTAGAAATCAACGAAAAAATCCTTATCTCAATTTACAGCAGTGTATAAAACGATCACAGTGGGCAAATGAACGCATTAATTGGACCGATGATCAGTGATCTCAAGTTATACGGAGTGATGAAACAAAGATTTTGTTATTGGCGAAAATGTATAGGAAATATGTAGGACCTATAGAATAGGCGAAGAGCTACATCCTGACTGCATTCGGGCAACTATGAAGAACTGAGTTAGTGTTATGATTTAGTCATGCATGTCAGCAGACGGTATTGGTCTCATTCGTACTTTCGATAGGACATTAAATGCAAGAAAATACATTGACACTATTCTAGAGCCAAAATTTACACCTTCCATCAGTAATCGCTTTCCTAAAAATACATTATTTATTTTTCAGTAGGATTCTGCTCCTTGCCGCACAGCAAAAATATCGAATGAGTGTTTTAGTACAGAACATTGAATTGTTATCATGGCCAGGAAACAGTCCTGGTCTCAAAATTATTGAGAAATTATGGCAACGTTTGAAAATTCTTGTGCATATGAAGCTTTCATCAAATAAAAGAGAATAAATTAAGGCTATAATTGTTTCCTGGCATCATGCAATAATGAAGGAAGAACTTAAAACTCTCTTCAACTCAATGAAACATCAGTATGAAACTGTAATAAAAAATAAAGGCTACCTTACTAAGTACTAATAACTCACTGCAGTCATCAGCATTAAATGTATCTCGACAATTATTGCCGCTAAACGTTTTTTTGTATTCCAGATACTTGAATTTTTTTTGTATTTAAATCAGCATTAAATTCTCTTTAAAATGATATCTAAGTGTTTGCATTTTGTGAAACGTTATATTTTGTATAAGCATATAAAGTTAGAAAACGTAACGATTTTCAAAAGTGTGCTCAATTTTGGCCACCACTGTATATATATATGACTATTCCACACAAAACACAGAAATGCAGATTGCACCATCAGCAGATATCGGTTGATGGTGGAAGTATTTCTGTTTACAATCTCGTTAAAGCTGCATCAAGCATTCCCCGTAATGTAAATCGTAAGCTCTTTGTTATGAAGTTTGTTATGAAAGCGAGTATCTAGGTCATTTTGTCATCGGTCAAAAGTAATATTTTATATTTTCCGAATTCAGAAAAAGGAATTTGTGAAAGGATTTTTCTCTTCATACACGAAATTCAGTTTCAATGCAATATTTGTTTGATTTATTTTGCAATGCATAAGATTTTCCCCTCCGACAAACTGTGTCAACTCTTTAATTATTCTTGACTTTGTTGATTTATATGGACCTTATTGATTGATCAGCTCTAGTTCAAGTTAAAATCAACACCATATATGCATTTAAAATAATTATCAAAACTATAGTACAATAACTCCAAACACTCATTCAATTTTGCCAATTTTTATTTTATATGAAACTCCGAGTTGAATCGCTTCCCTTTCAGATGTTTCTTCAGAACCATTAACTCCGATATGTACTATGAGACACTCCGACGACTATGCAGATCCATCAAGAACAAAAGACAGGGGCTACTCAAGGAGGGTGTGGTTCTGTTTCATGATAACGAGCGTCCACGTGTCTCCAGGGTCACACACGCGAAACTAGCCAAGTGGGAGCAACTCGAACATCCACCCTACATGTCGCCCTGCAATTTTCATGTGTTTGGTCCCCTGAAAAAACATTTGAAAGGGAAGCGCTTCAACTCGGACGGCGAACTCACGAACGCTGTGAAGGACTTGGATCTTGTCACGGCCACAGGAATTCTCTGCTCGTTAATCAATGGGATCGTTGTGCTCAGGCCTATGGTGTATACTTTGAATAAAGTCTTCATTTATACCCATAATGTCGTTTCATACCTTTTCATTTGAACACCCCTTATACAATTTATATTTTCAGTTATTTATTCCACATCAACATTGCCAAATGGGTAACATATGAATGTATCAATTGGCTTCTTTTAGTTGGCGCGTCTTAGGTCTTAGTTAAGGTGATCACCCCAAAATGTCTTGGTGGTCCACCGGTAAATCGCCATCACCTTAACGCCCACCCCTGTCGTAGTAGGGAACTAGTTCTTTAATTAAAAAGCAAAATTCCGCCAATAAAATTTAAGAGATCCCTAAAATATTACTTTTATAGCAGTACTTATTTTTGAGTCTGAGAGTTTCTATTATGTTTCTGAATATCACATAAAAAAGTCTGACAGAAAATGAAAATTTTTACCATATAAAATTTCATAAATTGTAGAAGTCCGTTACGAGTTCTATTTTAAAGTAATAAATTCTTCTTATGATACAAATGTGCGCCATAAATTTTATTTACTATTATTTGTTCTTTTACGTCAATCATAAAAAAAAACTTTCTTGAAATCTCACTATCAGCCTTCATAACTGAAAGCTGAACAAGCCCCTAAACCTGGCCAATGAGAAGAAGGCTTCAAATATCGAAGAATATTCTTCTCCGTTGCAATTTCTTATCTTTCTCGTAAATAAGACTGATAAAATGTTATCAGTTGAATGTAAAGGGTTGAAAGTAACTTGTCAAAAACACCTAGAGTATCTGTTTTATCGCAGCATTTCACCAACTTTTTTTTTACCTAAATAGGAAGAATGTCATAATATGTTTTAGTGGATGATGAGGTGATATTTCAAAATGATTGTCAATATTACACCGATGGTTTTGAAATAAATTTTGTAAATAAGTTCTTTTGTGAAACGCATTGAATTTCTGAAGAGATGTGCGTGTCAGATTTGAAAATTGCTTGGTTATTTAAAATAAATCGTTTTATTTTACTTGTTGATCGTGAAAAAAGAAAACAATTGCGAAATGTTGTTATTTAATTATTTTATGTCAAAAACTTTTATTTTTATATGATTTTAAAGAAAATTGCAATATGGAAATGCTAAGAATAGGAGTTGGAAACAAAATGTAAATAATAATTTCAAATATAATTTTTCTATTTCTTCCTTGTTCTTTCCTTTATCTTAAACATTAAATAGAAAAGCTAAATATTAGCCACTGCCGATGACAATTATAAAGGTAAAATTTACTCAGTGTTTGTAGAAATAATTAAAATATTTTTTGAAGTAGAGGTACAATTAATGCAATGTCAAATTATTCTATTCACAGAAAAGTAATGGAAACTTACTCGATTTGATAGGAATTCTATATAGTTTAGGGCGCGGTTGATTTGGAAGATCAGGATGAAAGTAGGTGATTTTTTTAAGCAGAGATTATCTAACGTATTCATTTCTAAACAATGAAAAAATGGAAAGCAATTAATTTCAAGCAATGAAAAATTTAAACACAATTTCTTACTTTGAAAATTTAGTTTTTCAATTGATAAGAATATTATTGTTAAGTTATAATATTCCGACTAAAATTTTTATATTCTAATGTCAAAACTCATTCATCCAATTTTTCTTTCATTTCAATATTTTTTTTAAATAATTCAAAAGAAAATTGATAATAGTGTTCTAAAAAATTCAAACATTTGCTATTATTTCATCAAATATTTGAATTGCGTTCTTTTACATATGTTAATGATTATGAATATTGCTTTTTAGCTTTAGTTCTAAACCTAATTAAATTTTAAGCAGCAGATTCTGAACCTAATTTAATTCTAAAGTAGAAATTTTACTTTTAATTTTATTAATAAAATGAAATTTTTTAGTTACAAATTTTTCTATAGCTTCCATAATGCAAAATTCTTTATGTATAAAATTTTGAAGCAATGAAATGAGACTTTTGTAAAATTATATAAAAAAATTGAAATAAGTTATTAATAGCTAACGATAGTAAAAAAACGAGATAATTCTTTTTACTGCAATCAAAAAATTATGAATTCGAATTATTAATATTATCGAATAATTAATTAATATTAAAAAAATTTTATTGATTAAAATTTGAAATCTGCGGAGAAAAAATAATGAGAATGAGGTATATTTTAAATACCATTTTAGCTCATATATGGTGTAAAATTCGAGCTGTCACAGAAAAATTATAAAATCAAAAAGTAAGAAATCTATTCTTTTGAGGGGAATTCCGTGTTCCCAAGTTGTGCAATATTTACTCAATCATTTTAACCACACGCTGTAAGTTCTGTACTTTTGCGGCAGTAAAATAAACCTTGAAAGTTGAAGAACAAACATTTTATATTTAATCTTTGACCTTCTATTTTTGGTCATTCAGAATTTCTTTACTTGAACCTAAGTACATAATTTTTTTTCGATTATTTCAAACACCTAAATATATATATATATATATATATATATATATATATATATATATATATATATACTCACAAAAGTGTTGGGACACTTGTGTTAACAAAAGGAAACTGTAATAAAATAAATTAAAAAAACATGTACAAATTTTTTATGGATGTGTTTCATACTTAAATTTAGTAACAATTATTACATAACATACATTTTATCAAAATATTAAAATATTAATTTAATAAAAATACAATGTTTGGAACGGAGCAAAAAATAGCTCACATAAGTGATGGGACACCACTAGATATGCAACAAAAATCGTCTGAAATAAGCAATAAAAATATTTTTTGTGGTTTTATTTTTACTAAAAAGCAATTGGCAATAATTTATAAAATCGTCTGCAGTATTTCTTTCCAGTTTGTTTTGGAATTTTTGTGTTTTTTAGCTCTGTGCAGCCATGAATGCTAAACGAAAAGATACCTCGCCTGAAATTCGAAAATTAGTTATTAATTTGCATATTGAACGAGGAAAATATATTAGAAAAACTGCCGAAACAGTTAACTTGAGTCCTTCAACAGTTTTCAATATGATTAAACGATATACAAAGAATCATATTATTCAAGATAAAAGAAGACCTGGCCGACCCTCAAAGCTATCCAATGGAATAAAGAGAATTATCGTTCTAAACATTAAAAAAAATCCAAGAAAGAGTGCTTTTAGAGTTGCTGCTGATTGAAAAGCATTATATGGAATAATTGTTAATCCTGAGACTATTAGAAGGGAAATTCGATCTGCTGGATATCACGGTAGAGTAGCCAGAAAAAAATTCTTCGTAAGGGAAAAGAATTGAAAACTCAGACTAGCTTTCGCAAAATCCAACATAAAGAAGAATTCTGATTACTGGAATAAAGTTATATTTGCTGCTGAGAGTAAATTTAATATATTTGGTTCTGATGGTAGAATCTTGGTGTAGAGAAAACCCAGGGAAGAATTTCGCAAACAGAACTTGGTGCCAACAGTAAAGCATGGTGGTGGAGGAGTTATGGTATGGCGGTGTATATCGTCTGTTGGAGTTGGTAATCATGTTTATATTGACAGTATAATGGATCAGTACAAGTATATTGACATTTTAAAGCAAAATTTGAAATCTTCAGCACGAAAATTGAACCTTCATAACGATTTTAAATTCTATCATAACAATGACCCCAAGCACACTGCTTTGAACGTTAGACTCTGGCTGCTGTATAACTGTCCTGAAATAATAAAAACATCACCACAATTTCCAGACTTTAATCCTATAGAAAATATTTGGCAAGAATTGGAATCAAGAATTCGCAAACACACCATTTCTTTAAAACAACAATTAAAATCGGTGCTTCAAGAAGAATGGGGTAAAATCACTCCAGAAATCACAAAAAAATTAGTCGAATCCATCCCAAGAAGATTAATCCATGTTTTAAAAGTAAAAGAAATCCAACAAAATATTAAAACCTTTTAAAAAGTAAAATTTTTGGTGAAATGGTGAATGGTGAATGATTTACTTGGAAATTTTTGGTGAATTTGATGAAAAAGTAAGTGTCCCATCACTTATGTGAGCCATTTTTTGCTCCGTTCTAAACAATTGTATTTTTATTAAATTAATATTTTAATATTTTGACAAAATGTATGTTATGTAATAATTGTTACTAACTTTAAATATGAAACACACCCAAAAAAGTTTTGTACATGTTTATTTATTTATTTTATTACAGTTTCCTTTTGTAAAGCACAAGTGTCCCATCACTTTTGTGAGACACTGTATATATATATATTTGAAGTATGCAAGACAGTCGAAAAATAGAGAAACATTTTATTTAATAAAGAAAAAAATCGTTTGCTATTAAATAACATCATATCTTAAATCGATTTTCTGGCAATTTTTTTATGAAATACTTTGTGATAAATATGATCTTTCATAACTTTTAAATAACATGGGAATACAGAAATCTTAATTGATTAATCATTATATTTCAAGTTTATTATTCTATCTTGTTTATGAATTTAGGATTTTAATGATAAATAACTTTTTATGATTTACTATACAACTATGTTAAAATCTTAAAAACTGTATCTCTGTTTTCTGAAATTTTTTATAATTACATCACGTAAACGGAGATAAATGTAATGTTTGAATTATGCGATCAATAAAGCGTAACTAAAAATAACGGCAGAGGTATGTGATAAAATGTATACATTGATGATGATAAATGAAGGTTAGAATTAGTCCTTCCAGTCAACATCTTATTTTTTATCGCCTTGAAATTTCTCTTTTTCTTTTTCGCTTCCAGAAACATAGATTTACTTGGAAAAAAGAATTCCTCGAAATAAAATGATGCCAACGAAGTGTGACTATATGATAGATTTGATAATGGACGAATTCAATTTGTGTTTAATGAAGATTTCAAAGATTATAAATTTAATAATGGATAATGGATAAATGGAATGAATCATGGATTAATAAGAATTAATAAAGGATTAATTCAAATCAATAAAAAAATTAATAATGGATTGTGTAATTAATTAAAATTAATAATTTCAAAGATTACGTATTTACTTTTAATTTGCATATTATATTTTTATGTTCGGCCACAACATTATCTATATTCAGAAAATATAAATTGCTATTAATAAGTTTATAATGTTTTTCAGTGCTTTTCAGCAACGTTGTAACGGATTTAGATAGTATACCAACAGATATAACAAGGGAAATATGCAACTAATAAAAGTAATATCATTATTAAACTGCAAGTTGTTTTTAAGTATTCAAATCATTTAATAAGTGAAGATTGAATTTCCATTAGAAAGAAGACCATTTTTTTATCAAGCATATCTCATATAAATTCAAAAGTTGCAGCAGACGTCAAACAGAGCGTTGTCTAAAATAGTTTTCATTATTTTTTTTAAACCTTAAATGAGAAAAAAAAAACTTTTTACACAAACGAAAATATTTTATAGAAAGTAATGGAATATTTTATTCGTTTCTTTCTAGTGTTCTAACCATTTCATGTATTTTAGAGACATCGATTTTAATTGCATCACGGTTATATTTCCTTTTTTTTTTAGCATAAAAAGCATAAAAATACATTGTTTTACAAATATTTTTAACAAACAAATATGGTGCACATCGCTTTTCAAAATTTTGCAGAACAAAACTCTTTAAACACACAAAAGTAGTCTTGTTGAAACTTTATCACACATTTCCTGATTAAGATGTTATTTCACTTCCCTCCTACAAATTGTGGACCCTAGACAAGGGCCTGGAAGTCACGAGTACTCATAGGTACTCAAATTTTTATTTTCAGGGTCCTACAAATGAGCATTTTGTGCTTTATTGTCGGAGAATATCTGTTATGCATTTTGGATGCCTTTTTCTTCCTGAATGAAACTAAAATTTGATACAGAATTACAATTTTACTAATTAGAACACATGTTATCGTTATCAAAATCTTTGCCTTTTTGAATTATTGTATTTATATGCATGCGAATTCGTAAATTCACTTACGGTGACGGTTAACTCGCTGACGGATTAAGTGCAGAATTTATTACGAATGTGTAATTAAGATGTTAAAATTGTGAATAAAATTTTATCTATCTGATTCTTTATGTTCTGTATAAGAATCATTTGCACTTAAACGGACAGAAAAACTTGCTGAAGTAGATTTTGATTGAAATCACAAATTTGTTATTACAGTCACATACAAAATTTCAACATCCTAGGATATGTATTTTTAAAATATCGTGTTCACAGATATACACGCATAATTCAAAAAATAATTCTTGATCAGAGAGGCTTGGAAAATAGTGATTTCTCAAAATCTAAAGTTAACATTTTTCGAATTGTTAAAGTATTTTTTCTTTGTATATTTCGTACGCGCTTAAGTAAAAAACGTGTCGTTATCTTTATTCTTGATAAAAAAAAATATCCACACGGCACATGATGTTTTTTTTATGAAATCATTCATCAGAGTTTTTATTTTCATTAGTGAATTCATTTAATCAAAAACATCAAATTAATTGTGCACTTAGCAACTATTAGTATAAGGCTGTTTGTCTGGATTTAAAATACTGCAGAGCATGCATTTATATTCATGGGCACCCTCAGTCAATGGTGGTAAATTTATATGAAAGACAAATCAAACCTTCTCAAAATAGATTTATGAACTAAGTAGATATATTTATATCGATTTCTTCTGGTAGGATATGTAAGGGGGCTGTATGAGGGTCAAGCATAATGTAGAAATTCGTCATTTCCATAAATATATATATCTTCAGTTAAAAACCACTTGAGAAATGTTATAAAACATCTTTCGGTCTAAACAATAATTCGACAGTTACATTGATGATAAACTGATTTTAGGAATTTTTTTCTTCTCCCTGAGTCTTATTACCATTTGCTCTAGCATATTTTTATAGAAAGTTACGCCTATTCCCTCTGTCTAACCAGTAACGAAAGTTGCAGTGGAATATGTTCTATAATAACAGTGTTGCTATATTGTTAACTGTTAATATTGTCTTCATGAACAGAATGAAAATTTTATACATTCCACGTGATTATTTTTAGTATGAAGTAAAAATCGAAAAGGTTTGTCTTTCATTCTCAACAAAATGAATGTTAATCACATTTTGCTAAAACGTTTGCAGCGGAACTTCCCTAAGAAGCTCATCATTAACCATATAACTGATGCAATTTTGTAGAGGCTTATCTTTTGCTTTTTTAAATGATAAATAAATTCTAATTAAAGCATATCTTTGAAAAATTACAATCTTAAGCTATTTATTGGACTATGTAGGCATAGCAAGGAATGAAGGCATAGCAAGAAAATATAATCATCTTGGCATATAAAATTAATTAAAATTTTTCTCATCTGCGAAAAGTTCAAATATTTGTTGAAATATTTAGTCTAAAACGTTTCCTATCATCTGAATTAGCAAATATATTCATAACTTCTTTATATGGAAACGATTAATTGCATTTGAGAAAGTTTTACAAAATTTGATAGTAATAACTGTAGGAAAGCAGCTTAAAACAATCTTTAAACAAAGTTTAACTTATGCTTATAAATATTTTCTGATTTAAATTGAATATAAGGTTTTTTTATTATCCATTTCTACGCAAAATAAATATATTATTTAAACTTTACATCTAACGATAGCATAAACTATTACATTTTGATATATTATACATCAATAACTTTATCAAATTAGCTTAGTAAGTTCATAGAAACTCGTTCTAGAAGCATTAAAATCTATTCTCGTTTGCAAGATGTATTTCCAGTTTTCGGAATACCCTCTGTTAATAATATTCGTGGTTTTTCCAAACCACATAAGACATCTGTGTTTCTCCGAATTTCATTTCCAAGAAATATTTCTACGTCAATTAATTAATGTAACTGATTGAACTTAAGACATACAACCCTTTAACAGTTCATTAACTTTAGGCATAGGTGCTCTGCTAAGAAAAGTTGCAAGTGTTGTCAGTAACATGTTGGAATGTATTTTTTTTTAATGTTAACAGCAATAAGTTAATTCACATTAAATTTACAAATTAAATTAATGATTAATTATTTTTATAAATACAGTTGAAAATAATAATTAATACTTTGCCGTTTGGTTAGTGAAGCATTCTTAATTACTCACAGATTATACCGATTTAGGCTTAATTGTTTCAAACTTCATTCTATTTATGTTACTTTCTTAAAAAAAAAAAGTGTGATATTATTTAAGTGAAAACGAAAGTTGAGAAATGATTGCTTTATAGTGAATATTTCCAAGGGCAAATTAGAAGAATTGTCCTGAAAGCAAACGATAAAATCAGTGAGGTTTTTTTTTTTTTTTTCAATTAGTAGAACGACTGATTTCTCTTTTCAAATCAGTGAATACAGATGATTTACAATATCGCGAATTGAATCTTTTCAACTAAAATCATCGTAATACTTTTTTGTAATTTGAGAACCGGTAAAATGATGCCTGAGGTTTCAGCCTAAGCTATAAACATGTGCAATTAATTAAAATAAAATCTCAACGAAATAGATTTTTTTCTATACTAGTGACTGGATTATCTCGGTTTTAAACCTCTTTTTCTTTTAAATAATAATAATAAAACCGATTTCTAGCATTGGAAAAAATTATCGTGAATTATCACTTTTTATGCTTTTTAATAAAATATTTAAATGAAAAAAAGTTTTGATTCGGCTTCATTTTCTTCATAACGAACATTTGATTAATCTTTCCCTGTTGTGTCCGTGTATAGATATATAGCTTACTTTTATAACCGATAATACAATTACTCTTTTTCCGCGGAGAGTGGCAATTTCAAATATCAATTTCTTTAAATATTATTAAATGCCGCGTGTAAAATCATATGATAGTTAACATTATAAACAAAGTGACCATATATCTCCAATAATGGGTCAAATTCAAATTTTATTTGACTTATTTCTGACTTTCGAAAATTTAGCATACCCGCTTTAATTGTGGCTTAATACTTAATATTAAGTGCATTTGGTAACTAGCTTGTTCGTCCAAATGATTGAAATTTTGAATTGTTAAACAATTAAAATGGGGTGCAATTTTTAAGAACAGTTCCCCTTGCTTTTTGATAAGACAGAAAAACACGAATTTAATTGAGGGAGTGGTCAATAAATTACTACGTGTTCAAATTAAAATGTGTTTTAACCATGAAATAAAAATGGAAGAAAAAATCGTATTTAAAGTTCATATGAAAAGGAGGCAATTTTTCAAAAAAATCTTAATTTTAACTTTGATAAAGAGTACAGGATGAAAAGTTTTGAATAATGAGCTTTTTTCATTATAACTCTGAAAAAGTTGTTACAGATTGTATATCAAATTAAATTTTTGAAAAAAAGTTAAAAAATAAAGCAGAAAAAATGTATAGAAAAGAAATTTATATCATTCAGAATATTATTTTTTGATAATGTAATATTAAATTTTACTAAATTCTAATTTATAAAGATATGAACATCAATTTCTATAAGCAAGTCATGGTGATTATTTATCTGGTGACCTTTAAGCTTATTTTTCATGTTTGATCAAGCTTTTTTTATATCTATTTCTCTAATCCTGATTCTTTCTATATTTTCTTTCTTCTAAATAGAGGCTTTGGTGACATGGCCACCATTTCTAATAATATTTCGTAGCTTCATTAATTTAATTTAGCCAAGTATTTTTTGATTAAAGTATAGATGGAGAAATATTTAATGAAGCATTTGGAAACATTCGTGCGGCGATTTGTTTATATTGCCACGACAGTTGGAATTATATGTATGTAATCTTCAGAGAGAGAGGCTTAATTCGTTAGACATAGTCATAAATATTTCAAACAGGAAAAATGATTTAATCGAAGTAACTATTAATTTTACTTTGTTTGAGTTAATAAACATATTTTTGAAAAAAAAATAAACTTTAAATTTTTATAGTCTTTCGGTCCAATCGTTCACATTTAGCAAAGTATTGTAGGAACTCCAATATTTAAAAAAAAATAGTGCTGCCCAAGTCATGAAACTTTAGATTTCATCATTTTCAGTCAATCAAAAGCCCCCCTCAAAGATGCGACAGATCGGCTGATTTTCCTCCGAACGACCATTGAAGTTATCGAAAATTGTTCAAGCTAAAAACGAAATATTTATAACTTAACAATTAAGGCCAAAAGAGCTATTTAAAATATTAGTGTGACAAGAATATTTTACTAAATATAACTAATAGGAACGAGGAAATTATAAAAATTTATACTTTGCAATTTTTTCATCAATGCCTTTATTGACTCCTATAACATAAAATATTTTATGCGATTTAAGTCAACTTCTAATTAGAAGCATATGCCTACTCCTAAAGCTTTAAAAATTAGCAATTGGGAAACTCTGAAAAAATAATCAGGCGGCGGTGGCCTGATGTTAAGGTCTCGGCTTTGTAACCGAAGGATTTCAGGTTCAAGACCCGATTCCACAGAAGAACCGTCGTGTAAGGGGGTCTGTTGCATGTTAAATCCGTCCTGACCAAACGTCCTCCCATTGGTGTGGTGTGGAGAGGGGAGTGCCAGCTCAAGTGTCGTCCTCGTTATTTGACCGCAATTCAAAATTACGAGGTTAGTTCCAAAATAGTCCTAGTGCTGCTTCAAACGGGACGTTAATATAACTAAACTAAACTGAATAAATAATCCTTAGTTGAATCTAAGAAAATCTGATCGCTTAAATTTTGCTGCAGATTTTTTAAGTATTCACAACTTTACTTTGTAATTAATGGTCTACACAGCAAATTATTTCAATTACTTCCTACCTCTGTTATAATGAACAAAATATTCCTACTATTCTGAGCCGATGCACCTTCTCGTTATTTCTTTTTTCGCTGTTACGGACGAAATAAACGTTGTTTGCAATCTTTATTTAGAGTTTCTTTTATTCAAAGCAGATTCTCCCAGTCATGGGTAGAACTGGAATTCCCAGATCATTAAATAGTAGTTGCGGAAAATTTCCAACCATCATGGTATTAGAGTGAAATGACATCTTTCTTTTACCACAGAGGAAAATAGATATTCTCACATAAAATAAAATTAAAAAAATTGTTTAAATTGCTTTGAATAATCCAGACGGTAAGATCATTTTCACAGCATGCGTTTTTTCAAAATTTCAAGTAATTCATAAGTATAGACAAATAGACTTCACACGCGCTTTGCAAATGTGCATTTTTGCTTTCTCTTATATGTAGTATTGAGGGAGAAAGTATTGTAAACGTAAAAACTGGAAAGAAAATCAGTTCATAAAACATTTATTTTAAGATTTTTACAAAGCCGGTAATATTTAAATACATATGGAATGCAATCAAAATTTATAAATACTTAGGTATCTTTCAGGTATAGACAAATGCATACGAAATATATCGATCATATATTGTTTCAAGTTGAGAACAAATCGATTTTTATTTAAAATTCCAATGATTTTTTTTATCCCTAATAAATATATTTTAATATCTTTCCTATTCGTTTGATTAGACAGCAACCATAAAAGTTTATCAGTGCCGTAATAGCCTGGAGTATATTTATTATGTTGATTTTATTGAGGGACTAGAGTAATACTTAAAAAAATCGTATATTGCCTATAAAAATTAAAATATATATATATCCTATTAATATCTGTGCCTGGAGTTTATTAAGTTGATTTTATTGAAAGACTATAATAAAACTTATTAAAAATTGAAAAGAAATAACCTCCTATTAATACCTATGCCTGGAGTTCTTTAAACTCATTTTGAAGAAGGACTAGAGTAATGTTTTTAAAAAATCTTGTCTTTTTATAAAAATTTGGAAAATAATCTCCTATTAATATCTATGCTATATAAAAATATCGATTGTATCTACTAGAAAATAATTCCTACTTTTTATTGTTCTAAGTTTACTTAGCAGAAATTGGCACTCACTATAGATATTAGATGTGATACTAAAATAAATACCGAATTTTTCTTTATTGTTGTCTCATAGAGTTTAGATGTAGTATTTGACCATCACAATGCCCTTTATGCATTTTGTCAAGATCAATATCATCAAAGGACTGACAATATTGTTACGTAAAACCCATGTTGAAATAGCTGCCATTTAAGCTTTCTGGAAAAAAAGATACTGCTATGTTTTTGGAGATAAAGAACATGTGCAAATAATAATAATAATAAATGTTCAGATTTTTTTAAAATTAGAAACCGATTTTATGTATAATTTACATAAAATTGGCTTTTATTCTGCTAATCTCTAGATATATTATCAAAGGTCATCCCCTCCTATTTTCATAAAAACTCTCAATAAGTACTCCACGGATCATTTTCTATAGAAAAAAAAAATACTTGAAAAAATCCACATTTTCATATATTTAACGGATTTCGTCAATTTTTATTTCATTTGGAAATTTATGGCGATTATATAAATCAATGCCTGGCCCAACTGTCTAACATTCTTGAGCTATATTACAAAATATATCCTTGATGCAGTCTCCACCTTAAATGTATGATTATAAGTTTTGAATTTTTTTTAAAAAAATTCTTTATTATATGAAAGTAGTCATAGGTTACACACACAAAAAAAATCCAGGTAATAATATGATATATTTATTTGGAAGTAAGTTATATTTAGACTTTTGGCAACATACAGTATTTGCCGAAAATCTAGCTTGTATCTAATATAATTTTCAAATACGATATCAAACATTGATAGTTCATCTGACAACAGATGAGAAGTAATTTTTTAACAATTAGATAGATGATCCCTTTATAAGGAACTCGACAGTAGAAACTATCTCTTCAGGCGAACTTCATTACCCACCACATTTAAATGTTAAAAAAAAAAAAAAAAAAAAAAAAACGATATAACTTACCCACCAAAAGTAATGTCAACTTTTTTCTTTCATGCATGATTTATTGTCTATGGTTATCAATCTTTTTTCTTTCATGCATGATTTATTGTCTATGGTTATCAATGTGCGCTCGGAAACAGATATACTCAGGTTTAATAAAATTAATTGGAACTGGATGTAGACAATTGCCAACGATCTGCATTTAAGGGTAAAAGCTGGATTGGTTTCACCAATTATTTTCGCCATTTCGTCAATTTCGCTAGTCAATCAGAATTCTCTATAGTTATTGTGGAAGTATAATTTAAAATAGTAAGTGATAAGATTTAGTTTGTTAGTTAATATTACACAATCATTTATATTGTAAACAAACAGCCGAAAGTGGCAAAATATTTCAATTTTTAAATTCCTTTTAGTTTATTCAAAGCCGAAACATAAAAAGAATCTAAAAAATTGCCTTTATATTTGAACTATTTTATTAGATAAAAATCTATGTATGTTGTATCATCAAAGATCATAAATGAATTATTTGTTAATCTTTTTCTTACACTAAGAGACTTTATTGTTATGCAATGCATTAAAGTAGAGAGGAAAGTGTTAATCTTCTTTTATGTATTCTTAGAAGGAATTATTCCGAAATACGGCATTTTTTTAAGTACTTCTTTTAAACGTATAGTTCTGATTTCAAACGGTTGCTTATTGTTAGGATGTTAAATAGGATGTTGAAGTAATAGAAATTAGAACCTGAGAGGCATACGGTGACAAAAGGCTCGAAAACTCAAAACTGGAAGTAACGCTATTTTTTAAGTTTTCTTCAATGAATGAATTCAGAAGATCTTTATTTTGATTGAAGTCTTCAGTCAAAAGAATGTTAAAGGTTAGAGACCCGATTCCACCTAAGAACCACCGTGTAAGCGAGTCTGGCGTTTGTTAAATACGTTGGGGCCAAACGTCTTCTCATTGGTGTGTTACGGAAGTTTGGAGAGAGGGGTGCCAGCTCAGGTGTCGTCCTTTTCGTCTGACCGTGGTTTGAAATTACAAGGTCAGTCCGAAAAATAGTCCTAATGTTGCGTTAAAACAGAACGTTAATAGGACTGAACTGAATTGAAAATCAATCAAAAGAATGAATTTCAAAAATATTGATAATTTGAATTAATCACAATTTTCGCCCTTCATAAAGAACGTACGGCAACTAAAAGCATCATAAGTAATCGGAATCCATACATGAATCCTTCATTAGGAACTGATGAATTATCAGA
>JAPMOR010070525.1:0-10057 GCA_026543865.1 Argiope aurantia
CGGTACGAGTACAACAGCAAAGATACACATTTAAAAGTAAAGAATAAAGTTACAAAAGATAAACCAACGGCATTATTATCATTTCGATTTTCTCATATATGGAAGCAATACAACAGATT
This sequence comes from Argiope aurantia, assembly GCA_026543865.1. Taxonomy (NCBI): domain Eukaryota; kingdom Metazoa; phylum Arthropoda; class Arachnida; order Araneae; family Araneidae; genus Argiope; species Argiope aurantia. The sequence continues at coordinate 120 of JAPMOR010070525.1, forward strand.
TTGAAATTATCTTCGTCGTATAAAGAAAAATTCAGGGCGCATTTTGGACTGATTCTGTTTGACTGACTGTATTGAAAATTTTATATAGATTAATAAATTTGGGAATCAAAACTATATCAAGTTTTATTCACTTTACTCTCAGCATTTTTAAGCCATCTTATTCATATATATACGGCCAGAAAATGAAAAGACAATAGTTTATTGATAAATTTAATCCAAAGATACCTACAGTTTTAATACCTACCTACAGTTTTAATACCTACCTACAGTTTTAATACCTACAGTTTTAGCAAACCTACAGTTTTAATGCATACGCTAAAATTCATCCATCTACCATTTTGAATTTGTGGCTAATCATGTTCACATACACATGGACGGACAAATAGGTATACCCCTTGATAGATTCTCCCTAAATTTGTAGCAAATAAAGAATTTTAACCACATTTCAGACAATGTTCCTAATTTTTTTTACTATCCATTATCTTCATTCTTTTTTGTGTTATTGTTTTCTCAGTGCGTGAGAATCAATACACATGCCATGAGTGGTTGAAAGAATAAACCAGAGTACACTTTAAAGACATTAAGTTAGAACTTGAGGATTATTTTCCCCCCTCCGAAATTAAAGAGAAAAAATTTCATTTTATAATTACAAATTTGTAATATTGCTTTTCTGCGCAGTAAGTCTCATGGTAAGAAAAACTGTTTCACAGATAACTCAAATGGATGCTGGAAGATGGAGGAACAATAATACCATACTTTGCCGATTATTTGGAAACAAAAATAAATGATCTAGAATATTCGAGAATATTAGAGATAAATCCTTTAAGCCTCACTTCCGGCATTTGTTTTACAAGATTTTGGGCAAAGTCACGGAAACTATCAAAAACCAAGAATCGGTAGCCATTTGTAACGAGAAGAATTGAGAGACATGAGTAGTCAAACGAAGTCTGTATTGAGTTCTTTCTGAGTACTTAATGCATTTACGTTTGCTTATTATCGATTTGCTATTTGCATGTTGCTGTTTATTGCAAGTTTTGTCTTGTGTACGCTTTGTCTGTGTTATAACCTGTGTATTTTATAGAATAATGCGTCGTTATTTTTTAAGGAACCTGTTAGAATTTTCATCGCTCAACCTACAATCGGATTTTTGGATATTTTCCGTAGCAATATTACATTTGATAGACGTTGCATTTGGATTAATTTTTTTTTTGGAAAAAAAGACAAGACGAAAGTACAACGTCTGGTTGTCGTATTATCAGAATTGCTAGAGATTTCAAGGGCATTAGACCACTGCTATGATGTAAATCAATTTTAATCTCTATTAAATATGTTGTATATGTTTTTAACTTTCCCCTTTCCCGAATTATTATTTTATTGTGGAGACTAAAATGAAAAGAGTAGCTAATTCATCAAAAGAAATTTGTAAATTGCTGATCTATAAAAAAATATCAAAGCTTGTAAATAATGGCATAAATCAGTGATGTCAGTGATTTTTAGAATATCTGAAGAAGACGAACCTTGAAAGAACCGTGAAATATACTTAACAGTTGTCGAAAATCTAATATTTTTTATGAAATGGTGTGATATGGCAGTTAGAATAACGATCTATAGAAAAACTATTTATCATAAACTTTAAAAATATCTGCTTTGTCTTTATGCATTCAATTTAAGGCCTTTTTACATTTTTATTAAGATAAATTGATCTAAAGTAACTTTTCTTCTTTTTTTTACGTGTAACACATAAACCTCATTCTGATATAGTCTAACAAGGAATGCATATAAAGCATCATAGAAGATATTGTATATAAATTGAATATAAGGAATAAATAATTTACATAAAAATGTTGCATTTTTTCTCTAATATCTAATCATTTATTTAGTGAAGTCCTATCACACTATTTTATTCCTTTACTCTTTATATGTTTAAATAAAAATCACGATTATAACTGAATTATGAGCTCGATAGGAATTATTTACTTAATTTCTGGTATCGTTCATTTAGGAGCATTTTTATATAAATCTTGTTTCTCGTTTTGACAAGCATATGATTGTGAAAAACGTATGATCTTATAAGCATTATTATTATTATTTGCATTTATAGTAGACTAAGATTAAGATACTTTAATTCTAATTTTTTTAAAATTAAAATTTATTTAAGACATGCGATTAGCATTAAAAATATACGAGGAAAATTATTAAATGAATTGTTTCCCGGTAAGCAGTTTTAATTTCTCTTGTACGATGTATAGAGGAAGAATTGTAATTGTCAAGAAATTTGTGCCTTGATTTTGGCAAACACATTTTTTTGGCACGAAGTCCTTCTATCTGTCTATCATTCAGTCAATCCGTTTGTGAAAAAGACTTTGATCTCATTTGGATATAGAATTATGAATAAATTTGAAAATGTTTATGAATTTTTGTTCAAATTTTTAACAAAATCCATTTACGAGAAGTTTGTTATTCTGACTGTTCGAGTATCAGTAAATTCGATAGCTACAAAACACGAAGAGCTTGGCGGATAAAATTTGGCGCTCTTTTTTTTTCTTAGCATCTGAAATATATTTATCATATTTTGAACCAAATCCACCAAACGAGTGACCTTCTGTAAGTTTGCACTTCTGCACCACGTAGACGTAATAATACATAAACTTTATGATTTAAATCAAAGATATTCGGTGTACTATCTTGTGACTACAATTGTAATTTCATATTGAATTTCAGTGTCAATCGGAGGGAGAAAAGGTGTCTATAATAGATGTCCTTAAAAATGCTAAATGCTTGCAAATATCTATATTTCGTAACTATTATTCAGCAGTGTCATGCCAAAAATGCGTAAACCTTTAAAGGAAATACTAGAAGTGCTCGGGACATAATATTTGATTATACCACCTCCGCGTATAGTATTTGCTATTATAGAGCGATAAAAACAGTGGTATATTTTTGCGTTTCCGATCTCAGGTAATATCTATTATTCGGCACATTTTAAACTTAATTAGGATGTTAATAATTTAGTATATTTTAGTTTTTCTATTTTAGTAACTTTGGGAAAATATCAGTGTTTTTGTTTATTTATTTTTTGACATTGCATGTAATGGAAATAGATGACTAAAATGGCAAAATGCTTGGAAAATGAAGCATAATTATTATCTAATGAATTCCTCATGAACATATGAAAACATCTGATTATAATGATTGATTGAAAGGAAATAAAAACAATAAATTTCAAACAAATATAACATTGAAAATGACAGCTTTACAGGGTCTGTTAAGCGGATTGTAACATATCCAGTGAAATGAATTATTAATATTCCAATCTATCATAATGAAGTAATTAATAAGACTTTAAATTATTTAATTATTATTTCGATGTTTCATTGTATATACTCATTGCACTTCTTATATTTTATGATTCAGAGAATTTGCATTATTTTTACAAATTTATTTACTTAGCAACTAAGCTAATAAAATGTTTTAGTCGATCTGTTTGTGGGCTTCCTTAGCCAGGGAGCTTAGGCAACTGCCTATACGGAAATAGGCAGCTTGAAATAAGTACTATTTAATCGTTGTGGTCTCCATACAGAACCGGATTATGAAATTGGTAAAGTAGAAAAAATGCCTAGAGCATCCTAATTATAAAGGGCTCTAGGTTGGAGATTTTTTTATTATTACTTTCAGGACAATTTACTTATATATTTTTATTCGATTTATAAAAACCATGGACTCGAACTTATTTATATCGAAACTAAGTAAATTTCAAAATATTATAATTAGAATATTTTTTTTTCTAATTAATTACAGATCTATGTGATCCAATTTTATTTTTTGTAATTGAGCGTCTGTTTCTCAAAACAATAACTTTCGAACTCTTTGTATTAGAGTTTTCGAATTAATATTTATTCATCATTGTTTTGTCTAAAATTACTTCTGGATTTACTTTTTTGCAAAACACTTAACGGAAACTTCATAAAAATGATCGACTATTATTTTTTTTATTTTAGTGTGTCATAATAATTGTTACTTATATGGAACTGCTTTACAGATTAAAAGCAATAAAAATTATAGTTTTGGCAGTGGGGCAGGTAGAAATTTGCATTGCTTTTTGACGCGTACAATATTTAATCCTATCTTGTCACTATAGCTTAAACTCTCCTGCACCCTTTCTTTCTTCGTGCCTCTGCATAGGTATTTTCCGAAAAAGTTTGAAATGTGAAGGAGTTAGCAGCGGAGAAAATCGGACTTATACCCAGACGATCGGGACACATTTTTAAACCTGGATGAGTAAGAGGAATGAATGGGCGATTCAGGATTTAGAATCGAGCTTCCACCCTCGGAATTCAAATGAGTCGCGCCGCTTCATCGTTTTATGAATGAGCTCGAGGTGAAGGGCAGCTGTTGATTAACAGGAGGGGAAGAGTTGAAAAACGTGCCTGGAAAGGAAGAAACGTAACTCTTCTTTTCTTGTCTCTCGAGTAGCCATGCAGTCTGAGACCATCGCCTGATTTATTGACCGCTTTTTTCTAATACTTTTACTTTAAATACCGTCTCTTTTTTACTACTGCAGTTGACAGTTAAAGACATACGAGTGCATTCGACAAGCTCGCATGATTTTAAAAATCGTCTGCTGAGAATATTGTTGCTTCTAGAAATGCATAAAGAGATTAATTTACTTCTTGCCTTTGTAAAGTGACGGGGGACACTACAAGCAGTCTGTCTTTTTTTTAATTCGTATGCATCGTCGGTTTTTAACCTCTTAAATTCGGGAAAGGTGTGTGAAAGCTTTCTTAATTAGCAAGAACTTTCTACAACTCGATTTTATTCCCGTCGAGTGGATCACTAACCCGATAACTTAGAATTAAAGAAAAACACCGGATTGTTCTGAGATCACATGACTTTTGTGGTCGCTTATCTTTGCCCATGTTTTTGCGATGATTGTGACATGTTGTGGTTTTAAATGGGTCGAATGGCTGCAGGTGCGTGCATTAATTTTTTTAGAGCAATCGTAAGAGGAAATTTAATTAATATGTATCCAAAGATCTGCTGTGTTTTTATGGTTTCATAATTCATAATTATTTCTGAGATCTATTTCAAGCTCTTACACGTGTTTCAAATTTCAGAATTAATTATGGTGCTGATATGAAGATTCCAAAGATCTACACCTGATTTTATGGAGTCATAATTTTTAATTATGTTTGAGATCTACTACAAGCTTTCACACGTGCTTCAAATGTTAACTTTAATTATGATTCTGATGTAAAGATTAAAAGAAGGAAAGAGTTCAGAAACCGAAAGCAGTCATAACAAATTTAAATTTTTTTTTCAAGCAATGTTTCGGAAGAAAAGCCTTTTATAAATTTTTATCGTTTTCGTAAAATGTTTCCCTATTACTGTGAAATGAACATCACATCCGATAATTTAATAGCACTTCACAGAGTTGGATGCGGAAAGTGGGAACAAAGGAATATTCTTTGTTTGTTTACAGTGAACTTAAGGAAGTCAGAACACCGTCCCATAATGTGGATTGTTATCTAGTTTCTTATTTTGTATTCCGTTTTTGTCTATTTCATTGACAAATTGCATAAAAAAGAAATTCCTTTCAATTAACAGAAAATACTATTTTGCACTAAAGCAATAAAACATTTCAAAGAGTCTTGTTAATTTATTTTCAGCATTTAAACAGCAACAACAACAGAAAAAGATCAAGTAAGAATCAGTACTCCATGGGGAAATTATTTTGAAGGGGTTTATTCTTAAAAAGAAGCAAATGAATTAAATAATATTTTATGAATTTCGGTTTTTTTTAATATTATTATTTTAATATTTTGATTGTTTTCTTGAGACTCATTTTAAGTTTCCCTGGGAAATGGAAGCATGAGCTTTTAAATATGCATTAATTAAATAGGTTGTTCTCTAAAGAACTTAATTTATTAATTTCATAAGTGTTTTCAAATAGTATTTAATTTTATTTAATTATTTCTTTAATTCACATTTATTCTTTGTGACAAATTGAAGTATAAAAATTTTATTCTGAAGGTGCGAGAAAATGGAAGGAGTTAACATTTTTACTTTCAGAATAATGCGAAGAATGTTTGTTTTTTTACTTGTCATTTATTAAAGTTTGTTTTAAATATTTAAAATTAATTAATTAATTTTTAATAGCGCTCATAGCCCATGATTATAACATAATAATGTTAAACTGATATTTCAGAAATGTATTCTCCTTAGCGATAATAATTGTTGTTGTGACTTATGGAACGTTACAAGCTCGCTGACAATTATCTGTCAAGGATTCAAGTCCAGTAAGCGACTATTGTTCTTTCAGTAGCGCCAACTAGAGCAAAGAGTACGACTTAGCTACTTCATGCGTCACATTCGCTTGCACAATCCCTTTTTTACAGGGGGCCATATTCCCACACCTCACAGATAAAACACAGTAGAGCAACCATACCAAACCGGGACTCGAACCTGGGACGCCCAGGTCACGGGAAGACGTGTTGCCCCTATGCCAGGACGCCATCTGAGGAGATTTGTGTGAATAGATATTAATGTTTACAGAAATGAGCATATTTTGAATTATTTTTTAATGTTCAATTTTAGACTTACCCAAACTACATCTATCTTTTGAGAAGCAAAAACTTTATTTTTTTTTGTTAAATTATCACCAAAATCAAATTCTCTTTGTCAGATATTGAGTGATCCCAGAAGCATTAGAAGGAGGAAACTAGTGAAATATATTTTCATTGTAAATAAACAACGTGACTATATTCTCGTTATAAATCTAGAGTAAAAATTATCTTAAAGGCATGAGAAGATAGACGTCTGTTATTTTTTAAACGAATCATTTTTTTTTATCTTGCTTCAAAAATACTTAAAATGTAACACTTTGCACCAAATAAATTTTAAATTCAGGTTATATTTATAAAGAAGTTCGAAAAAGAAATATTTTTCAGAACAAATTTTGTAAATTTTGTTAATCAAATGTTTTAAAATATCGTTTAAAAAAGAGCCTTCTGAATTACAGTAATAATAACAAGAATTTATCTATGGAAATTTTCAAAGTAGCGGTATTTCAAGGTTTATTATTTTAAATTTGATTTATCAGTATTACAGGAAGAATTCTTTTTAAAATAACTAAGCATCTTATCAACACCAAAAAAATAAATATATATATCTTGTTTTCTGTTTTAAAATATAAAAATGCCATATAAATATTATTCAATTCTACAAAATTTCCACATTAAAATTTAAAGCTTATAATACACAATAAAATTAGCAAAATTCTTTCAAAATAACATAATATTTCTTTCCAACTGTGAAACTTTAAAAATCAATGTTGAAAAAAAGGTAAACGATTATTCAACTGAAATAAATTTCAAAATTCATTACATAGTTTTAAAAAAGAACCAATAAAAGTTTTTTGCGATGATCATTTTTTAACATTATTGTGGATCGATGAAACTCCTCTACAAAATAGTTCATAAAATTATTGCTCTAACTCTTCTTTACTAAAGGCTATAATTCGTGACGAATTTTATTATTTTAAATATAGAATAGATGCCCCATTTTGAATTTATTAAGGAACAACATAATGATGAAAATTTTGATTGAAGCAAAATCAACTGGATTCGTGTGAAAAACGGAAAGTTTTCAGAGAGGAAAAATAGGGAATAAAGCAACACCAAGAACAACTATTGAGGCACAATAAATTATAAAGATACTTGCAGAAATTTTTTATGATTTTATTTTTTGAATAAATTATTCTTTTTTTAAACTGAAATGAAGTAAGAGTTTAATTTTAAAGGCATTCATAAATTTTTTTGGGAAAAAGAACAGAAGGGCGATAATAACTTTACGATTGCAAATTAAAACTTATCTACAAGCGAACCATTTTACTTCAACTTTTATGAAGTTGCAGACGAAGCATTCAGATGACTGAACTGCAATCAGTTTGACAACTGTTCCTTATATGCAACCTAAGGATGACTACGTTAATTGCATAAATTACGTTAATTTGCATAATCTGCAATGAATTACATAAATTTGCATGCATTGAAAATTAAATATAAATAATATAAACAACCCAAATGTCGATCAACCCTCGGTCAAACATATATCCACAAGATCACGGCTGCCTCAGAATGTAACATTACCCCTTCTTTATAAGGACATTGTTTCACTTTTATGCAGCGAATTCCCTTCTGGAATGTATTATGGGCCCTGTAAAGCTAATTCTGACATATTAACACGGAATGTTTTTTTAACCTTTTCCATGTATCAATACGCTGAACAAGAATACCTTCTCACGGTGAATTCTTGTAGCAAAAGGTTAAAGTCTCGATGTCTGAAGTCAGTGAACACCATAAGGAAGGCAATTACCTTCTTCGCTGTAAATACAATAAAACAATCTTCGATTTGAACAAGTTGCTGCGAAAAAATTTCTTATTATCTTAGGCGTCATTACCCTTTCTGTAGGAAGAGCAGCGGCAGACAGAGCAAAAAATTGCGTGAGCAGAATTTTCTTTGGACTTTTGTTTCTTATGCGCTGATGTTTAACACGAATTTCTATGTAGTAAGCAGCGTAACCGTAATTTATGAAGTTTCTTTGGACTCTCAAGCAAGGTTGATGGAACAGTAGTGTGTTTGTTATTAGATGCTGACTGCCAACCTTTTAAGGAATCTCAAACAGCTGATAAATTTGAGTTGGAGTTTCTTCGGAAAGACATTAACATTGTTTTGGTTAAAAAATTAAATATTTGGCAAAAAAAAAAAATTTTTTTTGTTTATTGTATTTTATATATGAGAAAAGATTATGTTGTTTGGACTGCTACAATTTTTTTAATGTGCACTCATATGAAGGTGATTTTAAAAAGAAAATAGTAGACCCTTTTTGTAGTATTTTTATGTTTAAAATAATGTAATTAACTTTTTAAGAATGCATTTTGAAGTAGTTAAAAAAGCGTATTATAATTGTACCATCAATGCACTTAAAGAGACTTTGATTATTATAAATTGGGCACAAATCTTTCAATTATAATTAAAGTAATTAGCTAAAATAATTTTGAGTATTAGTATTATTTTCAATTAAAATATTTTTTAAAATCTGAAATTCACAATATTACATAATAAATGGACACAAATATGACATCTTAGGCACAGTATCATTTCTTCTTTATTTGTTTATTTGCATTTTATACAACAGTTAATGTCTTTAATGTCCTTTTATTATTTTTTAGTTTATTTCAATTCCATTTTATGAAAGTTACTGATTTTTATAACTAAGTTCTTAGTTATTCAAAAGCAGTTATTTGTTTCTGGTCTAATCTGAAAAACCTTTATAGTAATACAAATAAAACCCCTTCTAATCTGACTTCAAACTATTTTAATAAATATAATTTAGTATATAATAGCCAAACTAATAGCCAAACTATGGTACATAATAACCTAATTATGGTATATAGTATAAAATAGCCTAATTGATCTGTAGATATAAAAACATAACTTTTTAAAATAGTGTAATGATCATTCGTCTTTTATTAAAATATTTAATTGATGATATCTGAATGCAAACTGTTGTTCTTTAATTGCAGCCACGTAATACTTTCTCTTAAAATGATTTCACACATCACATTTGCGTAGATGCAACATAAATTGCAAGATTTATAATCCAAATATTTAATGGAATTAGAAATTTGATATCAGTTAAATCTAGGCGACGATGATCTATATATGGCAACACTTATCATGCATTTATTAATTCTGTAAACTCGCATAACTATCATGCAAAGTATACACAAAAAATTCAATGAGTAAAAAGCTTTACTACTGTACATGGTAGCAGCAAATAAAAAATATGTTTTTTTTTTATTATTTTTGTTTAAAAAAAGTAATGCTATTAATCCATGCAATTAGTGGCGTTCATTTAGAAGTATAAGCATTTCATG
>JAPMOR010070526.1:0-47453 GCA_026543865.1 Argiope aurantia
AAAAACAATAAACACCAAAATACCATAAAAAACACATAAGAAAAAACAAAGACATACCATCAACAGTCAAGGAAATTTTAAGCTATCGATTGTGATTGCCGCTTATTAAAAACACAAAGCTAACGGTAATTTAGGTAAAAATTGTAAGCTCCCAGCGCACCTATTGAGTGATATAATATGCAAGGAAAGTTTTTTATTTAAGCCAAAGGATTAATCCCAAACCATACCTTGTTTAATTAAAAAATTGACATCACAGTAATTTTTAGGAAATTCATTTTCAATTAAATTATTAATGAGATTGTTTGATGCTTCAATATAGGAATTTTTATTATTGCAAACCCTTTTGAGAAAATTAGATTTTTGAAAATTTTAGAGTTTAGATTGGAATGGTAGTTACATAGTTTTGTTATTTTGAAGTTGAATTCATCAATTTTATCGTATATACCAACTATTGTTTTATCATTATCAATTTCGATTTTTAAATCCAGAAAGGTAGCCTCAAGTTCATTTTTATTCGTTTCTGTTAGAATGAAATCTTTTGGATAGCAATTAGTTAGTCTTTTTGGTGTGTATTTTTGGCAAGAGAATCAGCGTACTCATTATATCAGCATGGGCTTCTACTAATGCAGTTTTATTTTCGTTTTATAATTTAGGGCTCCTTTGATTTTAATGTTAATTAGATAATCCGGTGGTTTTTTGTAGACTCAAATATTATAAATATTGAGTGAGAGTTAGGATGAAAATGAATTTCCACAAAAAATGTATTTTACTTGTCAGATCTAATTCTTATATTCCCATACTCCATGGTTATTTTTTAGATTACCGTGCAAGAAAATGCATAACGTATATCTTTTGATGCAATAATCAAAATTTACCAGAAAAGATGATGCACGTTTCGGCGCTTCTTCTTTCAATGGAAGGACCCCCACCTGTTAATAAAATTCGTGAAGGAACAAATTAATCTATCTTCGAGTTCATTGTGTTGATTACATGACCTCTTAAAAGTATTATATAAGATGACGTGAATTGTTTTCTAAAAAACAGGTGTCTCAACGCTGGTCATGTTTTCGATTTTATATTCAGCTTGTTTACAAGAAACCCTTTGATATTCTGAAAGTTTTTTCCCCTCATCCTGTATGGAGGGAAGATTGCCTTGAGTAAAACAATGAATAAACAAACTGAGATGAAATAAAATAGCTGAAAGTAAGTAAACAGAATAAATAAATATACTTATTAAATCAGAAAAATTAAAAATAATGTAAATAAAATGAAATGTATTTTGATAAATTTATTAAATAAAATGAAATAAATTTATATAAACATTCAATTTCATCAGCCTTTGAATTACTAAACTAACATAAAATTATTTTATGAGGAATTCATTTTTTTGGAGGGTGGTGGTGCCGCTTTGCATTTTGCTAAAAAAATATGGTTTATGCCTAAACGTAATTTTTATTGCTTTGTTCTACATTTGTATATGCTATTGTTTGGACATTTTTCATGATAATCCTATTTTTTATTTTTTTTTAGCTTGATTGATATTCTATATCTCATGGATTATAGTTGATTCAATTGATTGCGAATATTAATAAAACAGAGAAATTTAATATTTCACTTTTAATGCTGTTGAAACATCTGAAATTATCAAAGAGACTTTTGTTACTTTATTGATAAGGAATTTAAAATATTTTGTGTCATTAGAGCAATATCTTGCCTTTTATATTAATTCTTGAAGCATAAAATTCGTTATTTAAAACCAAAAGATACGACAGTGCAGGATAGAACCTGAAATTTAATAAATTCAACCATTGCAATTTATAATGATTTCAAACAACATGTGCCGCTTTACAATATTGCTCTAATAATTTAACTATATTCTATAAAAGTCAGTTTATGGCAAAAAATCGTGGAGACATCGCGCAATAATTTTGTGCTTATAGAGCTAGAACTAGATCAATTTGAAAAGCGCAAGAAAGTACATGAACTCTGTAATTACAAGTAACTTGCAATACTACAATAAACATATCTTGAAATATTGCAAGTTTTACTTTGGAAATTTTCATAACCACAGGAGAAACTGTTTACGATATTTAAAATATCATTCAAAGAGTATCAGATTTAAGTTGTCGTTTGAGGTTCGTTGAATTTCGAAATCATGTCAGGAGTTTTATAAAAATTCATTTCATTCTTCGTCCAAAACATTCGACTAGAAAAAAAAATCAAAATTAATTTGGAAATTTCGTTTTTGCTATCTTTGCAAATAATTACATATGTCACTTAAATCATACGACAAAACAGATTCTTTTTCCTTTGGTATTAGAGAATTTTTACTAAAAAACACAGCATTTATTTTTACTAAAAACAAGTTACAACAAATATTGTCCACACACACACAAAAAAAAAACTGCATTACAAGTACGAAGCTAGGACTTGGTCAATAAAACGCTCACTTCCCTCCCCCCTCTCACAGTTTTCTTTGCTAAGCTAGGGTGCGTTTTCGCCTACTTTTAGATGAACTAAATTCCCATATAAATTGTTTGCAATTAATTATATACATAAATAACTAAATACTTGAAATATATAATGTAAGAAAAGATAAATTCACATGCTCTAACTTATTAATTTTGTATAAATTAAATGATTAAAAAATAAATATAAATAAATTTAGTAAAAACTAATAATGTGTCAGTTTTTAATGCTATGGGAGAGATCAAAAAGTCACCATAGTTTTGTATAATATACTATAATAATATGAATATTTATTTTTTACAAAAAAGCTAATTCAGGGCTGCACGTACTACAATTCAGCCACTACAAAATCAACATTGCATGACGTCACAATCTGTTTGGAAATGTAATTTTTAACTTAATTCAACATTTAATACACATCGCCTCAAGCACTGTGAACTAATATAATAAGCAATTAAGGCAAGATTCGGAATTAATTACAAAATAAAATTGGTACGACGCAATGTCAAGTTATGCCGGGTTTACCCTCGCCCAGTTACAAGACGGCCAGTAATCAGCGCATGCGCAGAAAGGGATTGATTTACGTTTGTCAGAATTTTATAAGATAGAATTCCATGCTTGGCTATAAACTGCCGTTTTGGTGCCCCTGAATTTTTCTTTTTCACTAAGTATCGTATTAAAATTATGGATATTTACACAACGAAACATGGTAAAATAAAAATAAAAAGTCAGCATACATAAATTTGAAAAGAAATGGCAAATAAAATGAAAGCACACACACACAACCTCGCATCGGATAGAACAAAAAGCAAAAAATGTTATTTTGCTCTTTGGCGTGATTCATTTTTCAAGCCAAAAACCCCGCCAAATTCTACAAACCCATGCTCAATAAGAAAAAAATACAATTCAGCAGCATGTTGTCCCGTCGGGGCAATTATTTGCCATCGACTGAGCAACATTTTTCAATCTTTCTACGCATGCGCTGCCTACTGTCCATCTTCTAACTGCCCAAGAGTAAACCCGGCATTAGATTCAATTCAGTGGTAACGGTATGCCTATTAAACAGTTGCTCACGATATTTCATTCTCTTCACTTTCTTATTTGTAAGAAAATTAAACCTTCCACTGCGACTTTTAAGGAACGTCTACCCAAAATTTTTACTTTAATACATTAAAGCACAGAATCTCTTTAGATTATTTAAATATCAAATACAAAAATTCTATGATCTGTCATGGATAGATAAGTAAATATCTTAATTAAACATTTATATTTTTTAGATAAAAATAATGTTTTCAATTTTCAAGTTGACTTATAGCTCGTGAGAAGAAGGTAAGAAAGCTGAATGCTGCTGAAATATTAAGCAGAAAAATGTAAACAATCACCAAATCCAAAATTTTCACTCAGATCCTCCTTTCAGCTTTATTCAGATTCAGCTTCAATCAGATCCCCCTCCCCTGAAAATGGGTTTTTTCCCGCCCTATTCTCGATTCAGATACCTCTACAAAAATGGAATGCTACCCGTGGTTTTGGATTACAAAAGGTAAAAGAAGTTTTTCAAAGATATTCATTCAAAGGAATGAAGAGCTACAATATTTGAAATACGTACACTACATGCTATTAAAGAGTAAAATTACAATAAAATTGACTGCTGATATCTTTCTTCAATTGATTTTAAAAGTAATGTTCTGTTTAATTGGCCAAAATATTCTAATTCTTCTTTACATTCTTCTCAATTTTGTGGTAGCTACTTAACAGATAAAAGTCAGAATTGTGTGGAGACTTGTATTTGTAAGTTAAATGCAACTCAAAAATATTAATTTCAGTTTCCTGTCGAGATTCGGTATTGGACTTTTTCACTTTCGGTTGAAGAATATCATTACATCACATTTTGTGTTTCTTGCATTTTCAAATGCAACTTTTCAGTTAAACTCTTTTGAATACTTTTCTATCATTTTATGTACAATTTTCAATACAAATCTTTCTATGCCACTAAATTTGAGTATTAACACTAAACTTACCACGATCAGTGAAATAATCGCATTCCAGTAGCAGATGCACCGATGAACTGTTGGAAGTTAAGGTGCGTTAAGTGGATATCTATCTCTAAGATCTTCGATGATACATAATAATAAAAAATCTGAGAGGGATTTCAAAAATTATGGGGAACTTTTCCTTTACAAAGTTGTTTATATTGATTTCGAATGAAAAAAAGAAAAAAGAAACGCCTTATGTATGTGAATGTCAAGAAAAAAAATAAGTTGGACGCAACATGGCACAGTCTCATCACCAAGTGCTCACTTTTTTCCGTCGCCAACCATTAAGATATATACCAACATTTAGGTATTAGCATTATTCAATCTAACACCAAATTTGGCGAGTTATAGCTTAATAAAATTCTAATTTGGCTACTGTGCCGTCTTCTATAGTCTAAACTTGAAGGGTATTAAAGCACATAAATTAAACTACAATTTCGAAAAAAAAAAGATATACGTTGCACAAGTTCTGTCTTTAAAATTGATTATTTTAAGACTTTTCGAGGTATATTATCATCCTTTCTTTTTCCAGGCTTTAAATTTTTGTCAACTTTCCCATGCATTATATAGTTTTTGTGATCGACTTGGTTATTCTTAATTTGCTGCTTGGAGCAATTTTAAATGATTCCATCGAATAACACATTATCGCACTTCTATACTTCTCATTGGTGGAAACTTCAGATATGAAAATGAGAAGTCGCAATGTAATTAAGCAGATTCTCGCTTCCTTGTTGGATATAGTAATGGTATGGATTAGAGCTCCGAAGATCGGTTGTATTTCTTAAAGGAGGGGGGGGACATATAGGCTACATCGTAATGGGGGCAATTTTGCAGTTCATCCAGGGCACCTTGGTATGGACGCGAATAACACATTAGTGATTGCCATGCATCTGCATCAATTTCAAGTTACTACTTTTTGCCGTTTAGAGGGTGATAAAATATTTTATTGGGTACCTTGTGGGATGCATAAAGCATTCTATGATGTTCAAGTAGAAGGTATCGATAACATTAAATAATTTAATAATTTAAATCGGTTTCATAATATGGCTTGTACCATTAGGTATTGTATAAAAGAAGACATATTTGCATTAGAGTATTTGCATTTTTTTAGACAGTTCCAATTACGCAGAATGTGCATGAACTCTAATATCAGAGTAAATTATTAAAACTTTTAAATTTATTTATTTGATGCTTTTTACATCAAATAAGGCTCTTCTTGCTCTAAAAGCTTCAACCAATTCCATCCGTGTATTGTAATAAAAGAGAAAAGGGACAAAAAAGAAAATTCAAAAGAAAGAAAAAAATTGTTGCTATTAAACATGTACCTACACATTCTTGTTAAAACAACATTAGAGATTATTATTCCAAAGTTGAGAGTACTATTCCCGTTTATTCAGAGTTCATTAATTCACAATTATATGACACAATAACTAATGTAACTGGTGGAAACATAGGGAAATAACTATTAAACTAATAATTGGCGAGTGTGCAGGATCTGTAATTTGGCCACTGGTTTCTCCTGACTTGAACTTCTTTTATTTGCTGTTTCATCACAGGATACATAAAACAGTTACTTTAGCCTTTTAATCAGATTTTTACATCAATTGTGTCACAGAGCACATGTGGCATTTAACAATTTCCAAATAAATTATGTATAGACTTGGAATTATTAACTAATATAATACAAATATATTCTCTGTAAAATCTTATTCTAAGTAAAGCCCAGATTTTTTTTTGAATTTTGAGCTTTAAAATTGATATCTAATTGGCAGAGCAAATTAATAACATCTTGTTAGCATCACAAATTAATCTTTTAAAATTTATGTCAATTGTTTAAATGCGAAAAGGGTGAAAAACAGAAACGTGTTAACCAAAATCGGGACGAATCCGGAACATCTGGTCAATCATACATCATCCAAACGATATATAAATGAGAATTTAAATTGTATCGCATCATGTAAACAGGTATAATAAATTTTTTCGATTTCTAAATCCAGGTATTCCAAATGGAACGGTCTATGGTGGATGGTAGACATTGACAAGCTTGATTTCGAATATTACTTACCAATTTTCTGCGATGCCCTCGATGAAACGCAGTTCCCTTTTGACCTACTCGCCAGAGATGGCACGATTGAGATTCTCGAGGCCGCGAAGGACAGAGTTCTCAATGTTCTGCCTGATGTTGTCGCCGGAATGAAGAAAGCGTTGAATACAGAGAAGCCACAAGTCATCATGAATGTGTGTGCAGTTCTACAAAAACTAGCAACTATTTCGCCCGTTGTCAGTTTAGCTCTTATAAAGTAAGAAATATTTTTGCTACAAGAATTAGCTCGATCATTTTATTAGTTACGCTGAGCCTATTCTTCTGGCTAACTTAACGAATCCCTTTTATTTAAATTAATTCATCAGTATATATACATATATAAAATTATCTTGATTCCTCATAAATGGTATGCATACCAAAGATTAAATATAAAAAAGTCACCAAAACTGTCGTGCTAATTGAATCTAGTGTTTAATTGCCAAAGAATATGCCAAAAATATCATGTTTGGCATAGATAAAATCTGTTCGCGAATGACATGCGGCTAAGCCAAAACGTTGCCAATGGTATGCTGCTAATTCATAGCACCGGTTCGCATCCATATACCCTTGATTAAAAATAAACTAAACCATTTTAAGTTTTATCCGACTAGCTGAATGTCTTGGAGCTCTGGTGTTCAAAGATAGATAGACAGGCATAACTCAAAAAAGCGTGTTTTTCTAACTCAGGCAGGTCTGAAGCTTGGAGATTCGTTAAAATTTCTTGACGATTGCAATACATTCGTTTTATATAGTACAAGAAAAAATAAAAATGGAACAATATAAGTAGGTGAATTCTAGTAAATGATCTATGTACCAAAATATTTATGTTACATTTTGGACTAAATTTGTTAATGAATGTACCTTGAATTTTGCACAAGATAAGGCAGAAACAAAGCAAACCATATGAGCATAATTTTGCGTGTAGTCTTTACATAAAAATTATATACCTGTATAAATTTTAATCCTTATAGGACAACTAGAATGATGTCTTGTTCCATAATGCAAACTCAATTCTTTTTAACATACTATGAAGCTATAAATAAAACGCGTTACATTGTGTAATTATACTGAATAATAGAGTAAAGAGCATTTGCTTGATTAATCTTATTACAAAAATTTTTACCTTGAATTATTAGTAGAATTATTGTAAATATTCAGCATAACATTTATTGTAATCGAGGCTTTATAATATTTTAAGAGAATGTATCTAATTTAGTACCTTTCTATTTATTGTGCTACAGAAAAATGATTAAAAATGCTCTACAAGATTGACTACTGGACTAAAAGTTATTGGCACATAATTTGAAACCAGTTCCTAATTGGAGAGTAGGTTTTCATTACAGAAGCGTTTTTTCAAAATTTGAATTGAAATTCCACTTTTTTTAAAATGAACTGATATTTGACCGCTTTTCATAAATAACTCGACGCATATAATTACACAAAAATAATTTCACACCACATTAAAATTCAAAAAATTGGCTTTTAAATTATACCAATTTTATTTCAAAACAATTTAATCCTTAATTTTATTAATTTTTTCAAAATTAGTACAATATTTCTCCTTTATATAACTGATTGCAATAATAAATAACATGATTGTGAATATTTTAATAGCTTTCTTGCGATAAAAAAAACATGAATATTAGAATTCACAGTTTACTACTAAAAAATACTTTAACAGTATTCAAAACATTTCAATGTTTTCTTATTTTACCACGATACTGGTTTTAGATTGGCATTTTTTATGTGCATTGCATGATTTAAAAAAATCGTAATACACAGAAGACAATGACTGGTACAATCAATCCAGATAAAGACAAGACTGACTAATCATGCCTAAAAATTTATCATACTATAATGTTTCGAATTAAAGATTTGAATCTCCTTTAATTTTGTAATCAATTCTTATTGACACTATGAGGTTTTTAATTAAAGATTTGAATCTCCTTTAATTTTGTAATCAATTCTTATTGATACTATGGTGTTTCTTACTAGAGACTCGAATCTCCTTGAATTTTTTACTTGTATCTTATTGACACCAAGATATTTCTTATTAAAAATTCGAATCTCCTTTAATTTCTTTCTTATCAATCCTTATAGACACTATCGCACGCTCCTGATTCCCGTCTTTTCCAAGTACAAAACAGTGCGCAAGAACTTCAAGCGTGGTGAGATCAACTACGGCCAGAGACGACGCAATCTCAGTGACATCATTAACCAGACACTCGGCCTGCTGGACAAGACCGGAGGGCCGGCTGCCTACGTTGAGATAAAGTACGCCGTCCCCACCTTCGAATCCGTCTACCACAACGCCTAGACTTTCATTAAAGTTATGAGTCATTTGCAATCATTGTTGATTCTTGTTTCGCTTAAGCTGGAGAGTGGGAAGATCGAGAAACTGATTAATGAAGGATAGTCGCCACGTTGGTAAGAAACAGGCAGTGGGTGCTTTTAATGTCTCGGAGAGAGTAATCGAGCTTTAATTAACAGGTGAAATTAATCTTCTCATGCAGGAAGTTGGGATAGTGGGAATATTCTAGAAAGTAGGCATAGCTGACTTTGAGAGTCCACAATCTCGAATGGAAGGAATTCTTCCCTACTTTAAAATGTTTATTTTTAGATGTCTTTCTAGTTGAATGTTAAATTGTTGTCATCGAATAAGAAAAAGTATCGAGTGCAGAAAAATTGCTTTTTGTGACCAACTGTCCAAATACTCAAATTAGGCCCATCCTTGAATACTCTCACTTATAGACTGTTTCTTTATTAATAGATTGGTCTTCGAGTCAGAGCATCATCATGGAGGCACAAACACTTTTTTGTAGTCTCCTGATTGGAGTAATACCTGTTGCGATACTCTCATAACACAGATTTAGACAATTTTATCTGATTATGGTCTGAACACAAAACGCTCTTGACAATCCACACTCAACAAAATGAAATTCGGTGAATGATCTTGACACAAAAAATGCATATAAAATGATAGTTCTTAATGAATTTAAATCTTAATTAATTTCCTAATTTTTTATCTTAATTTAGCTAATGTTAGCTCCATTCTAAAATGTACTCTTATTTCTTAATCAGATCTCCACTTTTCTTATTTATTACATCTAATATGCGCTTAACAAAATTGCTGATGCCGCCGTTTGCAACAAAGGGACTGACTGACACCTGCATATCTAAGAACCTAAGATACCTAAGAGCTCCTTGCCAAAGCCGACACATGGCACATAAATCCCTATCAGAAACTCATTGTAAAATCACAGAAGAGAAAAATTTTGGAACACTTTGCTTTTAGCGCTAGTTCTAACTATTCCCAACTATAATAATATATACACCTGGTACAGAAAGTCCTGACCCACCTGTCTGGTCTGAGGATTAGGTAATTGGACCCAATAACCCAATCCTGTCAATCCCTGAATTGATGTTGGAACACGTTACAGCCCAATGTCTTCTTAAGCATATCAAGCATCGAACAGTTGACCTACATTGGTTGGCCCTATGTCCAATTTTTAGTCAGATGGTACCTCCATTCCTGTTCTTAATTTCATCATTCTTTTGAGTTAAAGTCATGTTTTGAGCCACAAAACAGTTTTGGCTTTCATGTTGTTTCTCACAAAAAAACTCACGAGTATTGGTTATCATTTTGGGGACAATTCCAACGAATTCATGATGATAAAGAAATTCAGAACAAAGATTTGAAAATAGAAATCCTTATTGGAGCAGACGTCGCAGGTGCGTTGTTAACGGGAAAAGTTCACAAATTAGAAAATGGAGGATTGACTGTGGAATCTTTGCTCGGATGGACAGTTATGGGGAAAATAAATTATAACACTTCAGAAAGTAATGTGTCCAGATAGCGATGTAAACAGACGTATATCTTATAGCTTTTACTCTGTATATAAAATGCCTCCCATGGTAAAATAAATCCAAGTTAAAATTTCAAAGGTTTCTTCTTCTGGGCCTGCAAAATTAGGTGCATGTGTTTGTGTGCGTGTGCGAGCGCGCGCGCGCGTGTGTGTGTGTGCGTGTGAGAGAGAGAGAGAGAATCGATGATTTATTGCAGTGATTTATTCTGATGATATTTCAGAATAAATCACTGCAATGGAATGTTACTTTTCTGAAGTTTTAGATCTATTGTTACCTTTCTATAGCATACAGTTTCTGAATGTAATCTTTCCGAGTTACCAAACACTAATTCCATGTTTTTATGAATCAAGCTTCCCAAATTCGGAAATCACATTTTTAGAATTATGTCTTGATGGGTTTGGAATTAGGCTTTAAATGTATTTTGACAAGTGTAGTTACTAAATTCAGATTACTAAATTGCTGAACAGCGAGCACTCAGGGCTGGCTCTCTCTCTCTGTTTCTGGAAATATTACTTTATATTTAAACGCTTGGTTTTTAACCTCTGGAATGAAGTTTTTCCTTTATGCAGATGGCAGTATATCGCGCTTTAAAGTGACTGATCCACTAAATTCGAAACAAATTTTTGAATAGTTAAATTTTTAAAAATAAACTTTTATTAATCTTAGATTCATTGCCAATCACAAACAAGAACACGATGAAAAAAAATTATAAACATAATTCTTTTTGAGAAGCAGAAGAATGTGTTGCAAATATTAAAGACATTTGATCAAAACGGTTTAAACTCTTCGCCACATTGTAGTGCCTCAATCGTAATTTTCTTTCCATACATACTGTAGGAGATGACGATCCTCATAAAATGTCCCAAAAACTAAGAAAAGTTTTGAAATACAAGTAAATTAAGGGAAAATGTGCCTAAATATGCATCTTTCGATTAATCTGCAACTGAATTAAATACAAATGCCAATAAATGAAAAAAAATTATTTCACTAACTGCAAAACTTGCGACCGGTATTATATGGAACCTACACTGTAACTTTCAAGCATTTATCCATACTAAAATTTGAGTTACTGTGTTAACGGTAAGAAATTTTTATAAAAACAAAGTTTTAAGAAAGTTGTACTTAAAGAATTTTTTTAATTGAAAAGCATAGTCATAGGAGTTTCCCACAAGGAGATGCCTGGCGTTTCTTTTTCTTATCTTTCAATTGTTTTTTATTTTGTCAGAAAAAAAAAATTTTGTTGAGTTTTTGCTTTTGGCAAATAATGTCATTTAAAGTCTTTTGCCTCTGCTAAGGAACTCATTTTCATTTAATGTCAATCCACTTAAATGTAACTTTTAACGATTCTCAACTTTGAATTATTAATACCATTTAATCGCCGTTTAAACCATTAATACAAATTTATAACCTTAATTAAATTAAAGCAAGACATATATGACCCTACCTAGGTCATATATGTATATAAATTATACAAATTATATTATATAATATAATTTTAATATATTATATAATATAAATTATAATATATATAATAATTATTATATTACAATATATAATATATTATATAATATAATATATATAATAATATATATAATATATTATATAATATAATTACACAAAATATATAAATTATATTTTGAAATTTTATAACTTCTCAATAAAATATTCTTTTGTACTTTGTGTATATCTATGCAGACACTTGCAGAGTAATTGTTGGTCGCACAATTTCTTAAAAATAGATCTCATTATGTCTATTATCTTTGAATAACTTGCTGAATGCCTCTTTGTGTTGATAAAGCACCAATCATCGACACTTTACGGGCATTGACAATGTAACAGTAAAGTAACAATTACAATGTAATAGTAGCACTTTGCATTTCTTGTTAGGTGCTATTGTTGCAATGAATTATAATTCCACAGAAGCTTCCAATTTATTGTTGTAGGTAGCGATATATAAGTTTTCCTCACCCGATCAGCCCTTATGTGCGTTTTTTAGTTCCCCAATCTTTGCTGTATAAACCCAATATATTCACATATTTTCACAAAATGATGACCCGGTTTTATTGGACAAAATTGAACTTTGTAGAGGGACGAGACTCTTTATTATGTGTTATGCCATGGATGAAAGAATGAGTTCAGTTTCAGGAACTACTTTTTATTTGCGGGTTAAGTTCCACGGCACAAACATTTTACACAAGCATATTGAAGAACAAGGCATAGAACAAATACACACGGCAAGCAAGGACAAAACAAGAGACAAGAATGAGAAATCATGGGAAAACATGACTCTTGATAGGTGGCTCTAGTAGCGCCACCTATGAAGAAAGGAGAAGGCAGTAATTGTAACCGTTACAACTTCTTAAATAGTGATGCAGATATGAATCTGAAATTTTTACCTGCTATTAAACTCTATGAAACACATACTTAAATAGAATTTCAAAAAGTTTCGTACAGATTGTAAAGAATTTTAAGATATTTTTCCAAATTTGCGCAGTTTCCAAAAATTTATTATTAATATATTTAAATGATTAGAACATTCGATAACTCATTTCAGTCTTTTTAAATCTAAAACGTTTTAACTTATATTTTTCATTCTCAGATTAATAACTTTTTTTAAACACTCAAATTCGGTGTTCCACCCTTCTTATCAATCTTATTCAGTTATATATCTGGAAACCTTAAAAATTTAAGACTTGTTTTTTAAAAGTCAATTCAAGAATTTAAACTAATAAATTTTTGTTATGCATTTTTTTTTCATGTGAAAATACAATTCCACTGAACTATACATATATATTGTTTGCCAACGAATTCTAAAATCCTCTGAGCTTTTGCGCATGCTTTAAGATGGGTTTAATTCGACAAAATGGAAAGATGAAAGAAGGAGATGTTTATATTTAGTAATTCCGGAAATACGCTCATCCTGCGCCGTTTTATCCCTTAGTGAGATAGAATCGTAGAAAAGTGATCGTCTCAGGATACTGAAACGAACAGTACATTAGGAATATTTGCATTTTTTTACTTGAATATTTATTCAGTGGGTCTCAAAATATTTTTTAAGAACAGGTGGTCCATAAATATAAATAGGTTGAGAACTGCTGTCTTAAAGTATCATAGATCTAATTATAAACAATAACATAGAAAGGAGATCTATTTTAATATATTTTCCCAGGAGGATCTATTTATTTTTCAGTATGCTTCAATAAGTGATGATTTTTTTTTCGATGAACAAATACCTCGGGGAATTTCGAACATTATCGATGCAACTTGCACTGTAACTGTGTCAGGTTAATGAATCAAATAATCAGTTTGCTGAAAAAAAAACATTAAAAAAGGAGGAAAGAAAAAAAATAAAGCTTTTAATCATTTTTTTTTTTTTGAATTCTGTCATATGCCAAACGATTGTAAAATAAAAATGAATCTAAAAATAACCGAAACCATCGGGTGCCTGGCACACACGCAAAGGGATTCCACATCCGGTTCTTCGTCAAGCGAATCCGTTTTGCAGTAGTTACGACTCATTAGGGAAAATAAATAAAATAAACAAAAAATATTCGAAAAACAATCAGATGAAGGGAAAGGGGTGTGTGTAGGGCGATAGGCGGGGATAAGGATGATCCAGCCTTCTAGAGTATTTCTTTTCTTCTGGGGACTGCGTAGACGGTACATTTCTATCTTCTCTCCGTTACTTTTTATGAATGAATGATTCCTTGCTTCATTTCACTTCACAGACCTAGTGCCATCGTTTGGCACATTTCTAGTCGAGTTCCAGTTTTCTCAATGTTGTTTCCCCAGCTGTGATTTTCGAAAATTGCGGGTAATGGATTTCACTTGACTTCATTTAAAATAAAATTAGAATATGAGAAATTAAACGTGGGATCTTCGAATATATTTTAATAAATTTCACTAAAATAATGAATCAAACATTTGCTTTGATTTAATTTAGTGAGGTTTATTACGAGATATATGATTTTGTTTTACAGTTTATTAAGTATACCAAAAAATTTTTTTCCAAGATTTAATGAAAAGTTAGCATCTTAGCTAAGAATAATAAATGTACTTAAAAGACGGTTTTCAAGCACATACTTTTATTAATGCACTTAATATCAGAATTTTTAATATTTAATTAATTTCTACTTTTTATTTTGGTGCTTATCTATACTCATACTCACAACAGTTGACAAGATATCTTTTTGTGTATTTAGAATGTTAATATGATGAGTGTGTCATAATCTTCTAATGATTATATAGAATTTTTAGAGTTTAGCATAAAAAAATAATGATTAAATTCTAAACAATATGTGTATTTTCACCAAGAATACATCAAAGTATAAAATTCCAAATCTTTATTACATAAAGAAAAAAAAAGAGAGGAATTATAAAAATCCCACATTTCTAAAAACACATTGGCTAACTTTACTAAAATGTTTTTAAACGAGGGTTGAAAATAAAAGACAAATGTAAGATTTTTTAAATTTTTTTTCCACATAAAATATGCTTATCTATTTAATAAAAAAATACCGAATGAAAAACGAAAATCAAATTCATGATTTTAAATTTATCTTCAAAAGGATTTCCATTATTTTATATTTTTATTTTAAATCGAACGGTTTTCTGCTAGATTTTCTCACGTAACATACACAGAATTTCGCCTATGGGCGACTTAGACTAATTATTACAATAATTAGTTTAATTCTCAATTACACCAGTAAAAAAATAACTGCAACCTGATCCCCAACAGAAAATTTATCTTGACTGTCTTCAGAATAAATATTTTCAGGCATTTATTCCGGGAACATTTTACTCAGAGCCAGATTTGAAATCGTCACGAAATTTTAAAAATTTTCTTTTCAATAACGCCTGCTTCATTGAGAAATATTTTTTTACTTTCTCGTACATGTACTACAGAGAAACGGCAGTAATTGTCAAAAAATTCGAACTTGAGATTTTGACGTTTTAGATATCCCTTAGTTCGAAAAACACAGTTTTGGAAAATGTCTGTCTGTTTGTTTATATGAGACAAAGATAACTCAAAAACACTTTGAGCTAGACGAATGAAATTTGGTATAGGGTCTTTACACCGATTTTGTAGATTTCTGTCAAATTTTGAGTATTATCTATTCAGTGGAAATCCATCTGTCCGTCTTTTCGAATATAAGTTATCATGATAACTACAAATATAATATTATATTAAATATTATATTAAAAACTAATATAATATTATATTAAAAATAAGAAAAATTAAACGTTAGTATTATATCATTGAAATGATAATTTTTTGAATTTTAAATTAAAGTGAAATAATTTTTGCTTCATAATATTTACAAAAATTATGGCGGGGAAACACAAAATTTCACTTAATGTTCTACAAATTAAGATTCTAATTAAAATTTTAAAAGAAGTGCTTCAAAATACATATTTCTCTCTTTTAAAATATATTTTGTTGCTGTATGTCAAAAAAGTCTATCCTACAGAACGCCTGCACATGCACATACACTTATCTTTATTATTAGTAGAAAATTAAAGCATTTACTATAAAAAGATTTTCTTTTGTTAATGAAATCACAAGCAGCCAAATTACTAGAAACAATTACCAAAATATTTTAATTAAACTTACAAAAATCTTTTTAAAGGGTAGTAACTTAGGTTTTAAATAAGTAGATCAAACTTTCAATTAGCAATAAAGGGGATTTTTTTATCATATAAATTATATATTTTATAGAAAAATTGAAATATATAGAACGAATTATTTATTTTAATTATAAAAGAGAAGAAATATTTGTTTCTTAAAATACATTTTTTTTTGTTGGAAAATCGAATATATGTTGTGATGCGATAATTTCTAAGTTTGTCATTTCAAATCGGTGCTTACAAAAAAAAGCAATTTTTATTAAAATTACTTAAAAATTGGTGCAATAAATCAGCATAGATTTAATAATTATAGAGAACTTATTTTCATTAAAATATCTTTAAAATAAAAATATAAAAAAAGGATGAATTTCTTGTGACCTGGAAATCAAAAAATTACATGATAATTTGTATTGTGGTGAAATGAAGTCCATATAGTGGAAGCAAGAAGGTCCCTGTTTTCGGGAACATTTCACATAAAAAACGAAGTCAAGACATTAACGCGCACACCTCAACAGAACAGCATCTCATCTCATTAACAATTAAAATCGCAGTGCACCATGGGATGCGTATCTAATTAGGTATCGCCATTAACCAAAAGAGTCGATTGAGTGATGCAACTGCTACAGTATGGTAAATAGTATATAAAATTTCATACTATTATACAGAACAAAATAAAAATTGGTTTAATAGAAACATAATGTTCACAAATATTGTTCCATAATTATAACGAACAGAATGTGCTTTATACGTATCGAAATTTTAAGAAAACATGCTTATAGAAAAAGGCAGAAAAACTTATGGCATCTTTCTACCATAGGAGCTCTTGTTAAATTCATTGTTAAAATATAATGTTTCCGAATATTGTTTCATAATTGTAACGAACAGAATGTGTTCTATGCGTACCGAAATTTGAAAAAAAAATACGTTTCGAAAAAAATTCAGAAAATTTTTTGATATCTTTCTACATTATTAGCTCTTGTTAAATTTATTGTTAAAAAATCCTTCATTAACTTTTGACTTTTCAAACGTATAAGAATTATAAATTTCTGTAATCAGAGAAATGCCCTCTATTTCGTTTGACAAAAAATTGAAAAATATTTTTTTTAAGTGCAAATGTTTCCAATTCCCTTACGTTTCGATGAATGATTTTAAATTTACTGAATGGCAAACTGAATGACGAAATAATGACGAAATCGTGCCAAAATCTTTAAACGTGAATGTATCTCTGGTAATAATTTCCCGCCACGGCTCATTAGAAACAGAATTTGGAACAGTAAGAGTCCATCCTCCTCCCCCTCACTAAATTCAACCATTTCAAGGCATATTTGATGAGAAAACTGCTGAGGTTTTATGAGGGTAATTCCAATATGCTTAGTACTCTGAGGGAAAGAAAAAAAATAATAAAATTGGCAGCCCGATTTATTATCTGGGGCAGGGAGATCTTCTCTGTGGATGTTTTTGCCGGCCAGAGAAGTGTCCGAATTCCCACAGGTGGCTTTACGATGCAACAAGAGGTTGCTCGGATAATGCAGGTACTTCGCTCTAATATGCGAAAATGGATTTTTACGATTTCTCACCTGAGTTGAGTAAATGAGGGGGCGTGCATTCGATGCCGGATATTGTGGGCACTGGAAATGAGTCAAAATGGCATTTTGATGCAGTGAAGAAACAGTATGGCCATTTGGCGGACTGCGGGATATGTTTCAAGGAGATAATCTGAGGCGCTATGCGGATGATCCAGTCAGCCAGAGAACAACATTTAAACACTGTCTCAAGGAACTCAAGATCTGGTGTTTTCGAACTTAAGTAATAAAATGGAAAAGCTGAAACATCATAGCAAATTATCTGTTTTGATTGTAAATATTTTGAAAATTAATTAAATGAAATTCCCAAGGGATTCTAAAATTGGCATTGCTTTTAAAATTCATAAATTCTATTAAACCGACAGATATTGCTATTTTGTTATATACGAAATATCGATCCTTTTGGAAAATTGTGTTTTGTATACCAAAACGCAGTATTTGTAGTGGTTAGAGATGCTTACTAAAACCATTAATGAATCTTCGAAGTAAATCCAAGATATCCATGGGTCGTTGTCTATACCTATAAATGGATCAAACAATATAAATATTCCGCCGTTGAATATTTGTTATGCTTAATCGTTATAAGAAATTTATTATTTTTATCTGTAAGTGCATGCGCGGCGTCCACACTAATCTGTCGCACTTACAGGCATGAAATTTAGTTCACAGCTAATCATAATGATGGCTCAATATACTTCCATTATCAAATTTTAATATTTAAAGTACAAAATCTGTGGTATAACGCTCCGTTAGACTGCTTATTCTGTCGTCCGTGAGAGGGCACTGAATGTTCTCAAATAAGTCCTGGAGCTCCATTCTTAATGGAGATGTCACTAAAATTCGAGAATTTTGGGAACCTTCATTTTTCTCGCTAAAGTCACCAAATGTGTCACCAGGAATCATTAACCTGGCGTCCATACAGCAGCCTTTAAAGCATTTTATAAAACTCTCTACCTTATTATGAAATTAATTGAGCAAGAAAGCAATATTACAAATTCATATCAATATAAATACATAATATGTATATATCACTTTAAGTATGAAATGCTTTAAATACTTTAATGCAAAGAGGAACAAAAGTAAAGTAAGCATTGAGATATGTCAGTTGTTGAATCGTATTAGTGTGATGTTGAAACAAGTCTTCAATGTGTGCTGTAAGATCTTCTTGTGCTTTTTGGGTGCCTTCGATCATGAGTTTTATTTCTTTCATTGCTATAGTATTATCACTTTTGTAATCTTGAGAACAATCCAATGCTTTTCTTTGAATTCAATGAACATAGCATTCACTAATTGAAATGTATAGTCTAATAACGTTGATTGTCACGTAAATCGCCTTCAATTCACACACACTTTGTAATTAGATAATCTCTTCTCTATTACAGCTAAGAAATAAAGAGGGGGGGGATTAATTTGTCACAAAACTAATCGTGTCCTCTAATTAAATAAACGGTTTCAACACCGGTTTGAGTCAGGGGAGCAAACAGGTAAATTTTTCAGCCATATTCAATTGAAATTAATTTGAAAAGAAAAACAGTACTATTCCAACTTTAGAAATAATATATATGGAACATCTAGTTAACCAAAACAGGATGATTTGGAGAAATTTGTTTAGAGCCAGGAATATAAACTATCCATGATTTCGTTACATGATTCGGAAGTTACATGAAAATGTCGCTGACATAAGCTTTATAAAGGAATTTATCAATTGATGTTTGTTTTAAGGTTTTCCCCCCTGTGTCGGTTGGAAAACACTAAAGACATGAAATTTCGCTTCATTATTCATGTATGTAAATGGAAACCGTGGCATGAATTTACCAATAATGTATTAAAAAAAATGTTGAATATGAAATTCAAACTATACACTTTTCCAGATAGCAATATTTATTTTATTAACTATGCTGCCAAAGGAGCAATAGGAATACAAAGAATCACCCCACATAAAATGACATCTTGATTACGTAATTTAATGGAAGATGCAAAATTTGCTGCAGCAATTGCAGTTATGCAATACTGCAGTCTTTATACAGTTTTCATATAACACTGTCTAAGAAATTTTGACATTCAAGGTATAGCACGAACTTTTACACATCGCTTATTTTATCTTACTCGTGTATTAGTTGGCATAACATGGTTTCGAAAGACAAAAAGCAGTATTGTAGTGGCCTTAATTTATGTTCGGAGTTCTTCATTTGAAATGGCAGTGAAATGATTTCTCAAGGTTAATATCTTCAACCAAAATTGTCTCGCTGCAGTAATTTGCAAACGCAACATCTCATTTTCCAGCGCAACTTCTTGGAATGTTGCAAAATATTCTTCTATCTTCAGTTTCTTATTTAAAAAATGGCATGAGAGATAAAAACAATGAAATAAAGCTTATACTAAAACGAACCAAAAATAAGAACACCATGTCTCCACACAAAACTCTATCTTGTTCCAAAGTTTAAAGCCGACATCTTATCGGAATGCACCTTGGCACAATAGCAATAATTCTTTTTGACAGGATTGCAACGCATATAATAATTGCCTTTTCTTGTATAATAGCTGCTGGCGTTCACATTTGCCCGCATTTGGTACGAGTGACGCCTTTTAAGAAGCAGCTGTTTTATAAAATGCAGCCGGATAAAAATTTTGCATTAAGGAATGATCAAGAACGCAAGGTAATTTTCCACAGCCGCCCTGGTTGTTTCCTTAAATTAGAAAACTGAAAAAAAAAGTAGAAATTTCAGTAAAAGAAATAAAGTTTTCATGAAATGAAGCTTTATTAAACTAAGACCGATAAAGAACGCAGAGAAGGGTTTTGAATAAAATTCTTAAGTTATTTTTTGTAAATTTTTTCACCAAACAATTTGCATGGTAGAATGGTGGTGTGCATATTTTGATGTAATAAAGATTTTCACACATTCTACATGAAAATGCAGGTGGAGGAAGTATTTTATATTAGTAGGGGTTTTACACAGTTGTATTTCTGTTGTGGTGAAAGGAAATTCAATTTTTTTAAGTGTTTGATTGTATAAAAATTATTTATATGTGTGCATAATGCGTAAAGGAATCTGTCTTATTATTGTGTCTCCTTGACAAATAAAATTTTTAAATTTTCTTTCTTACCGTAAGAAGTATTTAGTAAATATATGTTTATTATTAAAGGTGTTTGGATTTTATCTTTATTTTAGATGTTTTTAATTCAAGTCTGTGTATGATGATTACACAAGGTTAAACTAAAAAAAAACTTATAATATGAATATATTTTCGCACTTGCTTTCATTTTATAAATAATTTAATCAAAATAAACAATATTTTTGTGTTGGTATTTAAAGTGTATTAGGGATGAATTGCTGTATTTTTGAACTTTTTTTCATAAATACTATATAAAGATGTAGAAGAATATTATCTAATTATGCATAAACTTCCAATCATTCCAACATTAACAATTGTTTTCATAGGTACTGGAATTTATATATGCCATAATATTTGTATTACTGAATAAACAAATTTATTGCACAAAAACGAAACAGTGTAAATGTTAAAAACATGCTTTAAATTTGACGACAGGTAGGTTCAAATGATTTGTGTTTTGATTAAATTATTTGTTTTATGATTAAACGATTAATAATTTACTTAATTTGACGATAGGCAAGATCAAATGATTGGTGTTTTGATTAAAATACTTGTTTTGTGATCAAAAGGTAAATAATTCACTAAACTCGTCGACAGACAAGCATCATTGATTTGTGTTTTGATTAAAATACTTGTTTTATGGTCAAAAGGTAAATAATTCACTAAATTTGTCGACAGACGAGTATCATTGATTTGTGCTTTGGTTAAAATACTTGTTTTATAATCAAAAGGTTAATAATTCACTAAATTTAACGACAGACAAATTCAAATCATTAGTATTTTGATTAAAATACTTGTTTTATGAAAAAAAAAAGGTTAATAATTCACTAAATTTGCAGACAGAGAAATTCAAATTATTTGTGTTTTGATTCAAATATTTATTTTTAGTAAAAAAGTTTAATAATTCACTAAATTTGACGACAGGCAAGTTCAAATTATTTGTGTTATGATTAAAATACTTGTTTTATGAAAAAAGTATATAATTTTGAAATATGATTAAACAAGGCCAGATCTAATAAATAATTTTATTTTATTGTAATGCGAATAATAATAGGTTCTATAAATAAGGGAAAAGATTGTGTTATTTTTTGGCGTCAAATTATTGAACATTTCAAATCTGAGAAACAACTTTGTAAAACTTTAAAGGGAATACTCAATACTTGTGTGTTTTGATGAAAATTATCTTAATGAGTGTGAACAATCAAGAGGGTAGCTTATTAGTTTATTTATTTCTTTGAAACTCTCCCCTTTTTCGAAATTGAGTTCGAGAGTTCACTGTTTATGAGAGTATGATTGCTCAGATATAGAATTATTTAATTCTTTTATAGGGACATGAAAATAATTCAATTCGTCATAATTGTCTTTATTCTAATTTATATTCTATTATGGTAGATAGGTCAATAGTTCCCTTTTGACAATTTGTCAAACACATGCCATTAAAAAAAATTGTTTTGGTATTTGGAGAAATTATTTTTTATGATAAGACTAATCCAGAAACACTATAGAACAAGAAAAATAAATCTTACTTTTAAGAAGTTAAGAATAATGACACTGCAGGAAATTTGAAATAATGCGAAAATAAAATAGAAGATTTCTAGATTGTTTTCGATTTGAAAGAAGAAACAACCATATTAAGTTTAGAAATGAGATCATTTCAAATATTTATATATTCTTATCAAATAATTGTATAAATTTTGCAAATGTCTAAAATGAAACATACAAGTTGGATAGTTTGTGTAAAGGAAGATAAATTTAGTAAATTAAATTTTATTTCAAAATGAAAACATTATTTATTCTTTCTCAAATTTAATTTCTATTGCTCGGTCCTTAGGAGTTACGAATATTTTCAAATCCTCAAATTCAAATTTACGAATCATTCAACTTAATTACATAATCATTTTATTATCATACTATACATATTTACAATTTATGCTTGTTTACAGTTATAAACATAAGTTATACTAAGATTTTTCACCAATTTGATTGCTTGTTCATTTTTATTATATTCTTATATTTTGTTTTTAACAGAACAACATATTTAAAGCACAGAATTAATTTGTTTTAATAAGATGGATTATTATGAGTTAATACGTAGGATTTATTTGTTATTTTGTAAATAGTGAAAGCGATATTTGTCTGATACAAAAAACAGTCCATTTCTATGTGTACGACATTCTTTAAGGTCAAAAGCAGTAACAAAATTTTAACAATTGTAGTTCTAATTATGGTGTATAATATTGCGGAATGCTCGTAAAAAAACAGCAAATAATTTATCAAAAACTGTGAAAAGTCAAATAATAATCGTTTGCTCTTTAAATCATTATTTATTTCCTTTCATCAGTTACATAAACAATTTTATTTCAATTACTCAATACGGAATTAATTACTTCTTTCGTCTAACTCATGTGAGTCTCCGTAAATACAAAAAATTAATTTAAAACATGGAAAAACAGTAGAAATTATTTTGGTTCTTTTGATCATCAAGATTAATTAGAGTTTTCTTTTTTTTTCATTTACCTTAATTAACAAAAAAAGACATACTTCTGAGAATCGTGTGATTTTTCATTAAATTTTTCTTCATTAGAATTCATGGCACCTTGTTGTTGATTTTTTTCTGAATAATTTCCTGAATTATAAAAGATTATTTGGATTATATAGACTTTTTTGACTTCTGACCACCGGCTCAATAAACGAAGTCTCCATTGATAAAAGTCCAATAAACGAGATCCTACTAAATTTGAAAAATTAAAATTAAAGAAAAAAATCCAGTATATATTTTCTAATTTATAATATGCTTTCCGTTCAGAGGTCAATTTTTATGTTCCTAGTAACAATATTTTGCTTGAACCAAGTGACAAGTTTTCACGTGGTGTGTTGGAATTGTCTTTAGTTATTTTAAACAAAATAATTCCAGTTAAATCATTAAACAGCAATACAATCAAAGATAATTTCACTTTTGATCATTCAAATATTAGCGAAAATTTCGATCTTTAGCAATAAAACTGAATTGCTCTGGCTTTAACTCTATGGAAAAATTACTGAATTATGTCCATGCATAGGATGCTTATAAAATATCATGCGTTCAATCCTCGTGCGTATAGAATTCAAAATACAACCTTGAGCTTGCAGTACATATTTTTCACTTAGGAATTTCTTAATGATGTTTTTTTTTATTTATTGTCATTTGATGTCTATACAGATTTGACTTCGAAAAGACTTTGTTTGGGTTGGAGTACTTAAAAAAGATTTGCTGCCCATTGTCTGAACGACTAGATAATATCTGAAATCTATTTAATGAAGGAAATAATTCTGTTAGACAAAGCAATGACAATGCAGGCTATCTTTATGGTAATTGTATTAATTGACCAGTATTGTTACATTTTGAAAAAAATAATCGTAAGGAGTACTTTGCTGGCCATTTCTTTTCTTTCACATGGCAAATTATTTTGGCGATTATTTAGTTTGGGGAGACTGGAATAAATTCACGTGAATGCTCAGTCACGTGACAAATGGAACCACCCATCTGACTGACGGTATCTTACACTCTGTGGGGCAGTAGTGGGGCAGTAGTGGCCATGCATCGATATTTGATGTCATGAAAGATTCTCTGACCTCTAAATCTGAAGAAGATCAAACGACCTACTGTTGGTATGGAGAAGTTTGGAAAAGGTCTTGGTATCTTGTATGTCATCCTTGACATCTGAAAAAGAGATCATTATGGCTGAGATGTCATTGAAAGTCCAGGTTCGAAATACGATTTCATCAAACATCCGTCGAATCCATAAATTTCGAACATATTAAATCTGACGACCCTGGTCAAAAAAATTTCCTTTTTGTGTAGTGTGGAAGTTCAGAGAAAGAGTGCCAACTCAGATGTCGTCCTCGTCATCTGGGCACCGCTCTAATTTGCGACTCCCGTTCCAAAATAGTTCACGACTTGCTTTTAAATGGGATATTAATTTTACCAAGCCAAACAAAGTAATCTTTGTAATGCTTGAAAAGTTAATATAACTAAGCCCATTTAACATGGTTTTATTAACAATAATCAATTTTATTAACATATTTCGTGGTTTAATTATAATTGTTACGGTTTCGATTCAGAATAGAATTCTGTAATTAAATTTCCACCTTTTTTTCTCTCACTGTGTTAATTGTAATAGAGAAAGGATAATTTAATTAGATAATACGTATGAATCGCAGATGCTGCGCCTACAGCATTCAACTGTCGGCATTTTAAACAGTGCTTGTCGTTCATTTTTCTCTTTCGGAATGAGCAGTTGATTCTAAATTTAAATGAGTGTAATTGCTACAATTATAAAAATACTATATTTTTGAAATAACTTCTTCCTTGAATTGTCTATGATATTTCATCCTTTTTAGAACTTGGCCTGAACTGCTTTCTGACAGGCGATATGGATTGGATTGTACCACATAAATTACCTTTATTTTGAGGAATTATTAAAAAAATTGAAAACGAGTTGATTTCCCGCTGTATAACAAACACGAAAATAAGGTCACAACACTTTATTACCGTAATATATGTAATAGATTGATAAAATGAGGGATCCATTTTTCCAAGACATTAAAAGTCAGCATTTAGGGACAATCCGTATAAAGACATCTTTTATCGAAAAAAACATTTTCCAGGGTAATTTTCAGACAAGTCGAGTACCAAATTAGAGTAGAATAAGGGAACCTCGGGTACTAAAATTATAATTTTATGGAAACTTTATCGTCTCTCAAGTATTAAAATATTTCAATTTTTTAGCGTATAAAGGAAAATTTACTTATATATAAAGATATTTTAATTCTTCAGATTTTTTTAACACATAATACCACTTGCCCCTTTATGTTTATTTTTAGTATATTTCGAATATTTAAAAATTTAGGAAATAAAAAAATGCCACAGTTCTTGCAGCAGAATACATGTCGCAACATCGCACGCGAAGTGGATTTTTATCTGTTGCAGTGGCATCGTTTTGCGACACTTTATGAATATGTCACTTATTATCACGGATAACAGTTAAAAAGTGATGAATACTCATATTTTTAACCCTGTATAAATTATGGTTTTTCTGGACTTTATAATTGTCTTTTTTTCATAACTTTCATTTACACTCGAAACTTAACTACAAAATATTATTGATGGTAATTACATATAAAAATTTATTGCAAATAGCTATTGATGGTAATTAGAAATAAAAGTTGATTATAAATAACTATTAAGGGAAATTGCAAATGACAATTATAACAAATAACTATTGATGATATTGATCTAATAATGATCTAATTGATGATCTAATTGATTCAGGACTTTATAAAGTAATTTAATTTTAAAACTTTATTCAAATAATTTTATGTGTAATATCTATAAAAATATTTTACTGTTTTTATAAAGATACCCTTATCTCAATGTATCTTATTGTGTTTGCCATATTCTATAGAGCCAGTGTAAAAAAAAAATGCTTTGACTGAATATAATCAGAATTTGCCTATTCTTTAGCTTTCAAGATTAAAACAAATAAGTACAACATTAAGTATTGTAGATAAATGCTTTATTAAACGATAGTATTTGGTTAAAATTTTATAATATCTCTTAGTTGTTCTTAGTTACAAGCAAATATTTTTCCGTCTTTCTATTTGTCAAACGGTTTAAACAACGACTTTGCCAACATGTTCAGTTCATGTTTATGATATGATACGCACAATAATACACATTAGAATGACACAATACACAATTAAATATTAAATAAAATACGCAGATTCAGTCTCGTGTTTATAATGTCACATTATCCGACTTCATCATCCTTAAAGATCTTAGAAAACTATAAAGGAATGTATGCCTCGATTTGTAAAACTATGAATTACTGTACAATATAACAATTGTTGTACACTTATACTTCAAAAACAATTCCAAATAAGGACATTTTATTCCTTCCGATTAAAATAGTTTGAATAGCCTTCCCACTTTCTAAAAGCCGTGAGATTTATTCACAGAAATCTAACTGATTTTCGATGTTATTATCTTACGCAGTATCATTGAATACTTATTACACTACAGAAAATTCTAGATGCAATCGGTATTGCCAATTTTACAATTTATATGTCATTAACTTTAGATTGAATCAATTTTTTTTATTTGCACAGGTTTCCTGTATATAATAAGAACGTGACATTATTTTGCTAAGATCTAATATCAACATCTGCAAAAGACCTCGAAGCATTTTAAGAGAATTTTTAAGAGAATTTTAAGAGAGCCGTGTTTAGCTATGGTCTTTCTAGAACCGCAGTATAATTTTAAGAGCAGAGATAAAAAAACTAATAAAGGTACGGCAAAATTATTGATCAAATTGAGAAATACATTTAGCATAGCTTATGCTTCATACGTATACAGAATCACGTGTTGGTGTTCAAACAAACGAAATCAATGACACTCAGTAACAGCAAAGAGAAATTGACGATGGATTGCATTGTTTGATTTAGAGGGTCTGGGCAATGACTGAGCTTTTTACTACCATGTTGGCCATAGACTAAATGTCTCGCGATAAAAACAATCATAAAAATCCATTATACTTTTACTTGCTTCCGGAGTTGATTAAAATTTTATAGGATGATAGCTTCTTTCTAATATACAGTTTAAATGCTATGTTATAGATCAAAATATTTGTAAATAATTGGTATTTTACACTTAGAATGTCCAACTCAAAATTTTCAGTGGAGATTTTTGAGTCCGAAATAGAACATCAGATCTTGTTGGTTATGTTCCGACTTGGTTAAAGAAAACAAAATTGAAGGAAGGCATAAAAAATAAGTAATAAAAATTCCACTTTTTCTTGCGTTTACAGTTGATTAAACTTTTATGGGGTAACAACTTCTTGCCACTGTAGCAGTTTAAAAACATCGAAATAGATCAACACAACTATAAACAGTTGGTAATTTATATTAAGAAT
Source organism: Argiope aurantia (assembly GCA_026543865.1). NCBI lineage: Eukaryota > Metazoa > Arthropoda > Arachnida > Araneae > Araneidae > Argiope > Argiope aurantia. The sequence goes on from JAPMOR010070526.1 coordinate 27,728, forward strand.
GTCTATCTCGAAGATTTCATTAGATTCTTTTGAGGCTAAAATAGAACAACACTTGTCTTGTGTACGATAAATCAAGCGAGAGAACGAACGCACTAGAACTTTTAAAATTTTCTTTCATTCATTAATTTTTGTGGCAACAGCTTTGTAAAAAAAATTGATTCCGTGGAATAAAAATTCAGTTGTTTTAATCTGATTAGAAAGGAATTATTTCGAAGTTTAAGTAATTAGTTAAATTTTTTGAAAGTAAGTCAGTCTTGTGGTACAAATAATAGTTAATAAATATCAGTGATAATTCATCTTAAACACAATTTAACAAGAATGTTATATATCAACACGATTGTAAACAATTTATCTTTGTCTTTACTCTACGAATGTCCATTTTGAAGCCTTGAATAGATATTTTCGAAGAAAACTGGAACACCAGTTATCTTGTGGATTAAGATTTGACTTGACTGAAGAAGATTGAATTGAAGGAAGAAGATATGATTTCTATGCTCAGGTTGTATATTTAACCAGCATTATTTATAAACTAGTGGCCAAATATGTACTTAAGCAACAAATTGTTCTTCGTTCTCTTAGGCTAGTTTCTGGAGAGCTTTTCACTTTTCCTCGAAGCTTATATCTTAGGCAAGACAAAAATCAAGATTGAAATAACTTACCAGCAAATCTAATAGTTACCTCCCAAAGTTAATGACACAGTTTTTGCTTGAAAATAATCAGTAGAAATGTAGTAATTTAAAGTTAAATATTTTAATTTATATTTTCACATTCGATTTTTTTTTAAATAAACAAAAAAAGGTTTTATTTTATATTGTTATTTTTCTCTTTATTAGCCAAAATTCTTCATTTTTAACTTTATTTTTTTTCGATTATAAAAAAAAGCAAAAGTTTTGAAAGAGGTTTTAATATAAAAACTCTCAGCTTCAGACAAAATATTTCCAATAAATTTCTCATCCTTGATAAATCACTTTATATTTTTATTTTATTTCATATAGGAAATTATTTTTTAAAAATGCGTAAAAATTAGATATTCTAATCATCATGTTTGTAATTCTATAATATGCGATATGAAATTCACGGGTTCTACCACCTTTTAACATTATCTAGTATATAATAATAACAATACTGCCCAACCAACGCACCAACTATATTTGAAAACTTGATTCCAGTTATCCTCCTCCATCCCGTCTTCCAGCAATCAATAGCAGTGGGCAGTCTATGTTTTGACAGATTGACCTACAGACATCATGTAACTACTGACCATTGTTCAACTGTTCGTTTTTACGCTCGACCGACCACTGTCGATACGCTTCCACCGATTCCACCAGCATTCGGAATTGCACGGCATTCCTTTTCAAGAATTGTTCGGCTTAGAACTCGGTAATCAGTTCGGACGATCTGGACCATCGACTTCCGGCAATCAGTGGGAGAACGCATTGTAAAAATCAGTCAGTCAATCGGGCAGCAATGGGACACGTCGCCATTTTGCCATCTGTCTCTAACTGAAGATGACAAGAGATAGGCTTGATTGACAGGTTGGAAAATGTCACCCACAAAGTCATCAGATGTTTCACCACAAAATTCCTGATCTGTTTTATGAACCGAATTCTAGTGAACATAAAGTCTTATTGTATGCTATAATTGCATAACATTCAAGGATAGTTGCTTAATAACTAATAAGAAAGATTTCCATACGAGCCACAATACGAAACTTTTCAATTCTTGTGTATCTTTATATTTCTTTGAGCCATAGTATTCCGATATCAATTTCAATATTTACTACTAGAAAACTGCAGTAGAGACAATCTTGCAATCTAATATTTAGTTTTTCTATGAAGAACAGAGAAGCTGCAAGACATATCGCTCATAATATTGCAGTTTTTCGTATTGTGGCAGCCATTTTCCCAATAGGTGATATAAAATGGTTCATATCATTATATGTCTAAAATAGTAAAATAAAATATTTATTTGAGATTGATATTTATAGAATAGTTAAAATGCTCATTAAAGATGCTATTAAGTAAGGAAATGAAAAATAAAGAGGTGGTTATAACTTAAGTGCTAAAGTTTTACGATAAAGTTCCAAAGATTAGAAATACAAAATTGACTATACACTTCAACAAACATTTCAATTTGGGGAGCGAGTATTTATCCTTACGAAGCAGCATAATAAGTAGAAAGCTACAATGCACTATTATTCGATATACATCAGGAATTAGTTTTAATTTTCAAATGAATTTCAGAATTGAAGCAAGTGTTTATATTCAGAAACTTAAACTCTTTTGCCTAAAAAAGACAAATTTCCATGTTATATTGTAAAGAGAATGTTAGGTTTAGTCTTGAATGGGCAAGAAAAAATCATTCGAAAGTATAAAAAGACTGGAATAAATAAATAATGACAAATAAAAAAGATAAAAGAAATTCACATTCGGACTGCTAAAAGACAAAATTGCTGGAGAAATCCAAAATAAATCCTAAACTCAGAACTGTAGAATTTATATATCGGCATCTACAGCAATAAGAATTTTTTTGGCAGAAATAATTAGAAGGTGCTCAAGAAAGCTAATTAGAAAAATATGGTTGCTAGAATTAAGAAAATAAAAACCTTTTATGTTCTAAACCAATAAAGGAAAAAAAAAGAAAGAATTTCTTTTGTTAGATTGCGTATTCCAGAAATTGCCTGAAGATTTTTGGTATAATGTCATTATCAGCTGCGAAAATAAATTTAAAGCTTTTAAAAGGGAAAATCGAAACTATATACATATACCAGAAACCTATTTCTGAACTACTTCTCCAAGTCATCTATCCCATAGTCAAGCATGTGTGAGAATCAGTCCATGCATGGGGTTGCAAACTTCTAATAGAAGTGGAAATTAAGTTTTTATCGACGACATAATGGAAAGAATGAAATATTCTTTTAAAACTTCTTTTTTTTTTACATAGAATATGTTTTAAGTACATAGAATATTTAGGATCAAATTTTATTTTCCGACAAGACAATGACCTCAATCATATAGCCGAAATTAAAAATAGATAATTTCATATATCGTTCTACAATTGTAAAATGTAACTGCATATTCCACGACAGTTCCCATACTTCAATTTATTGAAAATTTGGGATCAGAATTAAAAATATCTGTCCGGAACACAATATTAGGGGGGGAAAAATACATTAAATCTGAGTCTCACGAAGACTATTAAAAAATAACTCATCAAATAATATAAAAATCTTTTTGATTGAATGTTCAATATATTATAAGTTGATAAATAAGCAGTTTCTTTTAATTTTAGCTTTATTCTTTCTTGTACTTTTCCCTCATTTTTCAAAGTTGATAAACTAAAACTGAACGTGATTAACTAACTTCAAAAGTTAAAACAATATTTCATATTTGCTGACAAATATTGCATTTAAAATATGCACAGACATAAAAACTTGAGAAATATTCGCATCAGAATAAAAATATGTTGCCAGTGATATTTAATTCATTTTGCGTTTCAAGAACATAAAAATAAATTTTTAATTTTTAATTTTCAAGCAGAAATTAATTTCAGTGGAAATCGTTTGGCGAATCTGTTTGATTGATTGAAAGATGTCGTAGCAACAAAACTCGGTTTTCCAATTTTTATAAGTAATCAGTCTTTTTATATAGTTATAAATTTAACAATTTTATTTTAAAATGATGGTTTGATGGTTGGGTTGACGGGACGCCTAGCCCCAGCAGGGGCTTATCCCCTCATTTTAAAATGAAATGGAATAGGTACTTTTTAAATCGAATTCATATTTTCCCTCTAAAATTTTGAATTGATCTTTTCTCTTAAAATTTTCTCTTATAGGAATCGATTTTTTTTAAAGATAATACTCGAAACATTCGTAATATTTATTGACACAAATCATTGCTTCATAAATTTTATAGTTTTAGCTTGCATAACATTTTATTTCTTATAAAGTTATTGGTCGATGTAGTTGAAAACCGTACTGCATTTGAAAAAAAAATTAATACTGTTTCAATGTAATAATGTAGAAATAAAAATCTTTCAGTTTAAAAAAAAATTTCAAAAATATCCACTTACCCTCTAAAATTCATTTTATTTATAAAATAAGTTTTCTTTTTGAACATGAAGTATATTTTAGAGATTATTATTAATATAATAATAATCTATAAAATAAATAATAAATCCAGACTCATTGTTGTATACAACATTACAGATTACAAGTGGGCATAAGTAAATGTTGACACTAATTTACTATTATCCGAATTCTATTATCTCATTTTGAATTAAACTATATTTTTTAGTATTTTTATCGGTTTTATTAGTATTTTAATCCATAAGAAGCATAAAAATAACAATGTCACACTTCAAAAAGAATTTGGTAAAATCTATTGAGTCGTTTTACAAAATTTTTTAAAGCTTTACTGATTACCAAACTTATTATTATATTTTTTTTACTTGTATGCAGTAGGAATAACAGCAATGTTCAGTGTGTTGTTGTTCACAGAAAGTCCAAAATTGGCAGTTTTTTATTCTATTATATCAAATAAATAGCTTTGTTGCTGGCAATCAACAACAGGATACAATCAATGAAAATGTGTATCTTTATAAACATGAAACAGGTCAAGTCAAACAAATAAAATATTTATTAAAACTGCAATCAGTACATTCTAACGTAAAACATATCAGGTTTCTACGTGCCTGTATGAATTATGAAATGTGATGTCTATCTTTCAGACATCTCAATATCACGTAACTTTAGATATATTTAGTATTTAGATGGCGATCAAAATTACGTTCATCATGTGACTATGACAATATTTGAATTTATCCCAGTTTTATTATTTTGTATAATTTGTACGCTGTGTTGTTTTAAAATTATATCTTGTACAATTTGCGGATTTATTAATTTTTTTACCAAACGCAAACAGTTTTTTTGTTTTATTTATCTCTTTTAGAAATTGTTGCTTGCGAATTCTTTGTTGATACATAGTCCATTTTTATGGGGGGGGGGTGATTAAATTTAATAATTTCAATTGGATTTTACGTACGTACGCTACGCGTATTTTCTTTCAGAAATTTTCCTTATGTCTGAACAACTTCTTTATTATTAGATTAGATGATAAATTAATAAATATTTTTAAAGGTAAAATATATGTTTGTTTTTTGTTCTTGTTGTTGTTGTTGTTTGATGGTTAAGTTTCTAGAGAAGATAAAGAGTATACTTTTTTTTTTCTCTCGTTTGTGTTTTTTGAAACCTTGATTTTGTGTACATATTTTTTTTAAAATTCTCTTATAAATATTTTTAAAAAGCTAGTAAATTATCGATCATTTCGCTCTTAACAATAGAGAAAGCAAAATATTTCAAATTCTCTATGTTTCTAGGATTTTTTTTTTTTCTTAATTCAAATTCTTTCATTGTCTGATATACTTTTTTCATTGTTCAGCGTTTTTATCTGCGATTAGCGATTAAAAAAATAGTCAGGACACTTTTTAATGTATTTCAATGACAAATACTTAGCTAAAAAGCAAATATATTTTACTAAAATTCTAAACAATTTAATATCATTTAGAATTTTTTAAAATTAAGAAAGGATAATATTATTATTTAAAAATAGTCTTCGCATTGCTGTATTATCAGTATATGTATTGATATAATTATTAAAATTACTATAGATCTTCTAAAAACTTTTAAAATGTACATATTTAATTTGTATGAAACAACAATATAACAAACATCACAAAAACAAATTTTATTTTCTTCTAAAATAATGTGAAATTCTGAAAATTTTGCACAGATGATTACTTTATATATGGTATTTTTAAATTTACAAATCACAGAAGCGTGTCAGAATTTTTCGTATATCATATCTTCTCGAAATTTGAATATTAAAAGGAAAATGCGATGTCACAGATGCACGTGTAACGCCATGCAATTCACACTCTTGGCATTAAAAAAGTAAACATCACGTGATTACTATTTTTCTTAAACTCAAAAAAGTGGATAAAAACAATTCTATTGGAAAAAAAAAATACAGCTATAAAAACTGAATAATATTTTCAAAATTTCAAGGGTTTCTGTTTTTCTAATACGCAGTCTTTTTCGCGCCGTTTTTTTATGAATTAAAGAAATTTCTTACATTTTTTTTTTTTTTTCATCTTTTATTACCTTTCATGGTTGCAGTGCATTCAAAAGAGAGATTTTTAAGAAAGGAAACGGAAAAGAAAAGGGAGGGAGGGGGACGAATAGCATGAATAGTTTCCACTCGCTATTCCGAAAAATAACCGTGGAAGTAAGTGTCATATAGCTAGAAGACCAGCAAAGACGCGGGAAGCCACTCACAAATGACCATTACGTCACAATGGCACACTTCAGGTTTGCCATATTGGCGTGATTATTGCCGTTATTGGTGAATATCGGAGTCTGCTATATATAAGCAAAAAAAGCAATGGTAAACACAGGTGTTCAACTTATTTAGGAATTATTTGAATTTGAATTAGCATGATATTTGGGAATTCAATATTTATATTTTGTTCTTATAGGAATAAAAATAATATGTTGAGGAAATAGTTCGTGCTGGTTACAATTTTATGAGATATTTCTCAGAAAATTATTGGATTAATTGAATTTCGACAATATTAAATACTTTCTAATATTGATAACAGCTAATATTAATACGCAAATTTTAGATTAAAATTAGCTGTTATTACAAAATTTTCTTACGGAAATTCCAATTTACCTGTTTCTCATGAATTATTAATCTGAGTTATTGAGAATGAAGTTTTTTTAGTACCTATTGAAAATATTAAAGGGAAAAATTTTAATAATTTTCATAACTAAACCCTCCCTCCCCCCTCAAATTACAAATAAAACTTCGAACATTCCAAATTATTTTAACGTGGTGATTTTTTTCCCATATGGCATTTCAAGCATCAAATATAAAAGGTGTCCCAAAATTAACGCAAGATTCCACCATTCTTATCGTAAAGTGTGAGCAACCTTATATAAAGATCCATTTGACAGCTGATAGTTTAGGGTTAGAAAAAAAAAGGAGCGTTACATGATAGAACAACATGTTAATGCAAGATTTGAATTAAATAAAAAACACATTTTTTTAATTGTTATATTTTAATTGAATTAAGAAGTACACAGGATGGGGCTATGTATGAGATAATATATAGGGCAAATGGCTTCGACGGCTTTACTGGGATATACGCATTCTTTTGTCGAAATTTTTCATAACCCTTTTGTATAAATGTGTCTAAATTTCGTTGATACAGCTTTGAATTTCCCTCCTTCAATGTAAGCGTGCTTGTGAACTTGTTGGAAGAGACCTTCGACTTCAAATAAACCCATAAAAATAAATCCAATGGTGTTAAATCACAAGATCTAGGAGGCCAATTTTCAAATTTCTGAACAGTGACCGCCAGACTTTCATTATTTTTTTAATATTTGTCAACAATGAAAACACAATGTTCGTGTAATGCTCCATTTTTCATTAACACGAAGATATCAGCTGTCAAATGTATTTTTAATAGAATTATTAACATTTAACTGCACGAATGGTGGCAAATTCAAAACTTGCTCTAATTTTTGGACACCCTTTAGAAATTCCTTTAAGCAGTTACAGAAAAATCTCTAAGCTACGTTGCATTTAAACAATTAATAACGTATTTAATAAGCATGTTTGCAATTTATAACCAAATGACTCAGATCAAATGAAAGGGCCCAAATTGTTGAGCTGTTATTTGAAAAATACAACAGAGTGACTTGTTTAATGCAGTATGATGTTTTCCCTCGATTTTTCTTTTGGGGGAATTATTTTAAACTTTATGATTATATTTGCTGTTAAACCTCAACATGACGTATCTTTGAATATCTCAACGATCCATTCAGAAATTTCGATATTAAACCAATTGAGCTGGTGAAAAATATTCTTGATAAACTGTTACCTCCTGTACATGAAAAAGAAAATTTTAGTCTACTTTAGTATTATTTATCATATAGGGAAACATTTGGAATATTTCTTAAATTCTCAAGCTATTTAATGTTTAATAGAAAAGTGGATTTTTTTTTTTTTTTTTTTTTTTTACTTATTTTCTTGTGAGCGAATATTTCCAATCGTCAAAAAAAAATTCGACCTCGAAATTTTGACGAATGTCCATATTTTAACCTCCCTGGGTTCGAAATAAAAACAATTTTTTTGAAAATATCCTAACTTTTATGTGAAAACGGTAACTAAAAAGATAAAAATAAAAAATGCGTTGAACTAAGACATGAAATTTGTATATTCCTGTCATATTTTGAACGAAATACAGTGACTGAAAATTTGTACCAGTTTAGACGAGTACAAGTTAACACGGCTAAAAGTTAAATTGATAAAATTTAGTACGCAGGTTTTGGCAACTAACGTGTCGATCCGTTTCAAATTTTGAGCCAAATCCTAGGCTTTCGGTATGTACGATGGCATACATGTAAACGCAGTAGAAAAATGAAATTTTGCTTGGGATATTGTTGATAAAATTATAGTGTCAAATTTTTGTTTCAAACAGTCGGGAAAAAAAGAAAAAAGAGGAGGAGCTTACAAAATGAATTCTCAATTTTCTTCACTGTACTACAAAGCACACTACCCTCATATAAGAGACTCGAAAATAAAAACTGAGTACTTGAGACGTTCACATCTTAACCAAAGAAAACAGTTTAACACCTTTTACAGGAGTTATGCGAGTAAGTTTCAAGGAGATCCGCTGTTTTTATTTTGTTGTATCGAAATCTCTAATGGGCAGATAGCGGAGACGATGGTCATTCTATTCCAAGCTTCGTTGATTTCAACCGTGGTCAAGTGACAAAGATGACATTAAATCCAACTCGATAATCTCCAAAAATGAAAGTATTTGATGAATTTTAGTATATTATTGATCCTCGAAACCGCAATCGTCCGGTTATACAGTCAAAAGTTTTCTCGGCCAAAGCAATACAATTATCAGGCCATCTTATCGAAGTTTGTTTACAATGTTGCATATCAAAGATACATTTTATTTATCCGACCCAAGAAAATGTATAAACGAAAGTTTACATCCTCATTGCGATGGTAATTATATGATTGAAGTGAAAAAGTATACTTAGCCAAAAAGAAAACGCATTTATTGTCAGTAATGGTTCTTGCGTAATCCGATAAATAAAGAAAAATAATCTGCTTAGAGATCATTTGACTGAAAAAGAAGAAATGCACGTTTAATCATGCGTGTCAACTGCGCGTGTTGACATGCGACCATAAAAACAGAATTGACAAAGTGGAACAGAAACGGTGTTCGAATATTTCGAACTCCAACAGAAATAAATAAACAAACTTTCTTCTTGTTTAAATTTTGATTTTATATTCATTTGCTTCTTATTTATTTATTTTTCTTTTACTTTCTTGTTTATCTTTTATACAAACAGAAAGTATTGTATTAATCAAAAAATTCAACTTCGAAATTTTTATACATCTAGAATGTTCTATCCGAAACCGAAAAACGCCTTTATAGAATTATTTATGCCTGCATGATTCAGGAATGCACCGAGTTATTTTATAATGAAATTTGTATGTAGCCCTTAAGTCAAATTTGTAGATTTCTTTCTATACGAACAGAAAGTATTGTATTCGTCATTCGTCAAAAAATTTAACCTAGAAAATTTTGATGCATCTAGAATGTTCTATTCGAAATCAAAAAAACACATTTACTGAATTATTCATGTCTGTATGATTTAGAAATGATCCGAGTTATTTTATGATAAAATTTGGTAAGTAGTACTTACGTCACATTTGTTTATTTCTATGAAATTTGGAACGAAATCCATTTAGTGAAATTTTGTCTGTCTTCTTGTCCATTTATCTGAATACAAATAATACACGATAACTCTTAAATGCAAGATTTATATTAATCAAATTTGGGGAACCATTTCAGCCTATAAAGTATCGATCTTCATCAATGTTAATGACATCAGTGCCCTAAATGTTAGATAATGATTATTCAAATTTTCAGTTTTAATTTCTTTTTATAATTTATTATTACTGCTTTTAATTAAAAATATTAATAATTTTTTTATAAAAAATGCATTGAATATATCACATGAATAATTTTTTGAAATAAATATAAAATTTATAAAATTATTGGACTTTGTTTTGTAACTTTTAAAATCCGAATAAAATGGAAAAAGAGTTTGTTTTAATTTGTGTACCATTTTTAAAGAATTAAAAATAACATTTTTCAATTATTCTAAATTTTAAAATTTGGCAAAACTGTTTATAACAATCACTTGTTTCAATAATAACAATTCATGCTAACTAACATTTTAGAAGCCAAACAAAATTTTAACATTGGAATTCAGTACTAAAATACCTTATAGGAGGTTAAAGAATGTGATTTGATATCAAAACGTATGACAATGTACACATAGTTACATTTCTTTTACGACTGTAATGTCATGTAAAATTTCATGTGTTCTTAAATTGAAAATGGTTTAACGAAACGTACTCGATGCATTTCTAATTCAATGGGTTTTAAAAAGTATGCATAATAAAATATTCGATTTTGCAAATATTAAATAATTTATAAAGTATGAGTTGATAACCTTCTTTATGGATGAAAAATTATGCAAACGTTTTTTTTTTTAATGTTTTATTTCCACAGGTCAGAAAATGTTTATTGAGATAACATTATGTTGACGTTGTTAAGTTATGTGAGCACACATATTAAAATTTCTTGAAAAACTTTTCCGTCATGCCATGACATATTTTCCTGCATTTTTTCCTGAAATGGATTGACGAAAATCTTTTATGAGGAGACAGATGACGTTAAATCAAAGATTGAATTTATTATTAGAAGGCAATGGAATATTCTAGATAAGGTGATATCGAATCCAAGCGAAACGAATACAAAATTAAGATGCAATCATTCATCCTTTCTAGACAATGCAACACTTTTTATTCAGTGACAGATACAGCTACGGGAAAAAAATCGGAAACAAACATTAATTCGTATTAAAAAATACTTAGAATGTAACCTAAACGAAAAACTCAGAAATGAATATAGAAGTTTCTAGAATGCAGTAATTCGTATGACTCATTTACCGAACTAAAAAATTTTCATTTGATGATAATTTTAATTCTTTTTTTAATTTGTGTATTTTGTTTATTCCTTATTTATTTAGTTTTTATTATTTTTTATTCCTTATTTCTTGTTAGTATTTTTTTTATTCCTTATTTCTTGTTAGTATTTTTTTTATTCCTTATTTCTTGTTAGTATTTATTTTCTTAATCATTTGTTTTGCTTTTATTCCTTACAATAGTGCAAGATAATTACAAACAAATAATACATTTTTTATATAAATCTGAAATTTTTATATCTCAAAAATAATAAAATCTAATGTTACTAAATTTGAATGTTGCTAATTATGTATTTGGAATATTTACAAATTTGAGAAAAAATGTATCACGGTTTTAAAAAAAATATAACATATATTTAAAAAATGTATTTGAAAAATAACTGATTTTATGAGTCATTTTCTTTGTAATCATCTTTAGAAATTTCATAATGGAACCATGAAATACACATACGTTGCTGTTGTTACCAATCAATTTTCTAGAACTTTTATATGTCAGGGAAAATAAGATTTATGCATAATTCTCTCAAACAATTCCTTCTTTAAAACTTTCATTTAATTTGTTTTAAAATATGGACTGTATGACTGGTCTCAACAATAAGCGAGTTCAAATCATAAATTAGTCTGCAGAAGACCGTGTCGTAAAACGTGCACAATGTTATACTTGATGAAATTAGAATATTCCGCGACGAAGATTTTTTTTATATATAAATTAAATGTTCCGATTGACGTCTTTCTCTACATTAGATTACATCGTCTGAATGTAAATTTAGTTGCTAAAATTATGCATCCAATTTTCTTGACTTCCTTTTTGCATTTTCGCATTACTAACATTCACGAAATAAAATATCGTTTGCGTAAATTCATGATCTTAAACGATTTTGTTTTAATAATAATTATCTGATTAAATTTATGACCAAAATCGTTTGTGAAATAATTATTTTCTCAAATTATAAAATTAAATCGAAGAAAATATTGTTTGCTTGAATTTTCAACCATAATATTTTTCTATTCAGTAATAACAGACTGATTAAATTGTCCACAATACTTTAAAAAGACAGAATTATACAGAGGACGAAATAACTACGCACAATTTTAATTCCTTTTTACAAGCCAACTGGCAAAAATTATTTTGATGTCTTTTGTGATTTCTTCATATATCGGAATTGATGAAATTTATGTACTTCGGAATATTTCAATTTCTCATAACATTCATTAAAAAGGTAAAGTTCATTACCCTCTATGATTTGATAATCTTATTTGATCTTTGTATTCTGGAAGTTACGATGCACATTTGGATCGAGTGTGGAGAGCATATTAAATTTTTTAATACAACGAAAGTCTTATAAAAGAAAAATTTACGTGATATATAAACTCAGCATAAAGCAATATGATATTGGATGTGATAAAATGTCAATGTTTATTACTTTATTATTACATAATGCGATTTGATTCGATAAAAATTACAATATTGATGTCTAAAGAGTTTTGAAAGAATAATAAATGATTTTTCTTAATTTTTTTAATCGGCAACATTATGGGATGTTTTACTAATCGTTGTATTATTTATCTTTGTCAGAAAAGTTTCAAGATGAATTTTTTAAAAATGTCATTACTTTTGAAGCGAACATTTTTCTTTTAGTCTAATTATACATTATTATATTCAATCGTCTTTAATTTTGATTTTGGAGTATTTTATACTTTAATAACAACCTATTTTTCCAAATATGCATGAACTTGAATTTTAGACGGGAAAGAAATTCGAAAGGAGAAATAGAGCAAAGGGTCTAATATTAGATTTGATGTGTATTAATTTATACAGAAAAAGAAAACACTAGGCATTTCTTATGGGAAAATTCACATAGATTATCTCACAGTTCTTGGCTTTTGATTTTTAATAAATTCCTGAAGAATATGGCAAAATCTATTACAAGGACTCTAGTACTATAACTCTGTTTTCCTTACTAAAAAATGCCGGTAGTTTTTTTATCTATCTATATTATGAATAAAGTTAATCAAAGCGAAAAGAATTTTGCGATATAAGGAAACATTTATTTTAAACTTTCAATCTTATATTTTTAAAAATCAAACTATAAACTCGTTTTCTATCGCAAAATTCAATAAAATATAAACAAGCGTTGGACGATAATGTTTCCTAAGCAAAGAGGCTAAAGGTATAAAAATAAATGTGCAATAATTATAAAAATAAAATAAAAATTATAAAAAATTCAATTATGCAAATTCAAATTTGCATGAATTTTAATGTTTGAAACGGATTATTTGATTAATTTAATATGATTTACACGTGCATTTCAAAAAATATAAGGCATCCATTTATTTTGTAATCTTCTTAGTTATTACATTTTGCTATGAATCTTCGAAATTAATAAAAAAATTATGGAAATACATTATTTATGACTTGATTTGTGATTTGATTTTTAAATTTCTTCAATTATTTAATAATACAATGTTCGGGATTTTTTTTTTAAGTCATTTAACTACATTTGTGAAAATCGATTCATTTGAATGCTCGATGTAGAAGAAAGATAATGCGGAAAAAAAATTGAACTATATCTTTAATAAGCCTCAGTTTATTTAAAATTTAATAAAGAAAATTTTTATAACAAAAATATTACGGATCAGACATTTAATGAATAAATTATTAACATTTTGTAGTCAAAATATAAAATTGAAAATACTTTCGTTACTCAGGGTATTGTTAAAACCATACGCATTTTCAAACTAAGCAAAGAAAAATCGTTTAGTACTAAAAGAAGTTTTAATTTAATTTCAAATGTTTTAATAAAGAATCGCTTCGATTTAACTTCTTCCAGACGAAAAAATGGTTTACAAGAAGACGTACACAAACAAAATATCCATTGATAATTACCTTTCAAACAAAACAAATTCCGAATGTGCCATCATTTTCTTTTAAACAAATTTAACTCATTTCTGGAATGTTCCGATTTTAGTGCTACAGTTGAATGCCTTTTTTTAATCAATTTTGTTTTGATAAAAGTTTGTTTCGTGCGGTTATTATTATTCTGCCTCATTCTTTATCAAAATAATCAATTTTTTGCTGAACATGTAAGTGAAAAATATTTTTTTAAATTATTTTAGCCATTAAAATTTTTTTTCATTAATTTCTTAAGCATTAATAATATTTTTTTAAAAAAATATGATTTTTGTTGCATTCTAAAAAAGCAAGTTTTACTAATATTTTCAACTTACAAGTTTAATATTTTCTACAATACTAATATTTAAAATGGAAAGCGTAGTTAATTGTAGTAATAGATGGAATTTCGACATTTATCCAAATGCAATAGAATGAACGAATGAATTATGCACATATACAATTAAAAGAATTTGTATATCTGAATTCGATCTACAAATGTATTGATTGGCTTTCATTATGAGATACAAGTATTTATTTTTTAGCAAAAAGAAAGAAAAAAAGCTATTATTTCTTTTTAAAAAACAAAACACAAAATGACATATTTGATGTAGTTTATTTTCTTTTTTGTCTTAAAATTGACTCGAATTACTCTGGAAGCTTTTTTTTTTTTTTAAAGTTTTATTGAGTTATAAAAGATGGCTAACTTGCTATCACAACCTATTTAATTCTGATTCTATCGATGAAACCGATGCGTCGCTTCCTCGTACAATGATAGTTCTAGTTTCAAAGAATTCAGCACGGCAGGCTTCATCTAAGATTCCGCTTTACATAAAAAACGACGTAATGTTCGAAACGTGATTGCTGCGAGGGATGGAAAAAGTAGCCAAAATCGAAACGAATTAGGATAAAGAATTTCACCAAAAACGCCAACGCGCGTTAGAGAGAAAAAAATAACAGAAAAAAAGAAGCGTAGCAACCCTGCTCCCGTAGAAGCGTACAGGTAGAAAATGAAAAAGTGAGTTCGCGTTCCATCCAACCAAGACAACAACAGGTTATAGCGTTCGCATACCAGTTCTTCACTCGACGCCGTCGTGATCACAACTGACGGAGGAGCTCTGAGCAGAGTATCTGATCGGTCGAGCCTGGTTTGTTATCAGTGAAAAGTTTGGTGCGGCTGCGCGATTTCTTATCGCTTCCCACCGGTTGTCTGAATAAAAAGCTACCTTTAAGTGCATCTCTGTGGATAAATCGTGGAAGAAAAATCTCTGTGCTCTCGCCTTGTGTTGATTGAAATTTTCCCGCCTTCGGATACTTTTGAGAGGAATATTCTATATTTTTTTGTGCTGAAGCCCGCATATATTGCATCGCACCTGCGGTACAAATATGTTCTGATCGAGGACTTTAGTGACACTCATCTATTTCCAAATTAGAATCCTACTGTTGTAAGTGGAAGTGAAAATATTTTGTGCTCGATTTCATCTCCCCATGCATTATAGCTGAAGATGTTGGTCCTTACCTAGGTCCGACTTAGTCAACACGACTTACAGACTAATCGACTCAGATCATCTCGATAGCTGTTCTAGTATGTCTTTATCCAATCCATTCACTCCCGCAAACATGAAAAACAAGTGGAGTAAACTGTGGAACAAACGTTCAGTTACAATCACAGAATACGATCCCACGTATAAAGTGACTTATTTAGGTAACGTTATAACCCAATATGCCAAAGGAGATGGTTGTGTGGACAAGCCTTTGGCGACCCTCTGGAAAAATTACTGTGCCAATGTAAAACACGAGATTACCATGAAACTCACCATCACTAACTCTGGACTGAAAGCCACTACAAAAGAACATGGACTTACAGAGTACTGGGCCAATAGAATAACATTCTGTGCTGCACCTCCGCAATACCCGAAAGTGTTCTGTTGGATATACAGGCATGAGGGACGCAGGATGAAACAGGAACTCAGGTGCCACGCTGTTCTATGTGACAAGGAAGACAAGGCCAAGACCATGGCAAGCCAGCTGAACCAAAGGTTGACCCTTGCATTGCAGGAGTTCAGGAGAGAGAAACTCAGCCGCCAAAAAGCCAGATTGTCCCTCGCCAATTCCTGCTATGAGAATCCCACCATACCTCGTCGTAAATTATTGTTGAGCACGGGATCCACAAACTTCAGGCCTCCGTTGGAAAGATCCAAAAGTGCCCCCAAACTGACAGCCATTGATGAAATCGAAGAAGAGGAAGAACCTCTAGGTCTTGTTGACGACGATGAATTCGATGATGAATTCCTGACAGGATCCGTGATATCTGAAATCGAATCTTCGTCTGACATCGTTCCAGATGATGTGGACTCTTTATCTGACCACTATCTTATCCACAGTCAGGAGACGGACTCTTTCGATTCGGACTGTATGGACGATATACCAAATCCACGACGTCGAAAATCATCTTTGAAACTCATAGATGAAACTGTGGACGAAGAAGACAATGTATCGGACGAATCGGGTTATTCTGAAGAAAAGCTGTCTTACAAGGATGACAGCATAGCTTCGTATAAAATGTGACAAAGCGAAAGATATTGCTTAGCAGGTAAATAATGACTTTAAATCGAGACACACATTAAACCAATGTTTTTTGAATGCTATTTTCAAGTACTGGTCAACCAACTTCTGTTTGCAAAATATTGCTCCTTTTTTTTTTTTTTTTTTTTTTTTGTGAAGAATGTTACATTGCTTTTATTATTTTAACACATTATGCTGTTTTAGATTCAGCTGTAAATTTTTAATTTAGTTTTATATTAGAATTTCATTTACCAATATTATTTAATAACTTTCTGAACCTATATGCCATTTATAACATTTGAAAATTATTATATAAAATTTTGCAATTATTACTGAATGTTGCATTTTCTGTGCTGAGATTTTGTAAGAAGAAATTATAAAAATAGTTAGTGATTTATTTTTTAAAGTCTGCTTAAGTTTCTTTTTTTCTGAAACAGATATTGTAAATTTTTTTTTTAAGTTAAAAAGATTATTTAAGATATTTTTTGAAATCGATATTTAAATATTACAATTAATTTTTGCATTTTCCAAAATGAATGCAGAAGTGATATCGTGCCATATAGTTAATTTTGATAATGTTAGATTTGTTCAGTAAGAATTTTTCTGTAAAATCTAGGCCAAGAACTGAAGGATGAAAAATATTCTGTTATTAGGCCTTAAAGTTTCACAAATTATTTAGTGATTTAAGATTCTGTCAATTTTTTTAACATTATCTAACGATAATATGATAACTCTGTTTTCTATTTTCTCCTTAACAAAATTTTCTGTGACACAAAAAGAAATTTAATTATTTTCTTTTCTAACGGTTCTATCATACACTTAAAAATTCTATATCATTTATACTACATAGTTTAATTGAAATATCTTTTAAACTTAACAGTCATTAATATCTCACAAATTTAATTGCTGACAAATTTTTTTCATTTCATATTTTAATTGGAAAGTAATAAGACTAATTGAAACGAAACTTATTTATATCGAAATATCTATTTAAATGAATTCCTTGTATTACTTGAGATTCTATAATATTTGTCATAGAGGAAAAAATTCTTAAAATTTAATACTTACTAACAAACGTATCATATCGTGTTCTTTTTAACATTTGTGTTTTATATCTTTGAAAAAAGAATAGAGAGGATATTTCTGTGTTCCAAGTTCTGTGTCATTAGAATTTTTTATAGAAACATACAGAGTTTGAGTCAACATTAAATCACTCAATTTTCTGAATTGTTGACAAAAACAGTTAAGCATGCTGGTTCGAAGTATCAGGTAGTCAGTATGCTTCCTGATATCATTGGTGTTCTGTTTTAATACTGCATTTCATTGTTTTATGTGTGTATGACAATTACCTCATGTATCTAACTAAGGTCTTGCATTGTTTCTCTGTATTATATATTCATCAATCACCAAAAAATTCATCAATAAATTATATAGTACTTTTTTTACTTTTAAAATTGGTTTGCTTTGTTTTTATTGCTTTAAAACTTTATTTCTGCAAAATACTATTTTTAAAATGAAACATGCTCTACAATTGATTTATTTTGCTTGATTAACGCAAGAGTTGGAAATAATGAATAATTGGAAAAAATATTTTTAAAAAATTATTAATTGATATTTAAAGTGCAAATAAATTTAAAACATTTCCCTAAGAAATTACATTTAATTGTTAAGTTTTCAGCTAAGCTTATTTATAAATTTAGCCATTAAAAGTAAGTAGAAGAGTTATAATAACATCTTTAAATATAAAAAAAGGAATTATTTTTGCTTTATTTTATTTTTTCCCCTTTGATAAACAACCTTCTTACTGCAAAAAAGAAACATCTTTCGCCCTAGTGGTAACTTGGGGAAATTAATTGAAAATAATTGCATTGTTATTCATTTGTTTGATTTTATGAAAACCTACGCTATATTATTCTTTATAAAAGATAATTTGACTCATGACTTCTTAATTTGTATAGTAGATTTCTACAAAAATAATCAGGGATCATAATAAATTACAACTGCAAAAAAATTAATAACTGTTTTAAATGAAAATATTAAAATTTCTTTAGAAGGATTTAAATTCTTATTAATATTTTTAGCATTGAGGATTAAAAAAATTATAATATGTATTTAAACTTTTAAAACTCATGTTTAAATATTTGGTGTTGCAATTCAAAAATTTCATTTTAATACAACCTTTTTTATAGAAATAATTAAAATTTGATATTTTGGCATTTGATATATTTGTACCAAATGGAAATTCCATTAAAGAAAAATTGAGGTAATAAACAGATTATTAAATTATTATTTTTATAAAATTTATTTTAATCTAGTTTTACAAAAGAGATATTTTGTTTTAAATAAATAAAAGTAATAAACAAATAATAGAAAATAATAATACGTGGAAAAAAATTATGTAAACTGATTACTATTACAGCTTATACCTTATTTTTGAAATTGTTTCAAATTAATATGTATTTTGGTCTGGTGACTCAGAAAGTTCGAAATTTAATTCAGCCAGATAATTCAATTCCAGTTTGATCGAATAGTAAATAATCAAGTGTAGAATTTTCCAATAAATCCAAAAAAATAATGAATGCAATTGCGTTCATGTTTATGGATATTAATTCCAAGATCGATTATTACAATTTCCTTGAATTTTCTAGAAACTAATTCAAGAGTTTAAAAAAATAATGTATCTGAGTGAAATGTGAAATGATAACAAATCTTTCGTTATAAAATTATACATGGAAAAGTTGTGTAGTGGTGTAAAAACTTAATTTTAAAACTAAACGAAATTTTTAAATTAAGTTTTAAGTTCTTAATTTATTTTTAAATGTTTCAAAAGGCAAGTTTTAGGTCATATGGTTATTGAGTAATATTATGAATATATTAAGAAATGGTTCTCAGTTTTATTTTTTTAAACAATAACGGAATTCTATTTCATTAATTCCAGCTCAGATTGTAAATGAAATACCAGCTGTGCTTTTGTGTGTTATGTAGTTAATGAATATGAACTGGAAGATTTAATGTAAAAAGGATTTAAAAAATCATTACAATTTTTCAAATAGGTGATTACAAAATATTTTTTAATTTTAATAATAAAATATTACAAAATATTTTTTAATTTTAATATTAAAATATTACAA
>JAPMOR010070526.1:47463-102337 GCA_026543865.1 Argiope aurantia
TAAAATATTACAAAATATTTTTTAATTTTAATATTAAAATATTACAAAATATTTTTATTATGTTGCTTCTTAAAATTTGTATATCGGTATTTTATTCAACATTTAAAAAAAATTTACCATGGAATGCGCAATAACTAAAAATATCTTAGAAAACTCTCAACTTTTTATACTTTCAAAGGACTTCAAATTTTTTTTCAACGGAGTATTAAAAAAATAGATCAATAATATTTTTAAAGAAATAATTTTAAAAATTTGAGAAAAATTGCCTAAAAATATAATGCTAGTCTGAAATTCCTCGTGTTATTTAGCTGCTTTGGGTGTGATATGCAGGAAAATTAATTTGAAATTTGCTTTTTACTTTTCTTATTTACTTTAAAACATACATATGCCAAAAAAAATCACAATGGGCAAAATAAGCTGTTTGTAGTATTATAAGTACAGAGTGCTCATTTAGTTCGTGAGTATTTAATGGTTGTTGTTTTGCATATATATGCGATAATAATAATTCGTAAATTAGATTGTAGAATTTCGCAGTTAGTTAAGAAATTTTAGTCTAGAAGTTATATTTAAAAATATCTAATAATCACAGTCATTTTTTGGACTATTTTGTATTTGAAAAATTATATTAATTTGAACTAAAAAATATTCATTAAATTTTAATTTAGGAAGTTTCTCAGAAGATTTTACTAAAATTTAAAATTTGTGGAACTAGCATTAAAATATATACTATGGAAACAAAAAGGGATGTAATTCCTCTTAGAATGATCGCAGAATTAAAGTTAAATGGTTTTATAAAGAATTATATTTCAGAATTACTAATATGGAATTTAAAAAAATGTATTCGTTATTTCACCAAAAATCGACTTCGCAACCTAGTCTTATAAGCTTTCATTTTCTAGCAATGTTGGATCGGACATAATTTTGAATTATAATCAGACTGGATGAAACGACACTTGACTTGGTATTTTGCCTTCGCCAAACAATATCAAAAAGCTTGACTATTTGCAGATTAAACGTTCACCATACACATAAACAGTACTGATCTTCAGTGAAAATAAATCTAATTGCGATTCATGGACAAATACCAGACAACAGACCACAGTGAATTAAAATAACAAATAATGAGTGATAGTTTTACGATTTTTTAAGGCAAGTTCATTTAGTTTTTAATAGCAAAGTTTTTTTTAATTGGAAGTACAATAATCATTGTATATCCAAACAAATCAAGGAAGAACTGAGTATATCAAATCCAAAAATTAATTAGCATCAGATATACAAGCTTATATAATCGTCAGAGAGTTCAGCACGCTCAATATATACGACAAGCTACTTAACTTACACATTTCGTTATAATTCAGAACAAAACTCGTTTCATGAATTTTATTTTATATTGTTGGACATGGCAAACCACGTACAATTCTATTATAAATGCTATATGAAGATCTTCGCAACAGTTCATCGTGAATAACTTTAAATATAATTTCAGAAAGACAAAATTATTTATCACCTAAAGCAATATACAATTTAGATACCTTAATTAACATAGCGAGGAAAAATTTCAAAACAATTTCTTATGCTTTCTATCATATATTTATAGTTACTAGTTAATGCATCAGCGACTATTTTTACTCTAAAAATACCGCCAAAAAAATCGAGTCCTTGAGAGGCCCTTTCTTTCTCAAAAATGAAAAGCTGTTGTCTTCTACTTTACATTTGTGATAATTCGGCCATGGCCATTAATGGGTTAAAGAAACATGACCAAAATCTAAAAATAGACCTAATTTTAATCAAAATGATCGGCTGAAAAATTATTTCGTTTCTTTCAAAATAAATCTTTCATTGCTCCTGTAATATTTTCTCACGTTTTATCAATAAAGCATTCAGTCATGGTGATTGACAAATTCATTGATGAATTATCCTTCGCTGTGATAAGAGCTTGGAGAGGTAATCAGTCTGATGAAGTGCTCCCGATAAAGACGGATTTTATCTCTGGTGTAGTCGATCGCTGGATCTCCAGCAGAGATTCAACCCCGGTGTTCCCGATAACAGTAAATCTTCCCAAATAATTGTCTTCCTAGTTAGGAAAAAATGTTCTGAACGCAACAAAAAGATAAAGCGTTTTCTGATAAACACTTTCTCCTTTTAACTTTCTAGTATTATCTGGAAAACAAAAGATATATACAATATTTCCTGAATGATGAAAGAATTTAATGATATTTTTTTCTAAATTTAAATTTTACTCTATTGCCTTTTTTATTAAGATTTGTCATTTATTTTTGTTATATCATAAAACTGGTACATCATAGAGAATTTTTTTTCTGCTATAAAATTTTAAAAGAACCATTCTACCAATTAATAATATCACGCGGAATGTACATTCAATCCTCCTATAACATGATCCTAACATTCTTAAACTGTGCCTTTGCATCTTCTCAGATGAATACCATAGCCAAGTAAATTTAATGCATTTAAGCAAGTAAATTACATGCATTTTGCCAATCTTTATGCTCGTTAAAATTTTAATAATTAAATATTTTATGTAACTCCTATTTCAATAGCTTCTTCATCAAAATATTTTAAAACTTCACATTTTGATAGTCATATAATTTACTCATAATATTATAAAGGCCTTCAGCCATAACGTAATACGTATCTCTCAAATTTTCTGTTAACTTCCGTAGGATTTATGCTTTAAATTAAAGTGGAAATGATTAAACTGCAATTAATATAATAATATTTTTTACTGAAAAAGCATTTTTTTTTATAATATGACTATTGAAAATAGAGTCACTGAGCATTTACACTTCATGGGCACTAAAGAATATCTCCCAATTTATGTAAAATCTCAAAACTTTTTCAATAAAATTTTCTCAGATTCACCATGAGCAAATCGATTAATTAACAATGTTTCATTTTAAATGCATCAAACACTAAGAAAATAAACAGAATTGTTTAAAATAATCGGTCGAACGGAAAAAAAAAATACTTAAAAACGATGTACTTAAAACTATAAGCATATACAAAAAATATATAACTAACATAAATACAATTTAATTACAAAAGCACACAGCTAACCTAAAAATAATTTAAATCAAGTCCGAATCCGTTGAAAATAGTTCTCAACAATCAGAACACAATGCAAATGCTTGAATTTTCAATGTCAATTTTGTTAATGTAAAAGCGTGAATTTTCTACGCCAGTTGGGGTAACGTTACGCAGATTAGACATTTTTAATTACCTTTATTCTGTTTTATTTTAATTCAAAAGTACTTCAGAATGAATCTGAAAGAACGATTCATTTACAATGTTTAATTTTAAATGCATAAAACATTAAGAAAATAAACAGAATCGTTTGAAATAATGGGTCGAACACATGTTAAGCCTAACCTCATTAGCGTGGGAAAAAAACTCATGCCTTACTCATTTGGTGCTGGGAATTGGAGATTTTTTTTTGCGGGAAAGTTAGTTTTTAATTAATAATTAAAATTCTAATTAAAAATTAAAAAATAACCCCCAGGTGCACATTTCCGACCTCCAAGGTATGCATGTACCAAGTTTGGTAGTTGTAAGTCAAACGGTCTGGTCTGTAGGGCGCCAACCCACACACACACACACATTAAGCTTTATTATAAGTATAGATTTCACAAAAAAATTGAACATAAAAACTAATTTGCCTGAATAATAACAATAAACATAATAAGTTCTATTATTACTTTGGAAATTATATAATTATACTAAATTTATTATTTTTTTTCCTCTCCCGATTTTTATTTTCTCGTACACGAAGTGCAGAGGAATCATCAAAACAATTCGAATTCGAGATTTTGATGAATTTCCACATTTCTAACCCTTTATGAATCTAAAAAACACATTTTTGTCATTGCGTCTCTCTGGCTGTGAACATAATAACTCAGAAATGCTTTGAGCTAGACGGATAAAATTTAACCCTTTGCTCTCGGATGTTGACTCTTACTCACCATTCAAGGCGGCGCATCATTTTGACGTTTTATTTACTTATTTAATTTTGATTGTTAAAAAACCTGCAGAGTAGTAAGAAGATACAGATTAATTAAACGGAAGAATTCAACTTAAAACATTTATATGTATTTATTTTTCGGAGCAATAAACAAGTCTTTGCATCAGGTGGATAATTATGCATCGAATTACTTTTCCGAGAGCAAAGGGTTAATATATGAACTCACGTCCAAATTTGCAGATTTATGCCAAATTTTCAGCAAAAATCTATTCAGAAAAAATCTCTGTGTTCGGTTGTTCGAATATAAGTTAGTTGATACGATATTTTTTTTTAAATGTGGAGAACCAGATGAATAAAATTCGGTCCACAGAATTAGTATCTAAAAATAAATTTTTAGCAAATTTTGAACCAAATCTGTAAAACGGTCGATTGTCTGTTAGTCTATTCTTTCGTCTATGTATGTAAACGCAGTTGTCGGTTAGTCTATTCTTTCGTCTATGCATGTAAACGCAATTGTCTGTTAGTCTATTCTTTCGTCTATGCATGTAAACGCAGTTGTCGGTTAGTCTATTCTTTCGTCTATGCATGTAAACGCAATTGTCGGTTAGTCTATTCTTTCGTCTAGGCATGTAAACGCAATTATCGGTTAGTCTATTCATGTAAACGTAATAATTCATGAAAGCAATGACGTAAATCAATGAAATACGTCTGTTGTTTTGTGACTGTAATTATAGTTTTTAGATCACATTTTGGTATAAATCGATCGCAAAATAAATAAATAAATAAAAATAAATAAATGCAAACTATATATTTTCCTGATATATACAGTAAAAATGCCAGACTTACGCTAATGACTTATATTTTGCAATTATCGTTAACCGACTCCATGCAAGGTATTAGCAGTCTTACCCAGTGTCTACAAGGTTATGCGGGGGATGAGACAAAAAATAAACTGCGGTGTATACGAGAAAGTTTCGAGATGATTACTCCCGCTAGTTTTACATGAGAATAAATTGAAATTGTTTGGAATTAAAGTCGGTACTATTATCCATAGATTTAATAATTTTGGATTATGAAAGACTTTTATTTATGTATTCGTTTCCCCAGTCATATTTATTAATTTAAATCGTATTTTCCAGTGGTATTAGTAACCCAGTCATTTTCTAATTTCATTTAACATAAAATTTTCATTAATACTATTATAATATAAAAGAATTGAACATTAGAAATCGGTTCCACTAATTAACGCATTTTTCATTCTAGTATAGATTCCCGAATCACGTATCATATATCGAATTTAAAATATGCCCTAAAAAATAGACAAAAAAAAAAAGAAGAAGAAGCTCATGTTTCGAATAGCTTCAAAAGGTATTCGATGAAATAAACTTCGTATGACGTTTTGAATGAAATTCCTTTTTGCGAGCTTCTTATTTGCTATAAAGAAAGTTTATTGATGATAAATTGGCTGTAAGTTATATAATCTGTCATTTATTTAATGTTTTATAGCGCTTTTTTTGTGTCATTTTACAGAATTATGAAGAACATTTATCTAACTTTGAAAAGTATTTCTTCCCTTTATGGATTTGATACAAAATTCGATTTAGATGCACAATTTTATTTCAAAAATAGGTTGCCAAATTTTCTCTATCTAGGTATTTTCAGTTTTTAGGTCTTTTACATACACTTCGAGAGAAAATTGCTATTATTCAGTCTAAAAAAATCATTAAAATCTCGAAATCAAATTTTTTATAGTTTTTATATTTTTTCAGCCCGTATATAAGAAGGAAAAATTTAGGAAAAAACTGCAAAAATAAATAAATGAAATAAAATATTGAACAAAAAAAAATATTTTGATGCTTTATACGCTTCTAAATTTTTTTCGTAGCAAACGGGCGTGTTTAAAATTTGAAGGGTTATAGAATCTTTTTCACTCTTCTGCATTAGAATTTTTAAACATATATCCTTTATATATATGAAAATATCCTTTAAAACGAACATTTATCTTCCTAGCCATTAATTATTTCGTAATAGACTAAATCTCTGATCCATTAACTTTAAGTGCTTTGTTCCATTAACTTTGATTAAACATCCCTTAACGTTAAATAGCCTTTATTCTAATTGAGAGAAAAGTAACATGCAATTTTAGAGAGATAATAATTTGCAATATTTTGAAAATCGTTTTCTTTCGGATACATTCGTTTCCTTTCCCCCTTTTGCAAAAAAAAAAAAAAAAAAAAAAAACCTCGCATACTAAAATTTAAAGTTAGAGGAAGTTAATAATAGATTTAAAAAAATGCCGTTAATATTTTTTTTAATTTGATTTCCCTTGTAATACATCCTTTAGGATTATTTTCCTTATAAATCTGTTTTAAGAAAGCATAAAAACAAATTGCAATTTAGAACTATTCTTTTTATAAGTTTCGAACTCAATTATAAAGAAATGAATGCTTTGTTATTATTTAATTTTTTTCTTCACGGTTATTACCATTTCCTTCAATTTCAAATAAAATTATTAGAATGATATTCTATGTGCAATACCGGTTTTCCTAACATGAACCTGCACTTTGATTGAAGTTCGAATGAAAACTTATCGATTAAAACTTCTATTCTCTCCTTTTGATTGATGATTAAAAGATTATTCGTCCTTCGACTTTCACTTATCTTTCATAATAATTAAAATAATAACACTCATTGATTGATATTGTTAAAATCTCAGACCATAGATACGTCTAGATATCAGTAATGATTTCTTTTTATTATTATATATGGACTTTGATTTTAACAACAGCTCATTTTTGTAACTGTAGTAGTTGATATCGAGTTAATATCGAATGTTCTTCCTTCAACTTTTTTATGCAATTATAAATTATGATGCGTATTCCAGCAGATATCTGATCAGAAATCAGTCAAAATTCAGAAAACACTCACTGACAAGTTTAGGTATTTTGCAACTCTGAGCGTAGCAAATTATGAAGCATTCACCAATTAACTTTCACATTTTAGTAAATATTTAAATTAATCAACTTTTAATGATGTGTTTTAGCATATTTTTTATTTTAATAATATTATAAAAGCTGTGTTTTTATCTATTTTTTAATTTGCATATTATGGAAAGAAAAATAACTAAAAAAGTAATATCCTTGGAAAACCAAACATTTTTAATACCCAATAATTCCACACCTATCGTTAAAACATTTGACTGTATAGCACTGACTGTATTGGCGCCTCTATGAGGCAGAGTCAGTTTACAATCTTATCATGCGATTCGATCGATCTCTTGGACTTGATTTGAATTGGAGTTCAGTCCAAGGGGGATAAACAACAACAACATTTGATTGTTGTGATATATAATAATAAAATGATAAATTAAGAAATATTATTGCACTCAAGATTGTTTTACATCATCTTTCAAGAGAAATATGACATAATAACAACTGAATAAATATTAAAATTTATTCACAATGTAAATAAGTGTAATTAATTAAATTGTATTTAAAAATGCTTTTAGAAAGTCAATGCAAATTCTAGTTCTAATGTTAAATAATTTAGAGAATTTGTAATTTTTTAAAGATTTGTTTGGCATTGGGTAGTAGTATTCTTGATTGTCCTTCTCAGCCTAGCAGCCTAAGCGGCCGCCTGAGTTGTTACCCCTGAAAATACTAGATTAATAAAAATCCATTAAAAAAGGCATTAATAAGAAAAAATTTGCTTATTGCATGAAATATTATAAAATGTACCAAATTATACAGAAAATCATTTTATTATTATGTGTGACAAAACTTCTGAAACATTAGAAAGAGAATTTATCTTTAAATGATAATTTTATTCTTCATTTTGATGATTAGCCGGAATGTTCAATTTTTAGAAGTTTTTGATAGCTATTAAATCCAGTTGCCATATATTAGAGAATCTACCCACAAATGTAAAATTTATTAATTCTACAACATTTACATGCTCACCACAGATAGGTAGAAACTAAAAAAAAAAAAAAGCGTCGTTTGAAAACATTAAGAGCATACATTCAAAATGAATTTTAATCGAAATTTGGCCACTTGATTTTTCTCATAAAATTACAACATCACGTGGACAATTTAACCTTCAAATTATGACAGACATAAAAGTAGTATTATTTTAATAACTTTACACCTGTTCTTTTCATTCTGCATATAAACCTTCTCATTAGAAATAAGTCCTATGACATCATAGTGCCTTTGACATGACTATAACTATGACACAAAAATGTAACTGACCTGATATTTTAACTTTCACGGTATTTTGCTTCCACTTTAATATCTGTGTAATTTATTTGAGGAATAAGCAACCGAGTCTTTTTCTCTACTTATCTTCGAAAAAGAGAATAAATTTATTCTATTTAATATCTGACGCAATAATGAAAATTATTTGAATTTCAAATCAACGAGGAAATATATTGGTATAAATTGTGAAAGAAATGCTTTAAAAAAATTTTACATATTCAGAAAGGCAGTTAAGATAGTATTACCAAAGAGAACTTCTTTAAAAAAAACAGTGTATAAACCATTTTTGTGCAGCAATAGGTTCGAATGTTGTCATCCAAAATATGCCAAAATCTTCCTTAATTTTTAATTAAAATTTGTAAAAAATCGCTCTCAAGTGCACATTTCCACTCTTGAAAGTATACCTCTGTCAATTTTGGTAGCTTTAGCCCAATTTTGAGCGAGCGTGCTTCTTTATTATGAGAAGGGATAAAAATAATAAATTTACAGTTGCCACACGAACTGTTGAAAAATTTAGAATCAAGTAATTATTCACACATTCAAGTAAATAAGCAGAATAATACTACATTATTTAAGTGAATTAAGTTCGCAGACGATATTTTGTTAAAAAAATGTTTGCTCTCAAAATATTTCATTTCGAATAATTGCGAAACCGCACGAATTGTTTTGAATCTACGTAGATTTCCGAAAAACGTGAAAAACTACAAAACTTTTAGCGATGCATTTAAAATTCACGGAAATAAAGTCATTGAGATTTTCTTCATGCATGCTGACGACGGATTAAAGCATTTATAAAAAACCTAATTCAAAATTCTTTATATTACAAGTTAAATTTTATTTCCGTTTATAAATAAAAGCATTCCATCCGTTTTGCTTACGTTTTTTTAGTCATAAACCTCATATTCCACATATAATTGGGTTAATACCAAAAGAACAGATAAGAAGATAATTTGAAAGAGATTGGGAGATAAAACTGTTTTCTTTTTCAAAATCAACATTGAGCAAGCCGTGGAACAAAGTGTCAGTCGCGGATCATTGCCAGATATCTCTGAAATGAACTTAGCTTTCATTAAATATTTATTACACTAAAGTAAACTGATAATATCGCAGCTCGTTTTTCTTCCTTATCTGGCTTCAGCTTCGAAAAATAAAAATTAACTTTTGAAAATTAGAATTGTTTCAGATTCTAACAGAGAAAAGTCTATCTTGGAGGAAATATTAATCATTATTGGTAAATCCAATATTTGTTGAATTGCGTTCCTAATTGAAATTGATTGGAATAAATAATGAAGTTATTAAATAATGAAATAAATAATAAATGAAATAAAATTACCTAATTAAGGCAATCTAAAATTGATAACGTGCGATCAAAAAGAAAAATAATTACTATGTCAAATTCAACATTATTTAACTGTAAAGAAAGAAAAATTCGCAATTTTTTTATACAACAATATTAAGAACACGAAATTTAATTAGGGAGAATTAAATGAGAAAAAGCATTGCAAGAAGCTTGAAATTATAATTTAGAAATAGATAATTTCGTTTACAATTTTATAAATGAAAAGAAGTCTTTAGGATTTTATTCAATCAGTAAAATTCTTTCTTATGTTTTTAGTTGACAATTTCGAATTGGATTTAGTGTGATGTCATTACTTGTGCCTTTTTATTAAGAACTGATTCGCTGAGGATAAAAACTATTTGGTAAAATTCTGATATGCAAAAGTGTGTCTTAGTTAAAGCCTTAATGCTAAAAATTAAAGAAATTATAATCCACAAGATTAGTATCGTTTTAAGAAAGGGTAATTAGTATCAGTTAACACAACACTTGGCTTCTTTTACGAGCTCGGAATCGATGGACCTATTTTTATACAAAATTCTTAATAAATTCAAAAAGTTAACCATCAGTTCTTAATTATGCATCTTTTGGCTTCGCAGTTGCGCTGAATTATCGTGATATCTCAAAATCTAAAATTTAATCCTTCATAGGTATTATGCAATATAAAACCTGCAATTAATATTTCGAATGTTCTGTAGAATCTAAACTGAATGAAAATAACTATAAGTTTCTAGAAAAAAAGATGCCCAATATTTTCGGAAATCTGGTAGGCTTATCAAGAACTAAACAAGCTAAATACGTTTAGCTGATTAAAAAAAATTAGATAAAAAAATATGTTAATACAAAATGTCAATCGTCCGATTTTAAAAAAATTAATTACCGATAAGATTTTGATTTTATGCAACAATTTTGATACAATAATATGCCAAAAAAAAGCGATGCAACTAATTTCAAAATTCAGAATCGAAACAATGTAGCATGATAATGCCACATGAGGCAAAAATGTCGAATGAGGCTTGATTTG
Source organism: Argiope aurantia (assembly GCA_026543865.1). Taxonomy (NCBI): domain Eukaryota; kingdom Metazoa; phylum Arthropoda; class Arachnida; order Araneae; family Araneidae; genus Argiope; species Argiope aurantia. The sequence continues at coordinate 58,056 of JAPMOR010070526.1, forward strand.
TTTAGAGTTCGTCAGGATTTATTCCATCATATATTACTCTGTGAGTGGCGATTTTTCAATCAAGCAATTTACAGAAATAAAGTCTGTCCAAGAGTTTTATCATACTTATTTGCAATACCAGCTTCAATCTCATTTTTCATCTCTCTCATTCATGCGCATGCACACACGCACGCACACACACACACACACAGAGAGAGAGAGAGAAACGTTTTTTCGATGGCGATTTTTTCCTCCATGCAGTTTTCAGCTAGTACACCAACATCAAGTATTTAGCATGTTAATATAGATCAATATTAAGATAGGGATATTGTACAAGATAGTGTGTCCCATTCACAAGATTAACTTCTTATAGTAGCGTTCAATGATTCATCTTTAACTGTCTGTATTAAAAGGTTCTCCATTTTTAAAAGGACTCGCGCTTTAATAAAATTTTAAATTGAGTTTAATTAAAGCCCGAATGCATGCACTTTGGAGCTGTAAACAGTTCAATTTCTCTTATTCCTTATTTACATATTTCAATCCGCTATTGTATAAAATTTCTGTAGTTAAATAATTTGTAAAAAAATTAGTAAAGTAACATTGTAGTTAAATAATTTGTAAAAAAAATTAGTAAAATAATATTGTAGTTAAATAATTTGTAAAAAAAATTAGTAAAATAATATTGTAGTTAAATAATTTGTAAAAAAAATTAGTAAAATAATATTTAATTGAATAATCTGTAAAAAAAATAGTAAAATAATATTTAATTGAATAATCTGTAAAAAAAAATAGTAAAATAATATTGTAGCTAAATAATTTGTGAAAAATATTGTAGTTATTTCTACAATAATTTCTAATCCCAGCGACCATTTCATAGTTTTTTAGATCTTACTTTTTCCTATAAATGAAGGATATTTCAACGATATTTCAAAAACCGGCATACGCTTTCAGAATTTTCATTCAAGCATTTTTAAACAAACAAACAAAAACAAAAATGTATCTTTTTTTCAGCAAATTATATAAAGGCATCTAGCATTATAAATTTTTCAATAATTAAATGCATTTCTTATTCATTTTTATTATGATTAAACTTGATTAAACAATAAAGCATAAAGGAAATCGGCTTATTGTTGATTTCTGATGACATGCCAGCTTCTGCAGCTTTAAATGGTGCCCCGTCGCTGAAAATAAACAAACCGTAAAAGCCTAAAAATAAGCTTTAAAGCGAAACGCAAGGGTTTTTTTGAAAAAAGAAGAGCAGTCATCCTGTTAGTCAACCGTCAGAAGTGATATCCGTTAAGCCGACGGGAAGAAGCCCGGCAAAACAACAAAATAATCATTAAAACAAAATAAGAATGAAAGATAAATCGATGAAGTCTAAAAAGAAGCAGAGCAAAAGTTAGCGTTTCCTGTGTTGCCAGCGCAGACCAGTTCCAGTGCAAAATAAACGCGCTGCTGTCTGTAAATGCAAAAAAAGAATTTTTGGACTGCTTAATTATCCCGCAGGTGGCGCATGTACGAAAAGAAAACAGTTTTTTTCTTAACTACCTGTGGCGTTTTTTTATGTTTCTTTTGTTGCCAGAACGCTTGTTACGCTCTGCATCTACATTTAGCTTTTTAGAGACATTTTTTTAATTCTTTTTTTCTCCTTTTTGGTAGGGGGGGGGAAAGAGGAGAAATAACCCTGCTGATGCAGAAAGCGAAACGAATGAAACAAGGTTAAAAAAATATTTCATTTTTGACCTTTAAGGTTATGCTTTTGAAAGGATCTTAGTTCTGAATAGTTAGTTACATTACAAAAACCAGCGGTAGTTGTCTCCCCGAAACTTTCTAGTATGGCATAGGTACAATAGTCAAGAAATATTAACTTTTGGCGCGAGTTTAGCATTTTTACTGACTATCGTGCTATGCTCGACGAGTTATTTGGTAATTAAACTATGGCATCCGGTAATAGTATCCAAAAATCGAATTTGTGCTTTAGACATTTTTTCCTCAACGAATTTGGTTTAGTACCGCATATCAAATTTTAACCATCTAGTTCAAAGCGTTTTTGAGTTATTTTTGTGACAGACAGATGGACAGTTTCTAAAAATGCGTTTTTCGAGCTCAGAGAGGTCTAAAACGTGGAAATACGTCAAAATCTCGAGTTTTGTTTCGAAATTATTTACAATTCGATTGGACAATACTTTCTCTTTACTACATATACCAGAGAGTAAAAATCGTTCATATTTCTGAGCTTCGTAGTGGTGCAGAACATGCCCAGGTCGGCTGTGGACGATATTATCGACAAAATTTCATAACTTTATTAGATTTTGCAAAATAAAAATGCTTTTTATTTTCAATTTTAAAAAAATCTGTATATATATATATATATATGTAAGGATATCTCTTAATTTAAATCCTATATAATTTTCCAATTGTTATTGTAAATTAGACAATATTAATTTCATTCTAAAATGTTCTCTTATTTCTCGATTCAACTCCCACTATTTTATTTAATTATTTCTAACGCACGCTTAACAAAACGAACGAAGGAACGAAGTGATAAAAATCTCTCACAACTTTTTAAAATGATACCTAAGATTCTCTACCCTAAATTAACACGTAGCAAAAAAAAAAAAAAAATCTCTTATCAGAATTTCATAATAAAAATCACTGATGGAAAAAATTTCGAATACTTTGCTCTTGTATCACGATGTAAACAGACGTCCTTTTATCATCCCTCTCCCGAAATAAATTGAAATTGACTTCAAAAATTTCTTCTTTTCTGTCAGGCACCTCGAAAATTATGTTTATATGCTTCAGTACTAGAAAAAGAAGGATCCAGTAATGTTGAGCTTATACCCCGGCATAGGATGCCATCTTAATCAAATCCGCGTGCATTGCTAACAGCGGCTGGACCAGAATAGAAAGGAAAGCTACCTGAAAATGCCGAAAAGAAGTATAGAGAAAGGAGGTTTTTTTTTTTCTGTTCCTTACCTTGCGAAATGAAACTTCTATATGTCTTGTATCGTTTTTAACTTCATGTAATTCTTTTCCTTCTAATTCCTTTTGAATATATATTGCATTGGAAAAAAATGTTTAAATACTTAGACTCCAGTAAGGATTAAGCGTGTGTATCATTTTACAATATATATATAAGAGAAAAGAGTGCTACAAAATAATTTCACCTTTGACCTCGAATACTCTGGAGTTGGCCTTGATACTACCCGACGATTTGCGTTCATCCTCTTCCCCCCCCTTTATCCAGAGCAAAATTGTTTTGTTTTTAATATCATTATACCCACAGATAGCTAGGTAGTCCTGATTAAAAAGTCTTAGTCTTATTCCAAAGGCCCATTATTTTTAAAAAAGGAATTCAAAACTTATTTACATGGAATCTCATAAGATATTTTGTACAAACAGACTGTAGATAATCATCTCAGCTGTTGCAAAGGCATAACTGCAGTTTTTCAGAAATGAAATCAAAATTTATCGTCGAGTTTTGCTTTTAAGGATCGCAATAATTCAAATATTACAATATTTATTTAAAAATAATTTATTTGAATACTGACTTGAAAATTTTATTAATCTTGCCAGTTATTATTGCATCTACAATAATTTTTTTTCTCAAGATTGAAAGTGATAAAAAACATTTTGAAATGCGCTGGTCAAGACCGATTCACCTCCTTACTCTTTTTATCTATCTGAGGAACCTTTGATTATTTTCGTTTCGGAACAATAAATAATTTCATTATTTAAGATCAATCAGCCTTTGAGCAATTCTGGAAGCTCATTAGCGTATCGAAATGGTCAATGAAGTGAGTTAAAATCGTGAATTTATCTGGAATAAAGTTATTATTAAATATGATTCATAATAGAGTAAATTTCATAAAAATTTAAAATTCGTCATTCATCAGAAAATTTATCGACAAAATAATTTTCTTTACTTCATTTAAACAGTTTTTCCTATAAGATGAATATGCTTACAACTGCTGGTTTAGAAATTAACTGTTGGGGCCCGATGAAAAGGGATATTTTCCATGTATATTCCATGTTAGCTTTAAATAATACAGAATTACTGAATTAATATTTTAAAAAGTTACAGAAATCGTTTTCTTGCACTTGCTTTTCAAGAAAATGCATGTTTATTTTATTTTTTTACTAAAAGTCAAAATTTTCAATTTTTTAGTTTGCACTAAGACTTCACTGGATCTTTTAATTTGAGCTTTTGCCAAAGTGATGGCAACGCGTTGATAAAAGTCTATTTTTTTTCATGCAAATATAACGTGCTAGTTCTGGTTAATATTTATCTTTATTTAATATAAAATATATTGTTGAGATATGTACTTAAAACATTTTTTTTAATTAAAAATTTTAGAAATTCAAAGAAAAAAAAGTTATATTTTTGAAATGATAATTTCTTGAAGCCATCTTAAGCTGCACCCTTTTCGAAAAGAATGATGGAAAAAAATTTTTAAATGTTGCTTAGTTTTTAATTAATTACATGTATAATTAAAATTTCAAAAACAAATCTCTCAAAAGTGAGCATTTCCACCCTCCGAAATATATATGAACAAAGTTGTGTTTGTAATCAAAAGCTTTGGTCTGCAGAGCACAAACACACACTCGCATTCATCTGGATTAAAAGTAGAAATAGAGACGCGTTTCATTTTACCTTAAAAAATGATATCTATTTAGCAGAAAGATCTTAGGTCTTCGGTTAACGTATTTTTTTATTTATCTATCAGAACAATTTTGGAAGAATAACACTTGAATTATAAAAATATAACTTTAATAAATTTAAATCAATTAAAACATTTTATTGTTAATCAATTTATAAACACATTTTTTTTTATGATTGTAAACTCATAACTTTATTAATTTTTAGAAATTTCCGACGTGTGGAAATGGGTAAAAAAAATGAATAGAATCTTCATAAACATGAAAGAAAATTCTGTTAAAAATGTGTGTAAAATGAAAGACATGTTTTGAAAATACTATTAAATAATGAAATCAATCAAACGCGCGAACTTAAAAAAAAATGGGGCAACAAATATCGTATTGTGTAATCTGTGCTTAAACAGCATAAGAATACACTGGTAGGAACAATATAGAAAAGAATAATAATAATAAAGGAAGGAAAATGTTTTTGTTTCGCAAACAAGATTGTTTTAATTTTCCACCATTTTTGCATTACTTAAATTTTTGTAGATTGTTACATAACATATTACCATCAAAATAAGGAAACTGTTGTATAAAGGAAAAACAACCGATAAGAGTCATCTTCCCAAAACATTCTCGCCTACTTTTTGATGAAAGGAGAACGCTCTGCATGGCGTTAGCGTTTAAGAAATACAAAATATTGCATTTTGGCGCGAATTTAGCCTTTTTACTGAATCTATCGTGTCATCCTTGGCGAGTTATTTGACGATTCATCCCGGGCCTCTGTTAATAGTATTGAATTTGTGTTTCAGATGCATTTTTTTCCATCCGATTGAAACCAAAATGTGACCAAAAACTTCCCTTGTAGTCATAAAATCCCATACCAAATTTGATGCGTTTAAATAATCCCGTTTTTGAGTTAACACGTTTATATGTTTTTAAAAGTACAGACAGAATCATAATGAATTACTTATTGGCTGGTTGACCTTACTTTTATGATGTCTTTTTTATTATTATTAACAGTTTATTGTCATCTGATGAGTTATTTGACTCAAAATTCGATAGGTGTCTGGACTATAGATATTAAATCTAACTATATTGAATTTCATCAAATTAAATCTGTTTATTCTATAGTTAATTTATATTCGAAGAGCCAAATAGACAGACTTCTTCTATAGGGAATTTGATCAAAATCTGATAAAAAAATTTACAAATTCTTTATAAAAACTACATACTAAACTTCATCCTTCTAGCTCAAAGCGTTTTTGAATTATCTTTGCCTCAGGCAGACGGACGGATAATTTCCAAAAATATATTTTTCGAACTGAGGGAGGTCTAAAACGTGCAAATACATCAAAATTTCAAGCTCGAATTTTTGGATGATAACAATATTTTCTCTTTATTATGTATATGAGAAAATAAAACGTATTTAACGCGTTGAAGCAAGTGTGCCTCATAGATAATTTATTCATTGGGGACCATAAAAATCATAGTTCCTAAGGACCAAATAAATTCATAAAAAATATACAAAACCAAATAAAATTGACTGGTTGACCTTACTTTTATGATATCTTTTTTTTATTATTATTAGCAGTTTATGTCATCTGATGAGTTATTTGACGACGAACCGCTGAATTCGAGCTTGTATTCTCCATGGAATTTTGGAATTCATTTTTCTCTTCGTTGAATAGTAAATCTCATTATTTTTAGAAAAAATTATTTCAACTATAAATTTATTAAATTATAATAACTATTTATATCTTTTTAAATAATATATAGAATTAATCAAATGCTGCCGTACCCAAATTTCCATACAATATTACTATTGTTCTCTTCTGCACGGCTAAGAGAATATAGCCGTAAATAAACAAGTACAAACACGTCCATGCTTTGAACCACTAACACTTTACCGAGCGTGCTTAACTGCTTTGTTCGAAGAAGTAGCGTGAGACGCATGTGCTTCACGTCCAAAACCATTTAGTTATATTAGCATCTCGTTAAAAAGCAAGACTTACGGTCAAATAATGCATCATCAGACAGCTTTTGTTAAAAAAAATCATTTTTAATCATCATCAATAATTACTGAGTAAATATTTTTATAATCTTTCTTATACAATGAGTCAATTGTTTCCCAAGGATCAAGAAACAATTTGTGTGCGTGGTTTGACGATTAACATGTTGATATTTCCTTTATTATTCGTAAATGCCACATTTTTGCAAAGTAGATTAAATCCATTAAATTACAAATGATTTTTTTTAGGATTTTTCTTTCCTGTTCATGCACTGTAAACTTTAACTAAAGAAATATTATGCCAACTCAAAGGATTACTGACATCTTAAAACTGGCAGTAGTTACTTGGAACATTTCCGGTAAGTATCAAACATTATTTTATGTAAAAATAAGCATCGTGACTACGATTTTCTAATACCCTTCGTTCATGTACTTACGGTATTTCTATTCTCCCATTTTGTATTCCATCTAGCATTGTATTATAAAAATTGTTACTTGGGCTATTTTTTATCATTTTTAAAATTGTAGCCATGTTTCTTACGTACCCTGTATAAAAAGTCTAACAGATTCTTCATAAAAAGGATCAAATTATAATACTTTTTGAAAAACAATGTCCCCTGAATTTCAATTTCGCAATAGGTATTAGCAGCATATTCCCCGAGGATCTGCATTCATTGTTAATTTCATCAGAGCTAAAATATCATATTGTTAGTGTGGTGTGAAAGTTGTTAGTGTTTGCTTCTTTCTGGCCATGTTAAAAATAATGAGATTCTTCAAAAATAGTCCTCTTTTACAAGGTAGCGCAGCATGCTATACAATAATGTACAATATGTCTTGGTATTCAAAATTATACAATTAATAATATACTGGTGTGCAAAACTTAAGCAACAGGTATTTTTTTGCCATAAATTCACGAGAAATCATCTGAGAGACATGAAATTCAAAAATGACATACAGCATTTTGTTCTGAAAGAATGACGAAAGCATAGTTGCGCAGAAATGAATACAATGCATACTGTATAGAATCAAACAAAAAAAGGCTTTATTGAACTCATAGTATCGTTACACATGATTGTCTGTCCAAGAGGAAGAACAGCAAGCAGATGTTCCTTAGTATGGGATATGCCCTCCCCTTACTACAATGGTTGCTTCGCACCGTCTCCCCATACTCAGCACCAGATTGTCCAACAGCTCTTGAGGTAAGAGTGCCCATTCCTCAATCAGCATCTGTTTAAGTTGTCGGGTGTTCCCAGGAGGATGTAATCGTACCGCAAGGCGTCTCCCCAAATCATCCCACACATGATCTATCGGATTTAAATCAGGGGAGCACGCCGGCCAATCCATTCCAGTGATATCTTTACTTTCCAGTAGCTCCTCAACAGCATGAGTCCTGTGTGGCCGTGCATTGTCATCCATAAAAATGAAGTCTGATCCAATGGCACATCGGAACAGACGCACATGGGGAAGGATCACCTCCTGACAATAGCGATCTCCAGTTACAGAACCTCTGTCGAAAACGTGGAGCTCAGTCCGCCCGTTCATCATAATGCCTCCCCAGACGACAACTCCAGGACCATAGAAACGGTCTCTTTCCGTGATGTTACTAGGATGAAACCGTGTCCTGACCTCTCTCTAAATCAACTGGCGTTGGGAACCGCTTGTGGCAATAAAACGACTCTCATCTGTAAAGAGGACACGACTCCATTGATGAGATGTCCAATTTTTTGTGCACCCTGCACCACTCTAAACGTTGCCGACGGTGGGAAACTGTCAAAGGGATGCAGCGTTCAGGACGGCAGGCGAATAAGCCACCTTTGTGAAGGCGCCTGGACACAGTAAAACGCGACACTTGTCGCCCCGTTGCTGCATACAGTTGCTGAGCAATGGCGCTTGCTGACTGGTTTCGGGTTCTTTTCGCCTGCAGGACGATTTGTCGGTCATCCACTGCAGTTGTTTTCCTGGGGCGGCCACCACCAACCTTTCTCACAGCTGTACCAGTGGTTTGGAAGGCTTTCCAAGCGCGCGAAACGACACTTTTGTTGATTCCGAACTCTTCAGTTACACTGGTCACACTACGCCCTCCTCCAGCTTTCCGATCAGTCTTCCACGTGTGAAATCGTCCAGGTGATTTCTTCTAGCCATATTTCACGAATTAACTCACGTGCACTTGCAGCGAATGTCTTTAATTGCGTCTCCGTCCTTCCTTTTATTGTACTTTTGAGCTGCGAGCGCCTTCAGCACGTGTTCTGCGTACGCTCACGTCGCCTGTGACGTTTTGTTTCTGATATTTGCATACGCATGACCTTTCTCTTGAAATACGTGTTCATTGTATTGATCGCAAGAACTCCTTTTCTGCAATTTCATGGCTATCTGCTTAAAATTTGCATTGTTGCTTAAGTTTTGCACACCAGTGTATATAATATTGTACATTATTGTTTGATACAATACAATGGTATACAATATAATATATGATATTGTACTACATTGTTCGATATCATACAATGGCAAACAATATAAAATCATTGGATATTGTACAATATTGTTCGATATCATACAGCGGTAAACGATATAATGTCATACGATATTGTACAATATAGATCGATATCACACAACAGTAAACGATATAATGTCATATGATATTGTACAATATTGTTCGATATAATACATATATAATACAATATCATATGATATTGTGCCGTAGTGTCAGATATTATATGGGTACTAATGTATGTATAATATAGTATGACAATATTGTATGATATAGACTTGTATTGCAGAATGACTGAAGAGAATGACTTAATGAGAAAAAATTAAAATGGGGATGTTAATAACAATATATTATATTTTATAGTACAAATATATGCACTTTCTTCAAATAGCCTTAAAACGTCTTGTTTCGTTTTATTCTAATAAAAAAATTGTTGTTTTAAAAATCAAATATTTGGACCTGAGCATGACAGTTGAGCATGCCTGCCGGCTTAAAGGTAATCAAGTGGTGCAAAAAGAATCAATGAGTTCCAGTACTTCCACGTTTTACCTAACGAAGGTCGAAATCAACTTCCATTTTCAAACAAATAAATCGTTTTCGTGTTTGCTTTCCATGGGAATTCAAAATAAAAAACGATCCGCCCATTTTTTCCAAGAGAAAAATTTTCGATCTTTTCCATCCAAACATTCCTATACGAAATTACGCAAACATTTTTCCGAGGGATCTCGGAGTGATTGCGCGTTAATTACAAATCTCGACCTTGGCATAAATGATCATTGAATACGTTTTTGCGAAACAAAAATTGCATAATGACCGGCGACGATAAAGAAACCAATTAATCAACAGAATTGAATTAAATGAAACCGCAGATGAGTGGAAGAAAAATGGACCCATTCTCATGTGTAATAAATAATCTCTTCAAAAAGGCTTGAATTACGAAGATTTATTAAGTGCTTTAGGATTGAAGGAAATACACGTTAAATTGGACTCCAAATCTACTTGGAAAATAATATATGGTGCATTAATGAAAATTATGTTTCATATAATACTGCTTTTGGATGCAAAATTCATTGCGATTATCTTTACAATCCTCACACATTTTGGGATGAATATATTATCGTTTACCGTGGGAATGGCATCGTGCATAATCGCTTACTAACTGAAAGTTCATAATAATGTTGTAAACATAAAACAGATTTCTTTCTTTCAGGCAAAATTCTTCGATTTGCATTTCAAAATTAATTCGTTTTCTCAATCGCATTTCTAAATTGTGGAAATAATATGATGTATTGCCGTGCGTTAATTGAGAAATCATAATAACGTGGCAAAAAGAATAGAAAATTTATTTCAATTTAAATTCTTTCGCTTACACTTTTATTCTTATTTTTTATTTACATTTCATATCACTGAAATAATTTGATATCTAATTGCGTCCTAGTTTGAAAATCCTTATAATGTGGCAGGAAAATTACAAGTTCTTTTCATTCATTTAAAATATCTTGATTTGCACTTTTGTAATTTGATTTGCACTTTTTCTTAGGTATTCAAAAAGTTTTCTTTTTTTATATCTCAAATGTAAAAAAGAATGTTCTTTTTAGAGTTAGTAAAAGTAAAATGCAACGTTTAATTAAACAAATGCAAACGTTTATTTAAACAAATGTAAATAAATTCTAGTAAAATGATTGTTCTATTAAGAATTCTTTTAGTACAAAGAGAAATTATCTTGCAATACAAAAAAAAACTGCTTTTTTACGTCAATAAACTAATAATAATATAACACTATTAAAATGGTTATTTTTTATAGCTTTTTTTATTTTTGTATTAAATTTTGAGATTTTTTTGTTATCATTTAAGTAAATTTCTAATTTTAAAAGCAATTGTGAATTTTTGTTTCCATTATTTACAATAAGGTTTAATTGTATGTAAATTAGAAATTTATAATAACCTGGTAAGCAAATGAATTCATTTCTTTTATTATAATTCCACGATTCATAACATCATTTTAATATCAGAGCCGCATTCTAAATTTTTTCTTTTCAATAATAATGATTAAATATTTTTAATACATAGAGAAACTGCAGTGGGCATAGTTTATCCAAAATTACTGATTTTTATCTTGGTATGAGATGCAATATTATAGCAAACAGCTTAACTACCTTAATCGGTATTTATTAATAGTAAGAAAACCTGTAAAACAATGCAATATTTTCTGCTGTTATTTGCCCTTACAATCATGTTTAGAGTACCGAATTTTTTAAAAAAATGTTTCTATGCTAAAAATAAAATGTTTGAAAAATTGTATTTCTTTATTTACAAGTTTGAAGAATTGCATAAAATTTCCACTATATTTCAATTTTTTCAAATTTCTTCTGTAAGTAACACTGCAAGCTTCATAATGCTCGAATGTAACTTGCAATAATTACCACATGTAAACTTTTCACCTTTTATACAATGAATCAAAACCATATCCTGTATTCATGACTAGATTTATAGCGTTGATTATCACAAACCTTTTTTAGATTATAAAACACTTTCACAAAGCAGGATTGAGGGGATATGAAAATATTAATTCTGAAGATTATAAAATAAGTAATGGATAATGTAAAGGGTTTAACATTAAAATAGAAACATTAATTCAGCATTTGAGGACTTAAGAAGTCTGGAAAACAGAAATTCAAATATGGTATTTGATAAGAATACAAAAGTATTTTTGGGAAAAAAAATTAGCTTGTTTAGAAAAGAAAGTGAAACAAACGAAGTGCGAAAGATGAATTATGAATTGACAAAGAAATGAATCTGGCTTATAAGTTTGAAGTGGAAAAAATAAGCATCTGTCTTTCGAATGAAGAAAAATTACCTGTAGAAGAATAGTTAAAACATTTTGAAACTGTCAAGAAAAATTTTCCAAGGAAAAACCTGCAAGAAACAACTAATTAAACAATAGAAACATATTTCAACTAATATTGAAACCTGCAATAAAACTTCAAAGGCGCACAGACGAGACAGGACCCTCCGTATTAGGAAAAAACGAGTTAACAAAAATACAGATACTAATATGATCCAAGGAATACAAGATTGTAGACGAAGATACAAGACCATCTTATAACATAGATAATTTGGCATGCAAATAGCATTTCATTTTCAATTTTAGCTTTTTTTTACCGTTATCTATACTTATAAATAAACTCAATGCACGTGTGTTGGCGCTGTACAGGCCAGGTCATTTGACCTACAGCTACCAAATTTGGTACATGTATACCTTAGAGGTCGGGAATGTGCATCTGATGGCCCTTTTTTTAATTTTTAATTTAAATTTTAATTATTAATTAAAAACTAACTTTCCCGACAAAAAAATCTTCCATTTTCCCCACCGCCAAATGAGTAAGGCTTCAGTTTTTTTCCCCAACAGTTGTGAGGCTAGGGTTAATATTTTTCGGCAAATTATTTCAAACGATTCTGTTTATTTTCTTAATGTTTTATGCATTTAAAATTAAACATTGTTAATTAATCCATCTTTCAGATTCATTCTGAAGTACTTTTGAATTAAAATAAAACAGAATAAAGGAAATTAAAAATGTCTAATCTGCATAACATTAACCCAACTGAAAGAAAAGCTCACACATTTCCGTTACCGCAACTGGCGTTGAAAATTCATGCATGCGCATTCTGTTCTGATTGTTGACATGACAACCATTATCAACGGATGATTTAAATTATTTTTAGGTTAGTTACATACTTTTGTAATTAAATTGTATTTATGTCAATTATATATTTTTTGTATATGCTTATAGTTTTAAGTACATAGTTTTTTAAGTAGTTTTTTTTAAACTGTTTTCGACCGATTATTTTAAACGATTCATTTTATTTTCTTAGTGTTTGATGCATTTAAAAGTAAACGTTGTTAATTAATGATGAATCTGAGAAAATTTTGTTGACAAATTCTTGAGATATTACCGAAATTAAGAAAGATATTCTTTAGTGCCCATAAAGTTTAAACGCTCAGTGACTCTGTTATCAGTAATCATATTATAAAAAAATATTATTATATTAATTGCAGATTAATTCTTTCCACTTTAATTTAAAGCATAAATTCTACGAGAGGTAACAGAAAATTAAAGAGATACTTATTACGTTATGACTGAAGGCCTTTATAATATTATGAGTGAATTATATGACTATCAAAATTTGAGGTTTTAAAATATTTTGATGAAGAATCTATTAAAGTTGGAATTGCGTAAAATATTTAATTATTAAAATTTAAACGAACATTAAGATTGGCGAACCGGCTAGTCGCCAAAGGCGGCTAGTAAATAATAAAAACTAAAGTTGAATATTACATAAATTAAGATGCATAATACAGAAAATAACAATAAGAACTAAAATAAAAATGTTAATTGCTAATTGTTAGTCGAATAATATAGAAAGTGACCCAAGATAAAACATACTCACATCTACCATATTTTATTAAAACAACTTTCCGCATTTAAAAATTGTAACATATTTATAAATGAATTAAAAAATCTTATTTCTATATTCTTACTGAAGTATCGATACAGAAATAAGAACTTTCTTACTGTAGATATTTAAGTTTTGCACATCAGTTTTGAAATCAAAAAATGTCCCGTAGAAAATGTATTGTGCAAAAATAATACTTTTTTTAAATAATGTGTAACCCTAAATCAAAATTGAAAACGTTAAACACTTTTTAAATAATTCCAGATGTAATTTGAAACTAATGACTTTTTGCTTGAAATTTAAAAAGTAATATTTGACTTTAAATAAAGCTCAGAATTTGATTGAAAATTATACAATTTTCAATCAAAGCATTAATATTTTACTATAAAATACATAATTACTTTTACGCATATTAATATTCTATTATAAAATAATGATTACTTTTGGAATTTATCATTCTGTTCTAATGCACGAACAAAGTTCTATTTTTCTAGAATCATCGCAATTATTTCGAGTATTCTACATTCCAATCACAATCAAACAGTTTGATATGCTTGATTTAGAACGAAAATTTTCATCCTTTACATAATCGATTGTTTTCAGGATTATAAAACAAATACTTTTCCCCAAATCAGCAACGAACTAAAAATACGATTTCAGTCTTTATTTTCCCGCCACCAAATTCGTGTGCGGTTTCTTCCCTTTGCGAGAGCTTAATGCCTTTTTTTTTTTTAGTTGCGTGTTTTTCCAAAATTTCCGCCTTGAAATTTAACAATAGCAGACAAAAGTTCCCCTTTGATTTCCTCCTGAATTGCATCGAAAACAATATTCTTTCCCCTTTCTATTACAATACATTCTTTTTTCCCACGTTTTAATACGTGTGGGGAAATATTAAGAATTTAAAAATGCAACGTTTTTCAAAGCGTAAATGTATACATTTTTCTCATACCGAAATTATTATTACCTTAACACACAAACAGGGTGTAACTATGTTTTTGAAAGAAGTATTAATATTCACTATTTCATTCGGGACTAAAATGCTTTTATGTCTAATATTTTTTTTTTGTAAATATTATTTGTGCAAAGTGGCTTTTAATCATCGGAAACATTTTAAAATTAAAATAAAGAAATCAATTGAATTAATTATTGGTGGTTTTTAAAAATTATCTAATTTTATCTAAAAATTGTCTGCACCTATTCAATTTTTTATTAAATTTAAAAATATTTAAGGCTAAATTGCAGGGAAGTAAAATTAATATTATTGAAAAGGTGAAATTTTGAATTTTAAAATGATATAAAAATGTTTCTTGCGCGACCGTTTGTTTCAAAGTTACTGTGATACAAAATGATAAAATTTTGTTAATTTAAATTAACTGAATATTTAATTAACTTTTAAGCTTTGAAAGTTGTTTTTTCCTTTGTCTTAAATAATAAATGTGCATAGTTTGGTAGAAATTGGATCAATTGCTTAAGTGAAGTTCTAACATATAAATCCAAGCCAAAATGACTTTTATATTTATTAAAATAATCATAATACGATAATAATAGATATATTATAGATCGATGCTTATTATATAAAATATATTTAAAATATATTTTATATAATAAGCATCGATCTGAAACTTTTTTATATTTAAAAATATAAAATAATTTGTATGCTTGCAAAATTTAAGAAAATACTTATGAAGTGTATTTAAATGAAATTTAATGTCGGCGATCGAAATTTGCATTGCTTATTTTTAAGATAAGGGAAAAAGCATTTATTTTGTTTGGGAAAATGTTAGTAGTATGACTTTATAAGAAACTTAATAGATAAACAACTGTAGAATGTATTAAGGTGTCATATATTCTACGTGGCATATTTTTCCTTTATATATCGAGAACACGGTGGCTTACTTAGAGTACACTCAATCTGATGTACATTCTTTCTTTGATGTGGAACGCGAGGAGGGAGGTGTAGCACGCAGGAGGGATGCCTGTTCCGCTGTCATCCCGACCAATTAATGAGATTCAGACAGCATTCTGATACTTTTCTGTTACGTAAAACTGATTTAAAGAATAAAAAAGAAACGTCAAGAATTGAGAAATACGATATTTTCAGTCTTTCACGCAGAACTATAAGGCTATCATTCAAGAAAGCCAGTCTCAATTTCAAATCGAATCATATTATACATTCAAAGTATACCACACAGTAGTTCAAATAATAATTAGCTCAACTATTGTATTACAATGTAATTAATAAAATCACTCCAGAATTCAAATACCTTTTGTCTTATTTCGAATAACAATACGAACGCAGTCTTAGGAAAAAAACCCGCAACAGTTAGTGGTCGGGCTGCTAAAACGCAGCAGATCTCAGAGATCAACTAGATGCCGTATATTAATATCTGAATTGTGCATTCAAGTCCACTTGGTAATCAACCCTATCTGTTGCATGGTCAAAACCGATAGTCATCTGTGAACGAAAAAACAAAGACCGTTATTTCGAGACAAACAAAAACAGGGAGCCCCGCCCGACAGACGACGGAAAGTTGAAAGGCCACACAAAAAACATGTATTCTTTGCATTCAAGTTCCCGCTGCATTTACTGTGAAACCATTGTCTTTTGAACTGGACGTGTCATTTGACCATTTCGTTTTGAAAGAGGACAGTCAGTCCAGTTGCCACTGGACGACGGTTTATTTTGATTCAGGCTTTCGATTGCTGTTATTCTGGCTCCAAAAGGGCTATTGTTTATCTTTCTGCTTTTTATAAATTTTTATTGCAAAAATGCTGTCTTTTAATGCTAATTATTTTAAATCATTTATTATTGAACTTCTATAATCCAAGAAGTAACTACTTGCCAAATTTGATATCTTACGCTTTATGGTGTGCTACTAGAGCAGTTTTATCGATTTTTATTATTCATGACACAGCTGACAAATAATATCCAAACTATAATGATCACTTTAAAAGTTTCTTTCCAATAAATGAATCATTTGAAAATTTTTGAATGTTTCGGAGCTGTCGAGAATTATAGGATCAATTCATGTGACTTGCAATACATGATCGTTGCATTGGTGTCATCTTTGCCCTAACTAAGCAAACAGGGTAGTCTTAGTTACGGGCGTCATAATAACACGGAGAGGAATTGAATTTAATTCTAAGAAATATCATTACAACTCCACCCGTAAGAAATCAGGAAGTAGAAGTAAGTCGATCCCATGGAATTAATGTACCCATTCGGGATGCCAGAATCATTGTACCAAGCTCTTCATCCCCATATATATGTACTTCACGATGGAAGGCAATAACATGATAAATGCAGCTAAAGAGTTAATGAGAACTTCCAAGGGAAATAAACTGCATATAGACTGTATGTGAAAACATACAATATCAATTCAGTTTTACTTGATACTATACATGGCTAACGTAAGTGCATTAGTTATGTCGCATCTATCTGGAAGTTGTTTTACACCGCGCACGGTTAATGCAAGCACTTGATGAAACCGGCAAAAATGTCTGTAAAGTGGAAATGGCTTTCAGTTTTCCTGAAAAGTTATAAAAGAATAAAATTTCATATTGAATTGGAGAACTTAGATTACTTCCTGTAAAAAAATATTCTTAAACGTTTTAACTTCTCAATATTTTTAAACAACAATAAAAAATAAAAAATCCCGATTACAGACTCACTCGAAGAATTTAGTTATGGCTCGGACACTGACAAGGGAATAAGAAGAGGCAGAATTGATCCATGATAATTAAAAAGAAATTTTTAAAAATGAATATAAAAAATTTAATGAAATGCCATAAGTTAAAATGGTACGAACAGACATCAAAATATCTTTTAATCCTTTGCCCTCTCAGGCACCATTCAAGACGGTCCATCAATTTGACGTTTTATTTATTTTTTAATTTTGATTGTTAAAAATACCTACAATGTGGTAAGAAGATGCATATTCCTTTTTCGGGGAGATTCACTTTAAAACAATTATATATTTTTATTTTTCGGTGCAATAAACAAGACCTTGTATTAAGTGAATAATTATTCATCGAATTACTTTTCCGAGTGTAAAGGGCTAGTAAAATAATGTTGATGAAAATATATAATAATAACATAAAAGTAATATTGTAGAAACTACAACTATCAGAAATCAGAATAAATACTGAACAATTTGGAAGTTTTCGCACCGTTCAATGCTAGAAGATCCTATTTAGAGTTGTTATACATGATTTAAGTAGCCCTACCTTAGAAGAGCGCGGCGAGCTGCGCGGGTCTCAGCTTTAAAATAATCGACAGAATGAGCAATGGTTATTCAACTGATTACTTCATTGATAAATGGCAAAAGAAAAAGATTCTTTATCTGAATGAATGTAACCCACGTGGACTTTTTTTTTTTTCTCCTTTCAAATAGCAACGTCACGATCTCGTTCAAATGACTTCTTTCCTTTAAGGCTAATGAGCGAGCCCTTGATTCATTGCACAACTGATATTTGAATTGAACTTACTTCTTGAACTTTTGGTTTAGTTTTTCTTTCATTTTTTACTTCCCCCGTTTCTCTCTCCCTCATAGAAAATTCACGCCCACCGACCCAAACCCACTCGATTTACACTCAGAAACTATTCCTTTCGTTCTTACTTTTAGTTTAATGACTGCCTTGTGCAACTAACTCAGGTGCTCGGATGGAATTCGTCAGCTGCATCAGTTCGCTTGACATGATTTTTGGCGATGTTTGTGTGTGGATTTAATTCGTGGCGCTGAAGTTCGACTATCACGGAGGTTGAGGCCGTGAACTCTTGAGGATGCGACATTATCGAAGAGATCGGTCGCTGTCGTTAATGGAAGAATTGTGTTTGAATTGAAGTTTTTTCTTTCATATCGTGCTTCAATTGAACAGAAGGAATGTGATGAATGGAAACTTTGTTCAATGTTATTTGCTCTTAACCACTTAACTGTTTCGACTTCTACTGAAAATCCGTATTTAAATTGTCATAAATATAATAAATAATTACAAATATGATAATAAAACAATCGATATAATAATTGTCATTGAATAAACTCGCCATAATGCAAAATGTTGTACTTTTTCCATGACAAGTATACTCGTCAAAACAGTTCATTTGTTAAAGATCTTCTATGAGTGGATAGTATATCAATAGTGGAGCATCGGTATCTTCTGGAAGGCGTCGTTTTGTTTTTTTAATATCATCTCCTTACAAGCGGCTCATTGATATGAGAATTCTAGATGAGATTTAATCCTTTCAATAAAATATAATAGATTGGAAAATCGAATAAAGCATTTTTTATTTATTAAAAATTAACTGAAAAATTGATAAAAAATATTTTTATTAAAATACAACTGATAAATAGAAGTCAAAAATTTTTAACAAAAATTGACAATTAAATGACAGACGAAGTGATTAATAAATCTCTTTAAATAGTGTGTTTTGTTTGAGTTCATTTATAAAAATTCTTGAAACATTTAACAATACACTCTCGATTTCTTGGGACTGAATCATCGGATTTAATAACATAATTAGACTTAAAATAATTGTGCAAAATGTTATAAAATATAGTAACACAGTGAGAAGGTAGCTCAACTTCGCACCATTTTACTTTTTAACATGCATTTCTTTGACGATTTTTGAATTAAAGTTCTATTCCATAAGTACTTTCTTGATCTAGCCAAATTTCAATAAGGTTGTTTAAAAACACACACAGTTCAGGGGATTTACAGTTGCATTCATACTTTTTCTCATCAATCAAAATTGATGCATTCAATCATATTCAGTTGAGAATTTTTATTACAAGTGATAAGTGTTTTGCTCAAATGCAGGTGTTAAATGTTTAAACTAAGTGTCCGATTTTCTCATTTGTTCCGAATATTTGGAAATGTATCAGTAGTATGGTGTAAGAATTTCTACATTCAGCAAATCGGATCTACTTTTACTAATAATTATAATCAGGGATTTCATCATGGGATTTTCCCTCTTTCGGTTTGGAATGGAACTTGAATTTGTTTCTTTCCTTTTCCAAATTAAGATGGCAACATCTTAACATTGGATTTAAAAAATGGAATCAAATTATACTAAACATCAAGCGATTTCAGATGTCTTATGGACATTATAATATCACTCTTTTGATAAAATGACCAATATAGTTTCCCACTTCTACATATTTTTAACATACTTATGATTATTTTAATATTTTTATTTTATTAATTTTGTGTATGTTTATATTGATCAATTATGACTAGATTGCACAGAATTTACAATTGTTCACAATATTTGAATATTTATAAAACTAATATATTATAAATTGTTTGTTTATAATAATAATAAATTCAATAAATTAATAATTGAATATTTATAAATTGTTCCTTTTGTTAATATTATCGTAATTTATTACTCATAGAATTTGCCCTTTTATACAAACTTATTAAACAGTAGAAACCTGACCATTCATACTTGATAAAAAATTAATATTTTCTAATAATTTATCATTTATAGAATTTTTATGTTTTACTTATTTATCTGGCAATTAGAAAAATATTTTTTTAATCGACCTTCTTTTGAACCCTCACAGCATATCGGTCCTAATCAAGTGCTTAGTATAACTAGCTGGAAACATGTCACTCCTAGAAGAATCTCTCTATTTCGGGAAAATGGAAAAATCGTCTCTTCCTAGCCATTAGTAATGGAATTTTTAGGCCTTGAACCAATCCAAGTGATCATGCGCCATCCCTTGTTGAGCAGACCATTTTTTTCAAACCTGGCAAATGATAGAGTCTCAATACGAGTTAAAATATACCAGTAAAAGAAATTAGGAATCATAAGTTCCATCAGGAGGATTATTTAATTAATGGGTCAAAAATCTAATTATTCATTTATTGGGCAAAAATCTAAAGAATTCAAAGTGGAATGCCGTGTTCCACAAGTTCTTCTCATGTTGAGGCTTGAACTAATGCACGATTTAATCAAGCTTTCATTATTTCAAAAATAAATAAATAAATAAAAGCTTAGATTTTTAAAAAATATTTATTTTTAACGATTATGAAAATTTATATTAAAAGTATTTCTGCTTCAAAATGGCTCAGTAAAATACTTTTTTTTTATATCTTGAGGTTTTGCTGTATACTGCAACTGTTTCGAAATAAGATCATTCTACAGCAGAAGTTAAAATGACTTTGAATGAATTGATTTCATTTTAAGCTGAAATATATTCAATAATTTAATATAATTGAAATAAGAATTTTTTAAAAAAATATATAAGCGATAGAAAATTCGAAATACAGCTCATATAATTTGGAGTACTTCAACCCGTTCACTGCCACTAATAAGATGCTTACTTCTTTGCTATTTTTTTATTGTAGTCGAGAAGAGAATATCTAATGAGATAAGTATGAATCCAGGCGATTCACGCAGTGAACAACGTTTTAAAACACGGGCATGTTCTACTCGCATCAAATTCTATACTAAATGAAACCTTTGCCATTATCCGAATATGATTGACGGTTAACGAGTTAATCCATACGCTTGGAAATCAAAATGTATGTAAAACTCTTACGTATTAAAAATAAACGAAAGAATTAAATTAATAAGAAATAATTTAAAGAACCAATTCTTTCACAAATGCGTTCATTTCTCTTTCATCTCCAGAAAAAGTGTGAACTTTGGCAAGCTGATAAATGCCTTGAGATGCTCACATTTTTATTTTCATGGTTATGAGTGTTTTGTACTTCATAGGATATCGAAAAAAAGCTATGTATGCATTTCGTACGTTTTTTTTTATTTTATCGCGTACAATAAAAATTTGACACCAAAATCCAATTTACCTACAAGATTAATTACCAAATCTTATTTATCTAGAAATTTGCATTCTTTCGTAAATATGTTTCATGCTTGTGAAAGTACAAGCAGAGCACCATGATAAATTGTGTCCAAAATTTGCTGCGAATATGTACATTAGGTGCAAAAATTGTATTCAATTTATCCATCTTTGCACTTTATATTTTGTAGTCATGTTCCTTTGTACTTGGACAGACAGACACGCAAACTTCCTATGAATAAGAATCATTCTTTTCTTGTTCAAAATTTGATAAAAATCTGCATTTTTTTTTTTTTTTTTTTTTTTTTTTGTAAAGATTTAAATCAAATTTCATTCTCCTAGCTCAAAGCCATTCCAGCAATTGTGATCGCAAAGGAAATAATTCCAAAAATGAATTTAAAGACATAAATGAGACATTAAGGGTGGTCTAAAATGATTAAAATCTTGATTAAGAATAATTTTTTTATCGATTACGTCACTTTCTACACGAAAAACCAAAATCTCTGAATAAGAATCAATGATATTTTAAAAGCGTTTTGGAGAATCGAATTACCCTCGAGGCGGCTTTTTATTTTCCCCATTATGCCCTCTACCTTACTCTTGCTTTTCTCGGAGCACTGCCCATTGTAGTAACAGGAAACGAGTGACACGCCGCTAGGAAACGTTTTCACTTACGTTACCGAGTAAAATCACTCAAGGGTGAGTCCGGTGAAATGACAGACGTCGGAAAAACCACTTCAGTGAAACGTCTGGACAGACCCATTGTACAGAACATCTTTTATAGTTATTATTGTTTATAATTTGATTCATAACAGCTTTATGGCAGAACTTTTACCAATTTTTTAAACAATTTTTCTTCTATTAAACTAATTACTCTGTTGAAAAACATAAAACTTCTGTTAAATATTATTTATTTTTAAAAATGATAAAAGTTAACGTGTGTTGGGGCTTTAGAAGTCAAATATATTTTATGTTTTTATCAATATAGTTTTGATTTATATGTGACCCAGATTTGGTAGCTCTAAGTTAGATGGTGGAAATGTGACCTCTGAACGGTTTTTAAAATTTTATTAGAATTTTGATGAAAAATGAAGCTCACTTACGATATTTTTTCCCTATAACATCCGAAAATATTGTAGCACTAAACTGCTTTTTAGGTCATCTTAAAATTCAACAACTTATTATTTGCAATTACCTTCATTTATTGCCGTCATTTTTCCCATTTTTAAAATTTATTTTTATAAAATATTTAAATGTATTTTACAACAATATATTTAATTCTTGTAATGAAGTCGAATTTTTTTCGTTGCTAACAAAAATGTTTCATTATGGCGTATTTTTTCTTTTTTTTTCTTTCAATGTTGATAATCAAAACAAGACGATGCGGTTTAATGTTACTTAAGTTTAAGTAAGCAGCATGATTTTGTTAAAAGCTTTGAAATTTAATTCTACTTTTAATTACGGTTTTACTTCAGAATGAAGCAACAGAGAATAAATTTAGAAGGGCGTTCCTTTTTAAAGGTATTAATTTGGTGTATAAAGATCTTGACAGAAATGTAGGGGCACAGTAAATAGAACGGCATAAGGTTTCTAAAATAATATAAATTATATATCTATCCAAATTGAAAAATATATATATATATTACTGTAGAATTCATTAAGATTATGTTACACAAAATAGTTAATTAAAAGTTTTAGCCATTATTTCATGCGAACGAACTGGTTGCCAAAGGCGCTGTTTTATTATTTGACAATAATTTCATATTAATTATGTAACATTATAACTTAGGTAACGATGACTCATTCTTTATAATACAATATAATAAATCGTTGCTGAACATGGATTTCTGTCAGTAATACATTGCCCATATCCCGCCGGCCGAAGACTCTCCGTGTGTGTGGTGACTGGCACACGTATAAATCTGCCGTGGTCACAAAATCCTCCATGTCGAGAGTAATACCACTGGGGGCACTGGATCACGGGTGATCGTTCTCTGGTTGATGTTTAAATTACGATCTGTGGATGAGTGAATGAAATGCGTGAATGAAATCCACCCCGTATAAAGAGTTGTGACGTGTATGTAGCTAATTCGTACTCTTGGCCCTAGATGGCGCTATTGGAAAAACAAGAGATGCACCCTTGGCTTAAAATCACTGAATTCTAAAGTCAGTGGGCTTGTCTATGACAAGTGCCATTAGAAACAACAACAAACATTGCCCATAATAAAATTGCTTTCTCTTGAGTTCATTTCATAACAGAAAATATATTAGATACAGAATAAATTGGAAAATATGTATAAATAGTCATCATCATCGGGGCATCGTTAAAGTTAAACTAAAAACGTTAAACGGTAAACGTTTGATAAACGAAAGGATCAAACTTCCAATTTTCGCGAGGAGTGAAATCATCTATCATCCTATGTGAGATAGATGATTTCACTCCTGTGAGTGAGCCATCCTATTTATCATATCTCTGTTCTAAACGAGAAAAGGCTTCTAAAAATACCCTCGCATAACTTTTTAATTTAAGTTAAACTTTGTATTTTCAAAAGAAATGTAAATTTAAACTTTTTTTATTGGCATTAATTCTGCCTCTGAATTTCAAGGGAGAATTTCAATTTTTTTTTTCATAAAAACTAGAAGCTTTATTTCGATATTAGGAATATATCAGAAGATCTATTAAATTTAAGGCAACTTCTTCGATAGATAATAGCATTAAAAAAGCGAATTTTTGCGAAAATATATAAAAAAAGAAATTATTCAATATTCTTAATTTCTCAACAGTCTTCTTTATAAAATCTTTTGTTTCTTAGGTCATTCTTTCGGAAGTTGCATTGATTTTTTAATTTTCTGCTTGAGAATTGCAAAGAAAGTGTTGTAATCATCAAAAAATTCGAAAGCAAGATCAGAGAAGGCGATTGTTTATATTACTTAAACAAGTGGATAAATCTTTGTCCAAACATAATTTTGTATCAATTATTCAGTGTTTTATCAAAAGCTGATTCTTTCCTCTTTGGAAGACACAAAACCGATTACAGTTATTATTGTTCAGAATGAAGGTCTTAGTCCTTAACAGAAGGGCTAACATTTTTCGTTCAAGACGTGATTCGAACTGTTTAATAAAATTAAAATCGTTTGCACTCAGGACAGCAATTAGATGTATAATTAATCAATGAATCTAGGGATCATTTTATTACTTCGAGTTGTAAAAATAATATAAATGAGTAAGATAAGTGTTTCGAGAAATTAATCTGCTATTGGTTTCAACTCCGTAGATATATTTTTAACTATAAAAATCAAGACACGAAAATGATGCACTGTACAGAAATAAGTAAGGCAGAATTATGTAATATAAAAGTTCGGTCTCTCTTTACTTCTTCTAAATTTCCAAAAACAAATGTAATTTAATTGATTTCCATTTAATATCTTTACAACAAATGACCTCAGGAGGCACAATAATATATAATACTTCGACTACTGTTTATTATCATATAAAATTGTACAATATATTATATATGCTACTAAGGATTATTACAATAAATTGAAATAATTTATCTTAATTTTGGGTTATCTTCGAGAAAGAGAGTTGGTTTTAGTTTCTTACTAATAGAGAAGAAAGTTAATTAATTTTAAATATTTTAATAAGAAAAATAGTAATTTTTTTTCATTCATTCTGAATATTCTTATTATATGCGAACTAAGCAAGTAACTAGCAAACTGATTTGTAAATAAATTTAATAACATGAAAAAAAATCCCTAAAAATAAATTTCCGCAATTTAAACGACATTTTAATTTTAATTTAGATATGGTTCACTACTTGCCCCCTTTAAATAAAACGGAAACACAAAATTAAGTGTTTTAAGTTATCCTAAAAACACTGCAAAAATGCCGAGCTCCCCCCCCCCCCTCCCCACTTCAGAAAGTGTGCGGCCGCAAGGTAGTTGCCTATTTTGTCTTTTTCGTGCCTGACAATCTAGAAGAATGTCTTCAAAAGGAGTTCCGAGTGTAAATCATTAACTATCTAGGATTCAAACGTAGTCATCTCCATAATGTTACTGGCCGTTAATCTGTGTTATAAAGGTTTTGCTATGGTTTACAAATTATTTTTTATAAAATAGAGGATAAAATAACAAATCCTTGTTTTGTACTGCATGATCGATTATGTAAATTATCTAGTTGTAAACTACTTTTATTCCTTCTAACAGGTCTAACGAGGAACTCGTCTCTTTCACACAACCACCTGCTGAAGCTACCGACGATCAGCAAAGGAGCCTCTACCGTTTTTCCTTTACGGAAACGAATTAACCTTTTAAACTTAATAAAAAGCAACCGCCGCTCTTTTGCCTATCGTCCTCGACACTGCATTGGGGGGTTTCCCAACCACCAACCTGCTGACCGGTACTGAGGATCGGCTGACACTAAGAGCCGGCAGCGAGCCACCAGAGATTGCCTGACCCACTTTCCGGATGTTCGAGAGCTGCGGAGTGGAGGAATGTTTCAAGTACCTCCCGGGGACGTCACTGGGATGCGGTACTGAAGGACGTTCAATCAATGCAAAAGAGAATATGGGACTTTTTTTCTACAATCGGGTGAGATAAATGGCGGGTAAGCGGTTTTAAAGCCTTCGAACGCCTGTACGATCCCGTTAATTAACGAATTTTAATGAAGTTCTGATACATTATATAATAATGCTTGTTTTTAAAATTGAGTTTCAGCTCTGAAAAAATATCAAAAAAATTTAACTTAGATCCTTTTCTTACATGCACAATATGTTATTATAAAATATCATTATATTTAGGTGACTTTAATTTCAACAACCAGGTTTAAAAATAACTTATATTTCAAAAGTAGAACTTCATGCTTTTCGTCTATTTGCGGCACTTTTAAAGAAGAAAGACTTTTTCGCTTTTATAGAAATGAAAGGAAGAGAGAGGCGAATGAATGCATTATTATGAATGCGTTCAAGATGAAAGCATTCATTTATGGTTAATAGGATGAAATTAGATATAAATTAATTGTTCGGAAGCTTTAAACCCATTCACATTCAGTAGAAAGAAAACACATAAAACTCAAATGCACAAAAAAACCTGAATATCATTACTTTAAAATGATTTAAAATTTCAGCCAGTTGGCGTGATCTCGCCAATACTTTCTCACATACTCTCCAATAAAAATGTTACCCTAATGAACGCCTTGCATGGCACTGATGTTACAATAATTACGAAATATTAAATTTTTGAATGAGTTTAGCATTTTTACTGAATCTGACGTGTGATCCTTGTCTTCTGCTTTGGCGATTAATGCCTGGCATGCGATTAAAAGCCTTGAAAAATCGAATTTGTCTTCTACATGCGTTTTTCCCAGCCGATTGAAACATAAATTTGACACAAAACTATAGTTAAAGTCAAAGAATCACGCACCAAATTTGATATATTTAAGTCATTGCATTTTTGAGTTACAGCTTTTACATGTTTCTGAAAGTACAAACCGACAGACTGTCAACCCCTTGCTTGATTTCGCTCAAAATGCAATAGATGACTGCTCTATAGATACTAAATTTATGCACCGAATTCTATCCATCTCGCTGTCTTCATTTTGTTATCTTATATTCGAATAATTGGACACACAAACTTCCTCTGAGCGGAATTTACACACAATTTGATAGAAACTCACAAATTTGATTTTAAACCTGTATACCCCATTTCAACCCTCTAGCTCCAAGCGTTTTTAAGTTATCTTTGTCACAGACAGACGGATATTTCCCAAAAATGTGTTCTTGAAACTCAGGGAGGGCTAAAACATGGAAATTCGTCACAATCTGGATTTTGAATTTATTTTGACGATTACTACATTTCTTTTATACTACGTATACTAAAATGTAAAATAGAAATAAGTAACATAAACTATCAACTAAACGACTGACAACTCATGCTGTGTTTGCTTTGAGACGACGCGATTAAGCATTTATTTAAACGTCTTCTGCATTAATAAGATATTTCGTAATAAAAATGTGTGGCTGTTTGATTATACGTTCGTAAAGTTAATTAGGAGTTTGCAATGTACTGTATAAACAAATTAGCTTATATATTTTACCCAAATTAATTGTTGTGTATGTAGATAATCAAAATTAATAAAAAAAGAAACAGAAATACTTTTGAAACTATTTAACTGGAATAAACACTGAAATCTCGCTTTTAATTATTCGATGTTTGAAATCAGACATGTTGATCTATATGAAAATACATTAA
Source organism: Argiope aurantia (assembly GCA_026543865.1). Lineage (NCBI taxonomy): Eukaryota > Metazoa > Arthropoda > Arachnida > Araneae > Araneidae > Argiope > Argiope aurantia. The sequence goes on from JAPMOR010070526.1 coordinate 85,690, forward strand.
TTCATTTCAGTACAAAAGTATTTCTATTTAAACCAATGGATAACTACATGAATTAGTTTTATTTGTTTATCTTCATTCATAGTTTACATATTTATTTTTCGAGGAGCATTCCTTTGAAAGAAGAAAGAATCTGTTTAGCAATTGTATCTTTGAAAAGAACCCTTTTGTTTCGTCATCAGAGAAACCGGATTACAGTCCATGCAGGTAGTATGAGCTATAATGCCAAGTCTATCTGCGCTACATAATTTTATAAGCAGAAAATTTCTGGGCAAATTTCTTATGTTATCATTAGTAAGAATACAGATATCAAATTAGATGAATGCGGATGAATGAAAGCACTGGATTAAAATAAGATCGTTTTAAAAATGTCTTTTAACTATGTTTTTTGAGTAAGATATTCAATATTATAAAGGAAAATATACTGTAAAATATAATTCCATATTCGAGTATCAACTTACAAACCATGTTGCTTTGAGTTAACTGACATCCGACTTATTTACCTCGATACTCCTTCTTCTGTGGATTTCTGTAAGAGGCAGGAGTATACAGATGCTAGATTGTAGAGCATTATAGAACTTGATTTATTTTATTGCAACTGAGTTCTAAGTATTTTTTTAAAGTAGAATGATTGATCCAAAGCATCAGCTAAGCAGGGAATAACTGCTCTAAGCGAGATATCTCATCAGCACTTTTTTTGTCGATCATAAATGCAAATGAGGTGAGTGAATATTGAAACAGTAACGCAAGTACGCGAGAATCCAGACGGCTTTCAGCAAATTGTAAAAGGTTCCAGAATTTTAATTATATGATCTAGACTGTCTCATTTTTTCAAAATTAATGACGGCAAGACTACTCATGTTGCAGAGGTTTAAGTTGGGTTTTGTGTTTCAAAAAAATTATGAATTATTAATCGTTAACTAAGCATTCGATTATATGCTATTGTTAATCTGAAAATTTTGTTAAAAAAAATTCCGTCGCAAAAAAAACAACCCTATGCTTTAATATAAAATGCAAAAACAGTGTCAACAATACAAAAAAGGGGTCTCCCAAAAACATTCTCGCATACTCCTTACTCATAGTGTTAGTTCATCGAATGCTTTGCATAGCATTGGCTTACAATAGTTAGAAATACTACCCTTGGCGTGAAAATAATATTTTTACTGAATCTATGATGCCATCCTTGGCGTGATTTTTTGGCGACTAATCCCTGACAGGCGGATAATAGTATCCGAAAATCAAATATGTCTTGTATACAATTTTCCCAACCGATCGAAATAACTATACCCAACCTATCAACATAGAACTATACTTGTTGTCAGAAAATGAAATACCAAATTTGATATATTGAAGTTATTTATAAATTTCTGTTGTTTCTAATGGCACTTGGCATGGAAAGCCCGCTGAACGAAGTCGGCGATTTTAGGCCGAGAGAGTGCATCTCTTGTTTTAGTAGCGCCAACTAGGGCCAAGAGTACGATTTTGCTACTAACGCATCACATTCGCTTGCACAGACCCTTTTGACAGGGGGGGGGGCACATTCACACATCTGACAGATAGAACAGATGAAGAACAACCATGCTCGAACCGGGACTCGAACCCAGGACGCCCAGGTCACGGGGAAGACGCGCTATCCGTATGCCAGGACGCCGGCTTATAAATTTCTGAAAGTACAGACCGATAGACGATCAAACCCCTTTTTGGATTTGGCTCAAAATTTGTTAGGTGTCTATACTATAGATGTTAAATCCGTGCTCCGAATTTTATCTATCAAATTCTCTTGGTTTTGTAATTATCGTGTTAAATTATATTCGGACAGCCGAAGGGAAGGCTTCTGAACAAAAAATGCTCAAAATTTGATAGATATCTGCAAATTTAGTGTAAAGACTGTCATGCCTCTAACCTCCAAGTAGCTGTTCCCGCCTCAACGGATGGAAGGATATGAAGTGAAGAGAGAGGAAGAATTGAGCGGGAGTTGGTGGCTGTCACCGGTAAGAGTACGTATTGGTCTTAATCAAGATATAATAAACTTGTGCTGCCAAGAAAAGTGTCATCGCTTGTGCCAAGGCAAGCAACAAAGATCATATACCAAATTTCAACCGTCTAGCTCAATGTGGTTTTGTTATAGAGCGTGTAAGTGTTATAGTATGTAAAGTGGTTTTGTTACTTTGTTATATAGACAGATAAACGGACGGGCATTTTCCAAAAATGTGTCTTTTGAACTCAGGGAAATCCAACACATGGGAATTTTGGGCGACTTTCTCTACTATGTATACGAGAAAGTCAAGAATAAAGCTACAAACTTGTAAATATGGAAATCTATTGTTCATTCAATCAGAATTTTTTCATCTTGATTTGCCTCCTTTTCCAGTCATTCTGCAAATATTAATTAGGATTGCTTATAAGCTTTTGTCGCGATACCAACTTCCGCCCATAATCGGAAGTTTACTGTACTTACATTTATTTTTCATTCTAGTCTTAAATTTATAACATTTGTGTGTCTGCAGTCGCCAAATTCATCTGTTCAAGCCAGTGCCGTTGCGTTTCCTTGTGATGAGATCCATGCAAATGAAGGTTGCGTTGGAAGGAGTTTATCGGATCGACTCGGAAAAGGCCAGCGAGTCTCATTTCGGGCCGGATAAGCTTCTCCGAATGTTAATGAGGCCATCGTGTTCTATTTTTAGCTCGGTTTTCCGACAATTTAAATATTTAGCAACATCGTACTGCAGCTGAGCTTATACGCAACAATCCTAATAATCGCGCACTCAGAATGGCTTTATTTAAAGCATCTGTTTTCTGAACACTGTAAAGTAAACCAATGGTCAACTGTACACTAAACCTCGATAGTGTAATGTAAAACATGACCAAATAATTATATTAGTACAAAAGGAAAATATTATCTTAGAATTCCTTACATAATAGATTCATTTACATGTGTCCGATAATTTTTAACATCTATAATGTTTCTGTTTCATTTATAATTCATAGTTAATATACATGACGACGATGGTTTAGTTACGGTTGCAGGGTTGTTTCTGTTAACTGTAGGGTTTGCATTATTAATGCACTGCTGGCATAGCAAAATCGCGTCCCGCAAAGTTAACTTCTTAAGGACAAAGTGGGTTGATTGTTGTTCAAATTATTTAAGTAGCTATAATTTTAACCAGCAGGGTGGTCACTTGGTCTCTACAAAACTCTCTCCTCTTTAATAAACTTCTCATGCCAGAGAATGCCTTGCACGACACTGGCGTACAACAGTTATGATACGGTGTGAATTTAGCATTTCTACCGAATTTATCGTGTCATCCTTGGCGAATTTTGTAGACGATCAATCCCTGCCATGCGGTTAAAAATATCCGAAAATCGAATTTGTGATTATGACACATTTGTCTCAACTGATTGAAACAAAGATTGGACACTAAACAGCACTTGTAGTCACAAAACCTTATATTATATTTGATATATTTAAGTCGCAGCGTTTTTAAAGTATCGTGTTTACATGTTTCTGAAAGTACAATCGTTAGACAATTAACCTGTTGTTGGAATTTATTCAAAATTTGGAAAGTGTCTACACTATAGATGCTAAAACTGTGTACCGAATAGTATCTATCTAGTTCTCTTCGTTTTGTAGTTATTGTGTTAACTACTAATCGAGCAATCGGACAGAGGAACTTCCTTCGAACCAAATTTCAACCGTCTAGATCAAAACGTTTTTGAGTTATCTGTGTCACAGACAAACACAGGGACATTTTCCATGCGTTTTTCGAACTCGGACAGTTCTAAAACATGGAAATTCATCAAAGTCTTCCAATTTTTTGACGATTAATATACTTTCTCTATACTCTATGCTTTTTCTATACAAGAAAGTTATTAATGAATATAATTTTATTGAAAATAAGAATAATTTTTTTAATTGAAAGGATTTTATTACTGCTTAATAAGTATGTATATAATGGAATTATTAAATTATTAAGATCATTTTTATTTCTTTGGCTATTATAATTGAACTTTAGAATTTCACAGTAAACAGCGCATATCAGTTCAATGTTTCTGTTGAAATGTTTTTTTTTTCCATTTGGGCCAGTCTACATTGCAAAATCAGATTGTCAACTTCCTCATATAGCAATTTGTTTAATATCTTGAAAAATAAATAAGCTTGACCTTCACTATCGCTGTCAGTTGATGTTAAAATACCATCCACATCCCATTCGTCATTTCTCTATCATCACTCTCCAGATATTCCACTCTTTCTTTCATACCTGGGAATCCTTTGTCCCATTTGCTTTTGCGGATGGATATAGAGACGACCCTATCCGTCAACTTTGAGCTTGGAATAAATTAAAAATAAAAAGAATTAAGATCATGCTGATACAGAGTGTTTTATTCAGTAAATCCACAGGGGATAAGGATTTACTGTATCTGCATTATCTAATCTCGCCTGTCGTTCAGTTTTGGGATTTTGTGTGGCTTCTTTTCCCAGTATTGCGATATGCATGTATGGGCATTTCATTTCCAGTAACTCATATTGAATTGCTTTTTACACACACATACACTGCCTTCTCATTTTTAGGTATTCAAAGTTTCCAAATTGCAGAAAACATTGTTACTTCTCTAAGAATGCCTCGAAACAAAATTTGTGATGGATATAGAGAGTTTTTATTAATATGCATGAAAGGTATTGAAAGAAGTATCATACAAGGTAAATTGATTAAGACACACTGCATCTAATAATAGATTGTATAGTTTGTTTTTAATTAATTTAATGGGTTGTTATTTTGTCATTTTGAAATTTTAGAATTTCTTTTTCTTATTTCGCTTTAAAGTTTAATTTTAGAATTGTAAATGGCTGATGTTAATTTATTGTAGTTGCTCTATGATTAATAATTATAAATTGTTTATCACAAAAGTCATAATTTCGTCACATATTTTTATTCATAATTCTTTTCACATGTAACACTAATTATCCGAAAGCAAATTAGAATTTTTGAATCTTTATTAAAAATATATCTATACTTATAATAAAGCTAAATGTGTCTGTGTGTGTGTGTGTGTGTGTGTGTGTGTGTGTGTGTGTGTGTGTGTTGGCGCTCTACAGGTCAGACCATTCAACCTACAGCTACCAAATTTAGCACGTGTATACCTTGGAGGCCGGGAATGTGCACCTGGGGGTTATTTTTTCGAAGTTTTAACTAGAATTTTATTTATTTAAAAATTAAGCGAAATTTTGACGTGTTTCTGCTATAACTTCCGAAAATATTACCGCAAAGAAAAGATTTTTACATGAAGTTAAAGATCAAAATTTTATCTTTTAAATGATACCAATGTTTGAATCTGAAAATTAAATTTCTATTTTTAATGAATTTTTGAATAAATATTTTAACTATGCTTTTCAATAATTTTTTTCGTAAAAAATAAAAATTAAAATTAAGCACGTTTCGCATTCATAGGAAAAAAAATAAGCTTTTTTCAAAGTGTTGCCATCACATTAATTAAAGCTCCAATTAAAAATAAATTAAATTTTTTTGGAAACGAAATCTTCAAAAATATAATTTTCGGCACGTGTTTGTAGAAAATGAAACAAATATGAAATATTATTTTTTCTAAAAAATAAATTCAAGAAAAATTATTTTATGATCTTAAATTATTTTATGATCTTTTGCCCTCTCTATACAGGGTGTTTATTTAGTCCCGAACCCATTTTGATGTTTAATGACTCATAAAATAATGAAGATATAAACAAACTTATGGCATTTATTGATGGAATAACTCATATTTTACTTTTCAGGTTTGAATATTTTTACTTTTATAAATACCGTCTGCGCGTGTGGTTAATTTCAGATAATTTCATTTTCCAGTCTAAATATCTGTACTTTTCTAAATATCGTCTGCTTATTAATTGCGTTTTTCTCTCTTTTGTTTTTGGCAACTATTGAAATGTTATGTTTACTTTTCATATGTTTGTTCTATGTAGTACTTTTGTATGTGATGTTTTATTCGATCGGATATTAAGGAAAATTCATACACCACAAGAGAAAGCACAGATTTTATGGTGGTCATAGAGTTAATTTCCAATCAACTAAATCACTGACTTTTAAGAGTTAATTTCCAATCACTTAAACTGACTGATTTATGAAAATTTGAATATCACTATTCAATAAAAAAAAGGATAATTTTAGATCTTCCATCGATCGCTTCAAAGAAAATACGCCAATCAGCGCGCAGGTTTCTCAAGATTAATTGGCCTAAGATTATGAAAATGGTGAGTTTTTCTAAATTTTTAACATTGAAAACTTCATAAATAAGTCTTAGTTGATCGTGGAAAATAGAAACATTCATCCATTTATTTAAAATTTTGTGTGTCCATAATATTTCTCAGAATATGATACCTTACTGCATTAAATTTAGACTTCATAATTTTTGAAATATATTTATAGGCTGGAACAAAATATTATTATTGATTTCATTTTAATCCTTTTGAAAGCAAAACTAAAAACTGAATTTTATGCTGAATCTGAGAAATTTTTGTTGAATTATTGTTTGAGATATTACATAAATGATGAAAAATATTTTGTAGTTAACATAAGACTTATATACCGAGCGATTCTGTTTGCAATACTCCCATTCAATAATAATAATAATTAATAAATAACAATAATGATGATAAATAAATTAAAACGCTTGGTTTTATTAAAAAATACCTTTATATTAATTGCAATTTCATCATTTCCACTTTAAATTAAAGTTGAAATTTTACCGGAAGTAACAACAAATTAGCAAAATATATAGAGTAAATTGAACGAAACGATCTAAACAGTATAAGTTTGGTATGACTATCAAAATTTGAAGATTAAAAATGTTTTGTTTGAGAATCCCTTAAGAGACCAGTTACTTAAAATATTTAATTGAAAATTGTAGCGAGCGGTAATACTGGCGAACCGGTTGGTCGCCAAAGGCGGCTAGTGTTAAATAATTCTGTGTATAATGCACTGGTATAGGGAGTTAGTTTAGTTATATTAACATCTCGTTGGCTATTTTGGGATGGACTACATAATTTTCAAACCTGGTGAGATGACGAGGACAACATCTGAACTGGCATACCCTTCTCCAAACATTACACCACACTAGCGGGAGGACATTTGGTCTACGACTTCAGATTTATCTTTCACCAGGGCCCGCATACATGGTAGATCTTTGTGGGTTATTCGGGTCTCGAACCTGATCCTCCGGGACATTATCACTAGGTCACCGCGGCCTTTGAGGATAAGCTACCACAAATTTTGAGATCGCTGCTCTCTTGCATAAAATTTTGAACCCAATTTCTTTGCAAAAAGCATTGTGAAACTTATACTACATCACGATAAATATTGAAATAACGGAGATAAATACATCGTAACAGTAGATTTTCTATGGAATACGAATACAATTATTTTGAAATTTCATTCCTGATTTGTTTTCTTAAACAGTGCAATTAATGTTTTAACTGATTCTAGTACAATTTCTAAAGAATTTTTTAAAAACACTTTATTTAAATGTTTTCGAGTATGCAATTCTTTTTGACATTTCCAATTATATTGCTATTGAGGAGCAGCATTGGCAGCACTCTTGTGACTGAGTAGTAAAATATTGGATTGAGAGTTTAGCATCATATTTTCAATCAATGGATTCATTTATGAAACATTCTGGATTTCTGGTCAGTTCCCAACGTATTATTTGCTGCATAATATGATGTTTAAAATTAACAGAACGTAAGATAATTATAAATGATGTTGGAAAAGTTAACGAAACCTTATGCAATTTTTCTAATTAAATCTTTGTATATTAATATTGATCTATGCATGTAGTAAAGACACATCATCTTACAGCAACACTTTTTATATATTCGAAAATGATGTTTAAAATTCCATAATAGGATAATTAATTTCTTTCGATAATTAGCTAATAAATACATCTGCAGCTTTCTTAATGAAACTTTAAAATGGCAAACAGTGTGAATAAAGAAAATACAAAAAATATTACAAGTATTTATACAGTATTTAAGACATAAGAAAAATATTTTGCGGTTTATAAAATATTTAGAAATATATATTTTCTCTGATTTAAAAAATGCAAAGTTCTCCCAATTTATTTTAAACTGTCAAATCAAGTATTAAAAAAAATCACCCCCTCCCCTACAAAAAGTTCCATTGAAAGCGAAACATGGTTACCATAAATAGGAGATTTTTTCAAAGAACCCATCCCCTCAAACCACAATTACAGTACCGATTTTGAGAATTTTAATTTCACATAAAATAAGTGCTAAAAATTGTCCGATAAACCTCATATCAAATCAACGTGGCCCTTCTCTCAACTACCGTCTATTTCTGGGTCTGATTTACCATCTATTTTACCGATATTTCAAAATAAATTATACCGATATTTCAAAATGAATTATTTTTCCTATGTGAAAAATGGTTATCAGAAATAGGAGACTCGACTCAACAGTATTGCACAAATAAACGGTTGAAAATTAAATATATGATTTGATGCTTTTACTTTGTTATTGTTCTAAGAAAAGAAATATGTTCAAAATTATCCTCCATTATATCATAATATATCTGATCAAATTCCCTCTCTTTGTTTTTAGATATCCATCTTAAAAAGCATTTATTGAATGATATCAAAAACGCATCGATATAGGAAAGTTATAATAGAAACTTATATACGAAAAAAGAATATCCAGTTCAATAATCTAAGCAGAAGTTATTTGTGTTCTAGTGATTTTGGATTTCAAGCGAAACATCTGAATTAAGAAGGTAATTTTTTTCTATTGTTTTCTTAAAGACAAACTAAAATAAAGCATGATCTGAATAACTTTATTATCCTTTGTTAAACAATTGAAATATGTTATATCAAAACAATGGCAATATTTTACTTCGAAATATAACTTTGAAACACGACACAATAAACCGCTGATCTTAAACGCAGTCATTCCTTAAAATGCACTTCTTTTTCTTTCTTTATTATGTTTAAATGATATTTTACATAATGATGCATTTAATTTTATGTTTATACGCTTTTATTTATTTTGGTTTGTTTCATTTTTGCATAGATGAAATTTTGCAATTGGGTTTTCACTTATTTCTGATATACCTGTTACCTGAATTTTTTTTTTCAATATCTATTCGAGAAAAGAATGAAATTTCTTTTGATTTTATTTAATTTTGATATACACGAATAGTCATCCAGTTGTGAATTTGAAAACCAGTGCAGTTGTCTCCTCCAAACTTTCTCGCATACTCCCTAATAAAAGTATTTGTATATTATATTAATCATATGCAGTTGGTGAACAATAGTTACGAAAGAAAACATGAGAGTACGATTTTAGGGGATTTTTTTTTTCTTTTTGGAGATTTATCGCTGGGATGTAATTAACACACAAGTACTAGAAAACCAAGCGTGTATTATAAACGACTTCTTCTCCAACGTTTGACACAGAACTCCAATGACAGTTTTTTAAAATTTTTGAAAAATAAAGTGAAATATCACGATAATTTTCTAAAATATTACAGCATTAAAATGATTTTTACATCTTAACTCACAAAAAAATCTTGTTTCCAATGATACTGTTTGTCTTTTTTCATTTTTTTTTATTTTTAATTAATTTAAAGAATATTTTTAGTATATTTTGCAACAAAATGCTTCATTGTTGAAGTGAAACTCAAGTGGTTTTCACTGTTTCTGCTAATATTTTATGTTAGCGTCCCTTCCCTTCCATATTGACACCCTAGATGGCGCTTAATACTTAATTTTTCCAAGTTGAATAGATATCAGGATAAGGTATTTTCTTTTAATAAATATTTTGAAAAATTGTTATATTTACATTTAAAGTTTCATTTCAGAGCCAAACAAAGCCAAAATTCTTTAAAGCGTGTGCATTTTAAAACACTGATTCTCTTTGCTGTGATATAACTGGATGTATAAAGATATAAACAGAAATGAAGGAAATGAATAACACACTGAACAGAAAAGTACAACACTTATAAGATTGTACATGACTATTACATTTGAAGCTTAAAAATATTTTTCTGAGAAAATCATTAAAATGAAATTAGATAAAAAAAAATTTAATTGAAACTTTTAGCAAACCATTAATCTTCATGCGCCATTTAGCCTCCAAACGCGAATAGTTAATATAAATATTAGATGAACGAGAATTAAAATACAATCCTTTTTCGGTGTTTTTGGATCAGATGCTCAGATTTTTTTCTTCTTTTTTGGACCGCACAAAGTGAGACCTCGTTTATGTGACCTGAATTATCCTTGCAGTACTTGGCAGACACAATGTATCCAAATGATTTAAAGCATCTGAATTTCATCGAATAGAATCCTTTTGCTGTAACAATTTTCATCGCCTCCGTTCTAATCCTGTTCAGAATCCTGGTACCCGATGCGAATGACTTCTTTATCTGAGTGATGGTGATGAGATCTGTCATCGGCAAATTTGGAACCTTCTGCCACTTATCTGTCTGTTACTTTATCACAAGCAGACAGCGTAATGCTCCGTTGCTACTTGGGTATTTTTTGTGTGATGCAAAGTATTGGGAAATGAATTTTGGATGATTCTTAAAATAAAATTGCTTAAAAAAATTTGTTTTTTGTCTGGATTACAAAACATTATTTTTGTAAATTCATATAACAGTATAAAACCAGAGGACATGGTTTCACAGAAATTTTCTCACATATTCTTTAAAAAAGTTGTCATACAATTTCCGCCGCATAAAACTGTGGATATGTGGCAAGGACATGAAGAGATTTTTATTTTCAAAATATCACACATGACAGTTGTGTGCTTCGTAGTATAACAAAGAAAGTCGGTGCTGGCTTTACATGCGTGCCATTTGGTGAATAATAATTATAAAAGATCCCACTGGCTTGCGATTTTTCGCAATTAATCGCAAAAATGTTGTTTGCATAAATAACAGAAAGTTAAATATGTATTTTAGACGCTTTTTTCCCCCAACAAACTGAAACTGAAAATTGATTCATAGCAACAATTGTTCAAAGCTCACATACCAACTTCCATTCATTAAAGTATTACATTATCCAATTTACATACATGCCAAAGTATAGACAAACAGTCGCTCAAGCACGTGATAGATTTGGCTCCAAATTTGATAAAAATCTGCAATTTATGTGCTAAATCTCATCTATACAGTTATTATCTGGCTCTTTCCATTTTGTTGTGACCCTTTTAATTTTTATTCGGACAGACAGACAAAGAGTTTTCTAATTAACGTTTTCACAGACAGACATGATTCCAAAAGTGTGTTTCTCAGACTCAGGGAGATCTAAAAAGAGGAAATGTATCAATGGTTTTTAATGTTTATAATACTTCTTTTGTATACTACTTATACTCGAAAGAAAAAAACAATTTTTACATCAATTCTCAATTTCTATGAAAACAACAATTAAAGTGCGTATTAGGGGTAGAACAAGAGAAACATTTAAAACGGAAGTTTAAGAAAATGTTGATGTTTTTATGTTATAGTTATTAAGTAATTTCTTTGCTATGATTTTAAATTGAAATTACTTAATTTTAACAAACCTCAAGTTTACGATTAATTAAAAAAAATATTCTTCAACATTTTTATTTTATTATATTATATTCCCACTTTGAATTCCTATTTACGTTATATTAATATTTAATAAAAATTTAAATATGAAATAACTTTCAAAACTACATTACTTCATTATTGACATTTCCTTACATCTTGATCTCACTATCCAAGTATCTATCTATCTTACTTAAATAATAAAGCATTTTAAATGCATATTATAATAGGCAATAAAGCATTTTAAATGCATATATATTAAAGGCCATATATATTAATCCGCCTTTCATTTCATGTCTCAACAATGCTAACCAGAATGTTCTGATATTTTATTTATGATGACACTAATGAATATAACGTAGAATTAATCTTTTATTATTAATATTTAGAATATTTATCTCACTTCGGAATCTTATAGTGAGTATTATTTTTGATATTAATGAGTTTCAAGTTCCTTAATTTTTCTCCAATGATATAATAATTCACTTTTTCTCCTCGCAAAGCAAGAAAATGGTTGCAAATCAAATGGAGTTTTATCCAGTCTTGATTATACTTATATTAACGGCAGAAATAAAATAAAAATATTGTTAACATTAAATAGGAAATTTTTACACTTGAAAATAAGACATTTTAAATATTCTAATGCATGACCGATGAAACTTTTTCATTCAGAATACATTCACCATCCCCCCTTCTTCCGTTCCATAAAAAAGTTAAGCAGGAGCTGTGAAATCAGAAAATATATATAAAAAATAAAATGCAGCTAGTATCAAATGAGATAAAATCTAATTAAAAATAAAAATTAAATAACTTTTATTGTAATACTTTATGTTATCATAGTTTTCAACAATTTTTGATTATGAATGTTGAAGAGTTTCTATGACAAAGATTATTTTATTCTACTCTATAATCAGTAGTTCCAGTTGAAGAAATAATGTTCGAAAGTATTGTTCATAAATACCCTTTCATTTTATTAAATTGTCGAATATAAGTGCGTCTTCGCTCAACAATATAACAAAATAAAAAATAAAAAAATAAACGATAAAAAGGAAAGACGCAAAAAAAAATCCTCTTCCTAAAGGATTGATATAATTCCGTTGAAACAAGGTTAAAATTTTTAAAAAATGAAATTGAATCATTATTTGTATTAATTAATTATTTGTATTAATTCATTTTGAAATATTTAAATGAAAGATGACATTTCATAATCGATTGTTCATTTTATAGTTTTCAAATTCTGTGCTCTGTGTACTCTCGATGACAATATACCATTTTAGTATTTTTAGAACTTCTTATTAATAAATCAATTTGATTAAATTTTGATTTTAGTGCAGTGTTCGCTAGCAGAGAATTTGTTTAAAAAAATGTTTCGTGATTCCATAATAATCATATTAAAAAATTAAGAAAAGAAAATTAAAATAATCAAAATTAATTTTTAACACACTAACAAAAACATATTTTATATCCTCCAACTACTTATCCCGAGAATTCCACAAGTTGAGTGTCAGTCTATTTTCTGCTGTATCCGTGATCCTCACGAAAGAATATGGTTATCTTTTTATATTACAGATTTGAATTATATTGCGCAATTACCTGGTACCATATAATAACAGTTATATTCATTTTAAAAAAGATCAGCAGTCAGAGGATCAAAAAAATTGTTTTTATAAAATTTATTTAAGTTTATTTTATCCTTCATTTCAAAATAATCTCAGCCATTAAATCTACCAATCCTTTCCATCCATTAAATCAAATTAGGGGGTGGAAGTGGTCTCTCCGAAACTTTCTCGCATATTCATTGATAAAGGTGCTATCCCCCACCCCACTCCCAATTACAATTAAGGACTCCATGCACGCTATGAATGCCACGAGTGCTCATGCAAAAGTTAAGACTGACAGACGGTCAACCCTTTGACAGATGTAGTTCAGAATTCGGCATAGATCTACATTTCAAATGCTTAATCGCTGCACTAAATTTTTTTTCTAATTAGCTTTTTTTGTTTTATGGTTAACATGTTAACTTATCTGGACACAGTTTTCATCCGAATCGATTTCGTCCGAAATTCGATAAAAATCTGTAAATTTTATGCGAAGATCATACATCAGATTTCTCTCGCCTAATTCAAAGTGACTTTGAGTTTTCAAGTCCAGATACAGACAGATAGGCATAAACCTCAAAATATATTTTTCAATATTAGGGAGATTTGAAAAGTGAAAAAGCGTCCCAATTTCAAGTTCTCAAATCTATTTCGAACATTATAATACTTCCCCCACCACCACTCTTTTTTTTCTTTTTTTTGTACTTTGTATAAGTAAAAATGAAAATTATTAAATCAATTCGAAGCTTAAAACAGAATCTGTCGTTCTTTTCCACGAAAGATAAAAATTTCATTTCAAGAGATAAAACAAAAATAAGCGTTTAGATATAAAATAACATCTTCAGAAACAACAAATGAATAAAATAAAAATGTAGCATTGAGCTCGCGCTGTTGAACAATTTAGTGATTCCAAACTTAGTAACAACACTTGTCAAAACAAGATTTCAAGCAAGTGCCAGATAAAAACCATCTCAAATCACCGCTGGAGATGCGAGATAAACTTGCCACGTGGCTTCGCGCTCCAGCAAAAAAATATCTCTCTGACCCAGTATGTTTATCTGTGCGTGCCAGAACGAGCTTCGGCTAAACACCACCTCTGGCAAGAACGTTTGTCGATCGAGCTCGATAGGAATGTGGCGAATTTAGATTCGATTCGATCGTGTCGTCAAGGTTACTCGATAGCCTTGAGTGTCCTTCTGGTGGGGCAGGCCAGGAAAAACAATCGAGCAATGGTTATTCGACACTCTCTGAAGGCTTCGGATAAGGGATTGTCGCCGAGCGGAAGTATCAATTAGCGGAACAACGGCAGATAGTTAAAGGGTGTTCTAATTAACAGGTGGTGGAGATAACAGAGACGCCGATAGAATGTATTCATTGAAGGACTTTGATTGTAGAAATAGTTTGTGATGACAGATCTGGAACATGAAACTAGTAGATTATTATCATTATGGAAATAGTCACTATTATGAAGTCTTGAAATCAATTTTACTTCTATTCAATACCAAATGGAACCGCTCGTATAGAATTAAAATTAAATTAAATTCAGTAACAGATTTCCGGCTAGATAGGCTAAGCAACTACCTAGGGCCCTTTGAGTTTGTGTGTGTTTTATGGTTTCAAAGCCATCTTTGACTGCCTTACAACACACTCATCGAATTAAAATATTTGTATCAATTTATAATAAAATCGAAACATGGAGTGTTTACAAAATCTAAATGTTTAAAAGCACAAAATTGTGAGTCATGAAAAAACGCAACATTGATGTATGGTTTGGTACAGTACTAAAAAGTGTGGCTAATATTTATATAGGATTATAAATATACAGTGGTGGCCAAAAGTGTGGACATTGTTTGAAAGTTTCATGTTTTTCAACTTTGCGTGCTTGTAGAATATATTAGTTTTCACTTAAATACAAATGTTTATATATCAAATTGAAGGTAATTTAATGTAGAATTTAATAAAAAAAATAGTATTACAATATCTGTATTACAAAAAGAGTTACGCTCATTTTAGTAAGATCTATCTTAGATTTGCATTTTTTAAAGTGATACTTACACAATCAATACTTAGTAGGATAACCCTTATTTTTTAAGACAGCTTCACAGCGTCTTTTCATCGAGTGAACGAGTGTTTGGAGTTCATCTTTCGTAATCACATGATGCCAAAAATCAATTATAGATTCAATAAGTTGTCTTTTATTGGATGGACGTTTTTTTCGTAAAAGAATTTTCAAACGTCGCCACAAATTTTCAATTGAATTGAGATCAGGGCTGTTTCCTGGTCATGATATACACCTATGCCTTTATTTTGAAACCATGCTTTGCATACTTTTGCTGTGTGGCATGGAGCTGAATCCTGCTGAAAAGTAAATGGTGCTTTATTGGGGAAGAAATCCCTGATGGAAGGTATCAATTTTGGTTCCAGGACAATTTCGATGTATTTTTTGCTATTCAGGATGCCATCAATCACTTGAATTCGGCCCACACCATCTGCAGACATACATGCCCAAATCATGGCATTTGTTGTTGTTTTTATAGTTGCTTCAATGCAATCAGGATGAAGCGCTTCACCTACTCTACGTCTCACGTATTTTCTACCATCACTACCAAAGAGCGAAATTTTAGTCTCATCGCTCCAGATACTTGCTTCCATTGATTTTCTGACCATTTAATGTGTTCTTTTGCCCACTTAACTCGTTTTTCGAGTTGCTTTTGATTTAAATATGGTTTTTTCCTTGGAATTCTAGCTTGTAGTCCAAATCCTGATAACCTTTTTGTTCTTGAACTTACTGCAATACCCGCTGCATTCATTTCACATCTAACGGCATCTGATGAAATTTTTCTATCTTGAATGCATAGACGTTTAATTTTTCTATCGGCAGTAGCAGTTGTGCATTTTTTTTTTGCCTGATTTGGCCTTATTTTCGACTGATATCGTTTTTTCATAACGTAAACAGAACTTTCGTACACCAGAACAAGTCACTGAACCACCAACTTGTCTTGCAATTTCAGCATAAGAGAGGCCATTTTCTCTCAATATGGCAATTCGGCTTCTTTTTGTAGATGTCCAATCAGTTCTTCTTGTTGGTGTTGTTTGTTTAAAATTAGTTTAATTAAAAAAAGGACTTAAAATATTCAAAAACAGCAATACTCTAATTAATTGTACTAGTATGCATCATTCCGGAAAATATTTCCACAACAATAACTCTTTTATCGTCCAAATAACCTAAATTATAGTTACACACATTTGATGGGTCCTCAGAACAGTGTTTGTGATTGGCTAATACGCATTTATTACAAAACACGTCATTATTCAAAACGATTTGTGTTTTGATTCATGTTTTTTGTTCCACTAAAATGAGCGTAACTTTTTTTGTAATACAGATATTGTAATATTGTTTTTGTTATTAAATTTTACATTGAATTACCTTCAATTTGATATCTAAACATTTGTATTTAAGTG
>JAPMOR010070526.1:102437-122404 GCA_026543865.1 Argiope aurantia
AAAAAAAAAAAAAAAAAAAAAAAAAAAAAAAAAAATGATGTTGATTTTCCCATTAACAAATGTCAGTGGATGATTCTACATTGACCAATCCTTAAGCTAAGTGAAAGGGCGTCTAGTTTTCTGCTGGGTGATTTGGACCAGAAATCGATTGTATGCTTAATTGTAAGGAGCTTATTACGATCTGTTCAGTTCAGTTAACATCTCATTTTTAAAGTAATACTAGGGATATTTTGGAATAACCTCGTAATTTTGAACTTCGGTCAGATGACGAGGATGACACCCTCTCCAAAGCCGAGTAGCTGCCCCCTCTTTAAACTTCTGAACCAGACTAGAGGGAGGACGTTTGGTCCCGACATATTTAAAACTCGCTTTGGTGGAATCATGTATCAAACCTGAAACATTACCACCAGGCCATCGCGGCCCATTATGAATACGTGCATCCCAATCAGTTTGCCATTGGGAATGCAAAGTGTGACATATATATTTCTTGTAATCCGAAAGAGGGACCTGCATTGGCAAGAAAGTTGTAACCAATTTAGTTGCCATGTTAGCCTTTTGATTTCCCGAAATTCCCACAGGTACAGAAACCCAACATAAAATGATTTGAAAACCATATCAGATAAGTTTGTCATACAAGTCTCAAATTAGGGCCACCAGACCGAGGAGGACCGTAAGAAGGTCAATTAAAGAACTTTATTTCCTACTCGCCAAATCAGTACGATGGTAAGAAATAAAAATTCTGTAAAAATGATAAAATATTAGGATGATATTAACACTTTATAACGTGTAATTGGTCAGATATTTTTAAGTTTCATTGCTTGGTTAATTAGAACATAAGTTAGTTAATTAGCATAATACTCAGTTATTATAAACACCAAACATGTGATTCGATACATTTTATGCACACAAAAAAAAGATGATACATTTTATGTACAAAATTTTAGACAAATAATAAATAAATAAAAATAAATACATTTTTACATAGCTAATAAAATAAAGAATGAACATGAAATAAAATACGTTGAAATTTAAAAATAAAATGCCCAATTTATTAACCAATTAAGTGCATTCGACACGTTAGTCTAAAGCTTCAATTTGACTCGATCAATGTGTAATTTTTAATCTAATAAATATTAAAACATTCGCTTATTATGATTTTTCGCAAAATTTGTTATGCAACCATTTGATTGAGAGATTCTTTTAAAAAAATCCGCAGTTAACTGATTAAATGAAGGGCCTTATACTATGAGCTGATCTGGGCTACAAAATACCTAAATTTGTCACTGATCAAATTTATCGATTAACTCATTTTAAAATCCAATTTTGGTACTGTCTCCAAATGTACCCAGAGGTGTCGAATTTCAAATGAGCAGAAATACGATTACAAACTTTCACTTTTAAAAACATGAAACAAGTGAAATAAAAAAAAGTGTGCAATAATACCATTTAAAGGCTCTCAAGGGCAACTAGTATTTGTAAATCTGATTTCTTAAATTAGCGTATAATCTCAAAATTATCCTAAAACTGTTTTAATACAAATGTCTTTTTTTTAACCGGGTTCAAATGACGAGGACAATGGTTGAGCTCGGTACACCTCTCTGCAAATATTTAACAGAGTTTCCTGGAATGGAGGGATATTTGACCTGAATGGACTTAAAAAAGCACCAGACCTCTTTTTAAACGACTATGGTGTGTATATATATATATATATATTTCTGAATACATATTTTGTCTCGAACCCACACCCTCGTCTCTATGACTATATTCTCATTCTGAAAAAAAATTATCGTTTTCACATTCTTATTGCATAATAATTATTACACAACAAAAGTAGAAATTATTATAAAATAATTAATTCTACAACAAATGTCGATACAGAATTGAAAAAATATCTTTCCTTTTTATAAACTTTTGATTGAAATATAAAGAAAGATTTTTAAAAAAATATTAAAAATCGGAAATATCGTGGAACGATCACGTTTTAGATTTGATTCTTTTATCTTCTTTAATTCTTTTACTTTAAAAATTTTCTCTGCGATAAAGTATACAGCAAGTATATATTCAGTAACGCCTTAAAGTGTGTATGTTAACACAATTGCTTAAATAATCCAAATATTTCTGCAAAATATATTTACAAAGTTTTTTTTCGGATTTTTTTAGATTGAAGAAAAATTGTTCATAAATAAAACTGATATCACAAAATTTTTTTATTTTTATTTTAAAGTAATATAAAAATGAAATGAGTTCAATGATATGCTTCGAAATTATTGAGGGAAGACATTAAAATTTCAAATGATTTTTAACCAGAAATCTAAAAAAAAATTGGAAAATATTTCCATAATAAACCTTTATTACCAAATTTGACAGTTCTAGCCTCAACAGTCTATCCCAACAATTTACAATAAATAAAGACATCATGCATCGTATAATTCACAGGCAGCATTCAGCCAATACATATTATGTAAACAAACTGTTAGATTAATTTTTAGTACTTTATAAACAAATTAATATTTGTGTTTTTCTTTTCAGCTCCCGAAGTATTAAAAACTTCCATTTCACTCATATTTTATAATTATGCACCTTTTTACTTTTCTATTGAAAAGGGTTAAAAATCATTGAAAGCATATTTTGAAATTTAGGATTATGATTATTATCACCAACCTGAAATATTTGCTTGCCTCCAGTAGATCATATCCAAAAATCCACTTACAGGGAGTACCAGTCACGGGAATGGAAAATTCCAAGATTCTCGATCTATTCTTATCTTCAAGAAACTACTGCGATAAAGCTGGACGGATTGGACTTTTCCAAATGTTTCGTTACCTTTTATTGCACTATTAAATATGAAGAATTTTGACTGATCACCAAACATTTTGAAAATGTTTTTAGGCTTGTCTTGCTCAGTACTTGCTTGAAAATAATGCAATATTCAACGTAGTATTTTCATTTAGAATCACTGATAAATTACGAGATTAATATTTTGATCAAAAATCTTCGTTGCCACACCACAACAAAATGTAAATTGTTTCCACCTAGACTTTAAATGCATTAGATCCAAATACACGATCGATCTCTTATGGAATCTAAATGATATCGTGCAATTACTCTCATCATTGAAGAGTCAATTTCATTAAATTTTTTAACGAAAAAATAAATAACCTTTAATTTTTATCATAAAAGTATTATTTTTAAAGAAAATTCAACTTTTTCTTTCGTTCATCTATCGAACATTTATTTATCGTCTGTTATTACATTTTCTTTCCCTGAGTGGCAACAGCTGTATTGAATCATTTGTTTAAATTTCAGTTTTGATTTTAAAATCCAGATGTTAATTATTTTATCTTCAAGTGTTTAGTTTTGCAAATAGACAATAATGTTTATGGAATCGAATAAATTAATTTACTTTATTTTACTTGTACATTTATTTACGGAGTACCAGAAAATACATGTTCTGAAAGAATGAATTATCGTCATTATTAAAAGGAATAATCGATAACTTTAAGAGAGTTTTGCAGTGTTTTCTTTTCGCTTTTATTTGCTTTATCTTTACACTTTTTATTTATCTTAATGAAATGGAATTAGGCAATGCTAAACAAATTCTCTTTATTTAAAACGATAAGGGAATATTCAATTGAAATGAAAAGATGGGCAGGTTTTCAATTACATTTTTTCATTGAAATTAAAATTATTTCCAGAATTAATTGCCAGAAAGGAAGTAAACAACATTAGGAAAAGGAAATATGTGGATATGTTTTCCTTAATTTATAAATTATGTTAAGTTTCGATATTCCTGAATGATGACAATTTTCACTTTATTTTTTTAATTTCTATTTCTTTCATTTCGTACAGACTAATTCTTCGCAAGTAACTTTCAGAATTAGAAAAATAAATCTTTCCACACAGAAGAATAAAAATTTCGTTTACGAGGAAGTTTTTAATTTCAAAAACTTAGTATCATGTAAAATGATATAATCAAATATTCTAATTGGATGCAAGCCAGTTATTTAAAGTACACATTAATTATACTTCTTGTGCCTAAAAACGAATTGCAATTCATTAAAATATTTTAATTCATCAATAGGGGATATTGCAATCCAATAGTCAAACAATTAATAGATAAAACTTTTAAGTTTTAAGACTATATATTAATTGTATCTGTATCAATAAGAATATGCAATATGTATTAAGAATGTGTCAAAACATTTTGATCTGATCTTTTGATTTTTGCATGAAATAATCAGATTTTCAATTAGATTGCTACTTAGGGCCCCTAAGCTGAAAGGAAGCCACAAGTAGAGTGATTAAAAAATTTTATTTTCCTAGATGCCAAACATATAAATTTGTAAAATAATACAAACTCAATGCGCAATAAATATTGGGATAATATTTGGACTTGATAAAGTATAATTTGTCTGGTTCCTATATGTTTCATTGCATTCACTTTGTTAGTAAAATATTTATAAAACAAAACATCTGCTTCAATAAAATTGTACACAAACCTAGGTGCCTCGGAATCATAATAAATAAATAAAAAACAAGAAATATTTACAAAGTTATTTATCAAAATAAAAACATTCACTTAACTAAATCATTAATCTATCGAAAATATGTTGAAAAAATGAAACTAAATTGACCATCCTATTTAAAGACGGACCATATAAGGAGTACTGCTTATAATTGCAATCTGAATTAGCCCGTTTTGTTATCTGAATCTGAAAAAATATTTAATAAGAAATCAATCAGTTATGAAAAATAATCCTTCATCTGAAGTCTGCCAATTTTCAAAAATGTTTTTTATAGCTCCACAGCATATATCCTCCTCCTACCCTTTCCAAATCAGCATTGCAGTTTGAACCTCCGAGTTCCAGACTAATTTAAATCTAAGTTCATAAATTCTTATCGTTAAGGGGAATTTCACTAATTCGAAGTTGATGTAACAGCATAAAGTTGTCATCTATTTGAAATTTTAAATTTAAAAAACTTCTTGAAATTTGTCTAAATTACTAAAGTGGCAGTACTAGAACTAAATATTACAATAAAAACTTATTTTGATAATTTAAATAAATAAAATATAAAATAAAAATTAAATAAATTTAATACATAAACAATAACTAATTTTAATAACCTAAAAAATAACAACTTCAATAAAAAAGGAAGTAATTCGAGCACAAAAACTGTACAGCAAAAAATTTAATTCAGATCTAACCAGTTCAGTTTTTTTATGTGCGTATGTAGTATGTACAGGATGGTTATAACTAAAGTTCCACTTTGAAATGGCCATAAAATGAAAACTTCTGGACCAAATTTTTTCAAACTTAATAATAATTTGAAAGAGGTCATGTAAATTTCTTTTCTAAAAAAAAAAAAAAAAAAAAAAAAATTACCACTAGGGGTGAAATGGCGTTGTATCGATATTGTTAAACAAAATAGGACATGAAGACACCTGTTTAATCGTTTCTGAAATGTATTACAAAGCATGTTCAATGTGTGTTATCTCAAAAGCACTGTTTATGTTGATAGTCTAAACAATTTGGTGGAATTGAAAGATGCGATGCACCCACATGTGCGTAACATTCCTCCTGATATGCAAAGAGCTACTTTTGAGAATGCTGTAAAGCGATTTAACTTTCAGAAAATCGTGGATACCACATTAAACATGCTTTTTTTTTCTTTTGACGGAAAAGAAATTTCCACAATCTCCTTTAAACTATTACTAAGTTTGATAACATTTAGCCCAGTAGTTTTCCTTTTATGACTATTTCAAAGTGAAACTTTAATTACAAAAACCCTGTACTTGATCGCAGTTTAAATAAAAGTTAATCACTAATGTAAGATTACTTAACGAAAACAATTCAGAAATATAAAAAAAATTAACATTTTTTTTTCAATTTTGCCTTTGAATTAACCAAATAAAATAGATCTGCAGACGATATTTGTTCTTAAATTAAGTGGAAATTTAATGGACAAGAAGAATTATGAATTAGCAATTAAAAACGTAAAATTTTACCAAATTACACTACATTTTTTAAAAAAGTATTCATTTATGGGTGCAATATATTTTCATTCACCAAAAACATCAGAAAAGTGCAATATTACTCATTGATGCAGAACAATATTTTCAGATGCCAAATTCCCAAATCTTAGATTCTTTTAAATAGAATAATAACATCGAAGTAATGTTTCATTTTCGAAGAGCAACTACATGAGCGAAGTTTTAACACAATCACCTCAAATCTAACCCTTCATCAAAGAAAACAACCCAGAGCAAATCGAAGTTATTTTCACGCTAATTTGCACAACTTGAATCTGCGATGAGGTATTTGTGGAAGTTCAAGCCACGAGCGCCTATTGAGCCTAACCATAATAAAACAAACCATTCTTGTTTGCATGCCCCAGAGAGGCATCTATTCCGGGATTGCAAGTCATCCCTAACTGTGTTAAACCAGTTTCTATTTCAATTTGCCGTTGGATTTCCACGTGCTCATTCTGGAGGCAATCACGAATTTTAACGACGTATTCGAATGCCGAGAGGAATTACAAAATAGTGTTCATAATTATTTGATTATGGAAGCAGCTTGAAAACATTTTTTGCATTACATCCACCATTTAATATTCATTATTTGGTTCCCTATTGCTTGTAAGAGTTTTGAAATTTTTTAAGTAGCTTGTTGATATATCCTAGTGTTGATTGAGATTAAAATCCTTTCATGTGTAATATTTTTAACATAAAAATTACTTTTGCTTCAAATAATATTATAAAAAATATTTTTATCGTTTGAAATCTTTATCGTCTGTTTTTAATAACAACTGAACCAGAAATACTATTATACAAAATCTTTTTATCGTTTGGGATCTTTATCGTCTGTTTTTAATAATAATTGAACCAAACGATTTTCAGAAACTTTCAATAGCTAATTTTCTCCATAAGTTAGTTATTAATAATTGTAAAATTAGTACTGAAAATTTTGTTCAAAAATGCTGAAGTATTAGAAGTGCTGTCTTCGTTTGAGTTATTGACTTAAACTCATTTTTAAGAATGGCTAATTCTATTATGTATAATCAAATCTTGCATCCTTTTAAATAGAATAATAAAAGCATAGAAGTAATGTATTCATAATGTATTCAGTTTCATAAAAGAATTGGCTCTTTATGCCCAATAAAACCCTTGTCAAGTAGGTATTAAATTGAAAAAGAACTTTCAAAAAAGTGTGGTAGAGTAGTTCAGAATGTAAAACAGAGAAAAATTTTCTTGATTTCTAATTTTTTTGAAAATTTAATTAATTTTTAAACTTTGAGAAGTTGGCAGCATTATTTTTCTTCTCTTATATGATAAGTATACGAAGTTTGATTGAATTTGTACCAGTTGTTTAGGAGGACATGCTGAACATGCAGACATATTCATACATACATAGTCATATCCATACATACAGTGGCTAAAAAAATTGAGAGTACACCTTACTTTTACTTGATAATTCCGACTTTCAATATAAATAACACATTACCGGGAAATGCATTCTGTTTGGGGTCGTTGTCCTTCTGGAAATTGAAATTTCCATCCAATCCCAAATTTTAACACTTTTCTTTAGATTGCTGCGACCATATGGTTCATCAATTCCATTTGGGATTAGATGGCAATTCCATTTTCCAGAAGGACAACGACTCCAAACAGAATGCACGTAACATCAAAATATGGTGTCTTTTTCATTGTAAACAGCAGTTACACACACCACCACAGTACCCCGATATCAATACCATTGAATATCTGTGGACCACACTCGAATCAGAGGTCCAAAAACACAAAATGGGAAACAAAACCCATTCAAAACAATTAGTGCAAGAAGGATGGGGTAAAATATCTTCAGATACTACCAAAAATTGGTCGAATCGGTACCACGACGTTTAGAGGCCATTATAAGAGCCAAAAGACATGCAACTAAATACTAACACGTTCGTTCTATGCGAGATATTACAAGAATTTCATTGGTGTATTCTCAATTTTTTGAGGCAAAATTCTGCATATGTTTATTTTAAATGCTTCTGAAATTTTGCAGTTTAGAAGTTTTTCGTCGATTTTTCTTTATATTTACTCTAAATTAAGCCATTTGTTATGTGTAAAAATAAAAACATGTTTGCACTTCCCGGTAATGTGTTATTTAGTTTGAAAGTCGGATTTATCAAGTAAAAGTGAGGTGTACTCTCGATTTTTTGAGCCACTGTACATAGCCATTATTTATATTAAGATTGAAATACAAATAACTTTTAAATAATGTATATATATAATCGATGTTAATAGTAGCATTTTAATATTTGTACAAAAATTATTATTATTTTTCATTGATCTCTGTGATTATTACTTTTTAAACTTTTTTTTCGTGTACCCCAAATTTCAGCTATGTATTCCTCTAAATGTTGAGAATTTATGGAACAAGCGTATATATTAATGTTTGAAGCCTTCTTTTTGCTGTTATTTTCATATAAAATATCTTTCAAAGATATGCATCGAAGAAATATATGCGATAAATTTTATTTATCTTTAACTTGCTTTAATTAATTTTTCACTTTTGTCCAATATCGAGAACCATATTTGAAGTGCTGACTGGCAATTCTTCATTTTCACTAAAAAAGTAAACTGTTCTGAACTAATAAATACTTATACCTCGCAAGTGTGTAAAAGCCGCAACTCAAAACCCCCAAATGCAATTTTTTTTACTAAGTTTGCAGTTTTTTTTTTTTTTTTTCAAATTTGCAATTTTATCCAGTCGACAAAAAGCCCTACAAAATACATATCCCGTTTTCTAGATCGCTGAAAATAAAAATCTAAGCACTCTTGGCGTTCACAGTCTTGCCCGAGACCCAAAACTTTATCCGAAGGAAAAGGGAAAATGATACGTTTATTACAGAATATACTACAAAATTTCAGGGCTACCACTCCCGCTAGTTGATAATCGTATTGGTTCTATGCCTAGCAAGCGAAATTAATGTTGAAATAATTTCGCATAAACTAATGAACCTAAGAATTACACAACTTGATAATCATATATACAAATCGAAGATGATTTCAATTCAAACCTTGAGCTTATTTCAAGATGCTAAGTTTTATATAATCTAATATGTAAAAATGAATTTTTGTTTGTTCGTACCTGAGCTGCCGTCCTGTTCAACCGATAAACAAGATAGCTATTTCAAATTTCAAACGATATTTCAGAAATTATTTCTCCTGCGGCAGCAACTTGCCGGTTACCAGCTAGTAAGATATAAATTAAGACAGATGTATTCTGTGTTCATGAAAATTTTAATATTTTATTTCTTTAACATTTAGTTGTTTGTATTCTTTTATTCTCGACTTGATATTACTTTTTGTTTTTTACCAAAACTTGAGAAAACAAAATTCTACTATAACTTTCTCATTTTAATCCTTAACATCAAGTGTTTCTCTACATCTTTCACTTATCCTAGAGTCTCACATACTAAAGATTAGGAAGAAAGAATAAAAATGACAGTTAACAAAGAGAAAAACTTAAAAGTGTGGCCCTTTCACCTCACATTGTTTTATAACACACATTGCATTTGATGAAGAAATCGAAACAGCGTGTAGTGGTAGGGAATTTTTAGCCACAGGCTCGATGCGTATTGCTTCACTTCTTGTATTGGAACAGATTATTAGCCTTTAATTGTCATTGAAATCATTGAGTTTTTGACAACGCCCACGGCAAGCCTTCAGCAAGACTCTCCAAGAGGTCAGGGCTGATCAAGATTGAAGTTTAAATCTTCAAATGTCGATAAGTGTGGTTTGTTCAAATGTTCTGTAACATTAGTTCGTGCATTCTGAGAGCAAAGTAAATATGCATTGAAAAGCAAAGGTTATTTGAGATCGAGGATTCTTAAAATTTTCTTTCTTTTAGCACTCTTGATTAAACATGTGTCGCCTCAAGTGTGTATAAATGTAATGATATAAGTAATACAATAAAATATATATGGTAATAATAGTTCATTGAAGGATTTCTTGATTAGGAAATTTTATTTAAATTATTTAAATAAAATTATTAAATGTGCTATAGAAATTTCCGAATAAAAATGTAAACTTTTAAATGCCAGCTTCTTTTTTCTTCTTTTTTTTTATTAATTACTATAATAAATACCATGAAAAAACTTCATTTTTTTAAATAAATTTTTCTGACTACAAAAATAAAATCACAGTTTTTCAGACCAAAATATTAAATAAAAATAAATTTGTGAATTTTTTCTTATATATTTGGATATTAGTTGCCAAAAAATTCGATAGTCAGATTTATCTCCATTTAAACTTTCCTTCCTTTGATCGTCAGAAAGTCATGTTTTAATCGTTTGTCCATCTGCGAATACCATAAATGATAAAGTAGTTGGAATATAGAAAATTAAGTCAAATCAGAATTATAAATATACAACGATTTTTAGATTAGTATTATTTACTTACATTTCCTACACAATGTGAATGCGATATCTTTTGAGTCCAACAATTTAAATATCGTATGATTTGGAAGAAAAAAAAACTGTCGATACAAATAGATTTTAGCTCAAAAGACGAAAAGAAGAGATCCAAAAAGTGTTCTCCATCAGTAATCAGTAAAGCTAAACACAAAACGCAACTGATTTTAGAATTATATGAGAAAGTTGAAAGGAGAACATTCTTTTGGTTTCTTTTACAATAAAACAGAGGGAGTGGTCATTACAAAGCAATTCTCGCATTCTTTTTAATGAATATACTTATGTATTATCAACTGAATGTCATTAGCAAATTAAAGTCACGGAAGAGCCTATAAGCATAAGAAATTTGGTGATTAATCGCAGGGATTTGGTTAATAGAAAAGAACCTATTATGTATTTGTATCTTTTTCCCCGACCAATTGAAATTAAAATTGTCTCAGATGACCGATTAATAATTTATGATATGCATCCAAACGATAATGCTACACATCTCTGACCAGATATTTATAGCAAATTTTTATTCTGTTGCGGAAAAAAAAATAATCACTTTAATAACTCTTTCTTTATTTACATTCAGATACCCGAAAACTAAAAAGAGGAAAACCACGATGCGAAGACAAGTCCAGTCTTTAAATAGCCACCGATAAAAAGCGCCGAATCAAAATAGACGGAAATGACATGAGCATTATTTTCCTGCAGCTTTTGTTTTTTCAATGCTGTTGTGATCCACTTGTTAACTAGCTCATTGAATTGCTGAGGGGATGCGGCGAGTGTCATCTACAGAGGGAAATGTTAATGAGGAAGGGATGACCCATTTCTCATTGCAGCGAGTTTCCTTTTGATTCCTTCCCGTTCCAGCAAGCCGTCTTCCGTCCGATCCGCGGGCCTCTCCCTGGGCTCTGACCAATGACCTGAGCTTTGTTTTGGAACACTCTGCGGCGCGTCTCTGCAATGTCTGATTCGATAATTAGGTGCAGGATGTGTTGCGGAAAAAAGATCTGGTTTGATCCTGATACAGAATGATTAAGCGTCGGATCTGACGGCCATGTAAATTGTGTGTGTGTGTTTATGGTCTGTTGCAAATTTCCAGGGGCAGTAATAGACAGAAACTTAAAGAAAATTCACCCTTATGTGAACATGAAATTGTTGGGGAAAATGCAATGCTAAACATGGGATTTAAATCTATATTCATTAACAACAAAAAAAAAACAAAAAAAAAAAAACGTAAATGTTATTAAACAGAACCCACAAAAGAGGTCTGGTAAAAACATTCTAGCACACTCTTTAATAAATGCAGTGTATTATTAAATGCATATCAGTGTTGAACAGTAGCTTCGAAAGAGCCTATTAGCTGGCGATTTCGACGATTAATCGCTGGGATGCATTTAATAAGAAAACCGAATACGTATTTTGGAAGTTTGGAAGGATGATAAACCGATGATTTTTTTTTTTTTTTGGCCGATTAAAACCAAAATTTGAAACGAAACTACAATTGTACTCACAAAATGACAAACCAAATTTCATATATTTAGTTTATTACGTTTTAGAGTAAACGATTTGACATGTCTGTGAACGTACGGAGCGATACGCGACCTACCCTTCAACGGCACTTAGTATTCCAAATTTGACATATATCTACACATCAGATGTTAAATCCATGTGCCAAATTCCATCCATCTAGCTTTCTTCATTTAGTAGTTATCGAGTTAAATTATTTCGGTCATTTGGATAGACAGATATCCTTTAATTCGATTTCGTTCAAATATTGATAGAAATCTACAAATTTGGAGGAGAGATCGTATACCGAATTTCACCTTACTCAAAGAATTTTCGCAGACAAATATCTCATTCTCAAACAGATATAATTCCAGAAATATGTTTGTGAAATTCGGGGAAATCTGAAACGTGGCGATTCGTCAAAAGTTTCGTTTCCTTTCTGTATTTCATATTCGGGAATGTAAAAATGATCTTTAACTTGTTTTGCTAATAGTAATATTAATAATGTTAATGCAATCAACTAGAATGTTATTAGTATTCTTTTGTCAGAACTCGTTTTCTTAACTCTACATTGCATCTACGATTAATTTTTGCAATGCTATATTTATTTTATTTCTTTTCAATTAACCTCTTGAACAGAGAAATTTCGATAAAATAGGTACTTTTGATCGATTAATTATATTTTTATTTGGTCCATTTAATTAAAAATGTTCAGAGCATAAATACATTTTAAAATAATTTTCTTGCGTTGTTTATATTTCTTTATAGCATCTATAAAATCACAGAATATATGTCTAAACATACGGACAAAACAATTAGTCAATCGAATTTTGCAACAAGAGTTGTCAGCATGCCATTTTCGTTTGAAAGAATGATGTTTTCGAGCGATTACTTAAAGAACATGTTAAAGAATACCTTCTTTAAAGGATTGCTCTGTATATCAGTATTTCACACGAATTTTGAATATAAGGCTTCATTTTTGTATATTTACATAGTATCTACAAAATGCGTCATACAACATGTGTAATAAAAGAATTGTTCAAAATACATTTCAAGATTGTATACTGAACTAAAATAATGTTGCATGCATTGGTTAGAATCGATAAAAGATTCTAAACAAGAAAGAATTTTTTCCGTTTAAATTGGATTTTTGATTAAAAATTGATAGAAACGTCAACGTCTTTCTTCAATAATGTGTATGTATCGCGTAAAAAAGATTGTTTTCACTACTCTAAAGTTTTTTTTAAATATCTAATACCCTTTATATTTCTGTTCAATTTTTCTCTAATTATATTTTTCAAAATATTTTTAATTATATTTTATACTAAAATAATCTGCATTGTTAGGATGATTATATTTATAATCGCTCACATTGCTACGGTTTTAAACATATGTTTTTGTATGCATGTTATCACTGTATAGTACAATTAAATGTGAATTTTAAAAATAAATTGAAGATACGCGAATCTAAGAGTAGCCAAAAATTATAATCTACAATATTTTAGATCAAATTTTAATTTCTGTTTTTAGATGTGCGATATAGTGTCATTTGGCATGGACAGGATGGTTTTACACCGGAAAGTAATCCAAAATGAGTTTTTCATTGCATGTCTATGTGAAAAATGAATGAAATAATTAATTTTCATCTATCCTATATTCATAATTTTATTTTATTTTAAACATTTTTTTACTTTGTTTTAATAC
Source organism: Argiope aurantia (assembly GCA_026543865.1). Taxonomy (NCBI): domain Eukaryota; kingdom Metazoa; phylum Arthropoda; class Arachnida; order Araneae; family Araneidae; genus Argiope; species Argiope aurantia. Next base: position 116,103 of record JAPMOR010070526.1, read on the forward strand.
CTTAATTATCATCGCGATATTTTTAACTAGCACATTATGTAACACAATTAAATATTCTGAATATATTACTGAAAAAGAAAACCAAGTTTAATTGCCCGACAGAAGCACACAAGCTATTATCAAAAGTTTTATAACTGTCCACGTGCATCGGCGCACACTCCTAAAGAATAATTTATGCACAGACATCCTTTATGGCACAGTTATAAGTCATTGCTGCAATTTTCTTTCTCTTTTTTTTTATAACTAACTGAAAAAAGAACAATCGCAAAGAGTTTTTAAGACAGTTTTTAAATGTGATTGGTGTCTTATTTGGGTTACTGTAACAATAGTCATACGACAGTTCTGAAAAGGATATCTTGGGAAATTATGAATACATTTCGCATAATATTGTCGGGAAGTTAGGTAAAAAAAGCAGATTAGAATGTCTGGACACGTACCAGAGATTATCTTCTTTGGTGACTTACAGACGGCATGACGTGCATTGTCTCATTGTCGAGACGGACCACCAGATTGGCCCTCAAAAGTATCATTCTTCTTTCTTCCATGTTTTTACAATGAATTGCTTGAAAAATGCTTTTTAACCATAATGGTTCTCCTCAGTAATTTTTAAAAGCCGTTTAGGTGTCATATAACTCAAAAAAAGCATTTAAGGGTCATATATATTAGTTATTTGTTTGAATTAACTATCATAAATTTCAATCTTTTCAACTGTCATAAACTTAAATTGGTATACGTGTGCACAAAGAGAAAGTGTTGTAATCGTCAAACATTTCGAACTCGAAATTTTGATGAAAGACCTATCAGAATCCGAAAAAATGGAATTTGGCAATTATATCTGTCTGTCGCTCTGTCTGTCAATTATATAATTCAAAAATGCTTTGCTGGGTTAATGAAATTTGGAATATGATCTTTAAACCAAATCTGTAGTTTTCTGTCGAATTTTGAATGAAATATATTCATAAGAAGTCTATCTGCTGGAATTCCGGGTACAAGTGAAATCAATAGCTATAAAACGTAAAGAGCTAGACGTATAAAATTATGTACACAAATTTACATCTAAAAAGCTGATTCTGATCCTATTTTAAATCAAATACTTCACAAGTTTAACCATTTGCCGATTCGCACTTTTCCATACATGCAAATGTCATGGCATTAAAAAGACAACAATTTAAATCAATGAAATTTGGTATGTGCTTTTGTTACCAAAATTTAATTCTGTGTCAAATTTTGGCTTCACTTAATTTTTTTTTTAAAGCAAAAATCTTCCAAGATGCATAATCGTTTTTTATTTCTATTTTTTTAGGAAGCACAAAACTTTCAAGCGTGGTATTCTAAAAATAAAAATCTGAGCACTCTTGGCTTTCATTGCCTAGCCCAAGGTCCACATTTTATACAGGAGGAAATCTTTATTAGGCAGTAAGAGAGAAATTTTTGGGAGATCAATGTAGCTAGTTAATTGTTCTATTCAATAGTTGGATGAACAAAGCACACATCTTTACAAATAGCTTCATAAGCTTCTACTATAGTTTAGAAGCCAATATGATTGTTCTTCCATCGAATTTAGTTCATCTTTCTCAGTGAAGGATTTCCAAAAGGCAGTTCTAAACAACTAGCTAGATCCTCTTGACTACGAGGGAAAGCAAACAAGCCAATTAAAAAAAAATTCTTCCCCTTGTCGCTAAATAAATAGGTTTGTCAAAAATACAAATTCTATGAATGAGAAAATATTAGGATAAAATGAACACTTCATAAAGTGTAATCGATCACTTTTCTAAGTTTCATTTTGTTAGCAGAATTTTTATAAAACCTTACAACTGCTTCTATAGTATTGTGTACAGACATGGCAATATTATTAAAGCAGTTGTTATAATATATAAATAAAAGAAAGTATTCATTAATTTAATTAAATTAGAGAATATTAAACGAAAATAAATCATTAATAATACGCTGGTTTTAGTTTAATTTAGTTATATTAACATACTGCTTTAAAGGAATACTAAGGTTATTTTTTGCAACGGACCTCGTTATTTTGAAACGCGAACAGATGACGAGGACAACACCTGAGCTAGAACCCCCACTCCAAGCTTCCACACCTGACCAGCGGGTGGATGATTTACACGACAGTTCCTCGGCGGAATCGGGTCTCGAACCAGAAACCCTCCTGCGCAGAAGCAGAGACAATACCGTCAAGCCACCGAGGCCAACAATATGCGGAAATATGGTACTAAATTGAATGCCTTATTAAAAGACAGGTCTCAATGTCCACTTCTTAGGGGGGAAAAATTCCTAATCCACCATTTCTCTTTCTCCATAGTTGCACAAATACAGAGCATTTTGTTTTTAACATCGTCATATGCGTATACCTAATATGCATATATTAATAGAGCGTATGCTTCTCCCTTTGAATACTGGGTCAAATATCTTTCATAAAGTTCTACGGATAATCTTAATTCACTTGTCAAATAAATAAAGCCAAAGTTGTTACAATAAATTCAATAAAAATTTGAAATTCAAGCAAAAGGTAAATATTTCGTAACTATTGTACGCCTGTATCAAGCAAGGCGTTCTCTGGTATACCACATTTATTAGAGACTAGCCGGTTCGCCAGTATTACCGCTCGCTACAATTTTCAATTAAATATTTTAAGTAACTGGTGTCTTAAAGGATTCTCAAACAAAACATTTTTAATCTTCAAATTTTGATAGTCATACCAAACTTATACTGTTGTTTATATCGTTTAGTTCAATTTACTAATTTGTTGTCATTTCCGGTAAAACGTCAACTTTAATTTAAATTGTAAATGATCAAATTGCAATTAATATTAAGATATTCTTTAATAAAACTAAGCGTTTTATTTTATTTATCATCTTTATTGTTATCTATTAATTATTATTATTGAATGTGAATATTGGAAACAGAATCGCTCGGTATTTAAGTCTTATGTGAACTACAAAATATTTTTCATCATTTATGTAATATCTCAAACAATAATTCAACAAAAATTTCTGAGATTCAGCATAAAATTCAGTTTTTAGTTTTGCTTTCAAAAAGATTGAAATGAAATCAATAATAATATTTTGTTCCGGCCTATAAATATATTTCAAAAATTATGAAGTCTAAATTTAATGCAGTAAGGTATCATATTCTGAGAAATATTCTGGACACACCAAATTTTAAATAAATGAATGAATGTTTCTATTTTCCACTATCAACTAAGACTTATTTATGAAGTTTTAAATGTTAAAAATTTAGAAAAACTCAACATTTTCATAATCTTAGGCCAATTAATCTTGAGAAACCTGCGCGCTGATTGGCGTATTTTCTTTGAAGCGATCGATGGAAAATGTAAAATTATCCTTTTTTTATTGAATAGTGATATTCAAATCTTCATAAATCAGTCAGTTTAAGTGATTTGAAATTAACTCTCAAAAGTCAGTGATTTAGTTGATTGGAAATTAACTCTATGACCACCATAAAATCAGTGGTTTCTCTTGTGGTGTATGCATTCTCCTTAATATCCGCTCGAATAAAACATCACATACAAAAGTACTACATAGAACAAACACATCAAAAGTAAACATAACATTTCAATAGTTGCCAAAAACAAAAGAGAGAAAATGCAATTAATAAGCAGACGATATTTAGAAAAGTACAGATATTTAGACTGGAAAATGAAATTATCTGAAATTAAAAACACGCGCAGACGATATTTACAAAAGTAAAAATATTCAAACCTGAAAAGGAAAATATATGAGTTATTCCATCAATAAATGCCATAAGTTTGTTTATATCTTCATTATTTTATGAATCATTAAATATCAAAATGGATCCGGGACTAAATAAATACCCTGTATAGAGAGTGTAAAAGATCATAAAATAATTTTTCTTGAATTTATTTTTTAGAAAAAATAATATTTCATATTTGTTTCATTTCTTACAGACACGTGTCGAAAATTATATTTTTGCAGATTTCAATTCCAAAAAGATTTAATTTATTTTTAATTGGGGCTTTAATCAATGTGATGGCAACACTTTGAAAAAAGCTAATTTTTTCCAATGAATGCGAAACGTGCTTAATCTTAATTTTTATTTTTTACGAAAAAAATTATTGAGAAACATAGTTAAAATATTTATTTAAAAATTCATTAAAAATAGAAATTTAATTTTAAGATTGAAACAGTAGTATCATTTAAAAGATAAATTTTTTATCTTTAACTTCATGTAAAAATCTTTTTTGTGCGGTAATATTTTCGGAAGTTATAGCAGAAACACGCCAAAATTTCGCTTAATTTTTAAATAAATAAAATTCTAGTGAAAAATTGGAAAAAATAAATCCCAGGTGCACATTCCCGGCCTCCAAGGTATACTCGTGCCAAATTTGGTTGGTGTAGGTTGAATGGTCTGGCCTGTAGAGCGCCAACACACACACACACACACACACACACACACACACATTGATCTTTATTATAAGTATAGATATAGATAGATTATTTGAGAAAGTTTCGGAGAGACCACTCCCGCTGCTTCTTCATTGTTTACGTACAGTTTAATGCAATTTTAATGTTATATTTCGGAAATCCGTATGAACGTTATGCATACGAGAATCAATTAAGTTCAACCAATTATTCCAATTTGAAAGTTGGCAATCGCTTTAAACACCAGAGAGTCAATGCTCGAATTTTTCATGAAAAAACAAACAAACAATCAGATCAAGAATAGCGAACCCTTCTTCAGAATTTGTTTGCTAGCGCCATTTTCATTTCTATCATTTATTTATTTCGCATTTTTCGCGCTCTATTGACTGCGAAACCCATTAACAGATAATGTTGAATCCAATCACACTTTCTTCCCCCAACAATTAAAATAATCAGACAAGGCATCTTCAGCAACCCTTCTCCAAGTCATTGCTCCTCATCTCTAGATATGGAAAAGTGATCACCGTTTCTACCCCCACAATTAGAAATGTTTCGAGGCGCAAGCAGTAAAAGTGAATTTTTTTTGTAGATAGATCATTTATTGACATTGACTGAATGCCATATGGAAGCTGAAAGATCGCAGATCAGTGAAACGGCAAGTTTCCGCTACAATGCCGCATTTAACAGTCTCAGACACTTTACAGCCGCTAACAGGATACATTTTAACCCGGCAGCCTCCAAGCGTGCAATTCTGCCTGCCTGCATTACCATAATGCAGCTACCGTCAACTAACCGTGCAGGGACAGAGGTAGTTTTCAGCGGGTGGAGAAAAGGGTGTTAAAGTCATTACGCTGCTCTTGCATTAGGTTGACGTAATATTTATAATCACTTAGTATCAGTGATTTTTTTCGCCTCTTTTACGCATGGCCTGCCGTCGATTTTGTCTTAATCTTGGAAGTGAGCAATGACCTCTCTATTATTCCAGTCTACGTTTTAAATTTTTCGTGTTTTATTGAAAAAAAAATCGTTAGGGAAAAGAAAGCGAAAATTGTTAGAGAAATTCTAAAATTCTGTTCTCGTTTTGGGGTCGTCCTTCCTGTTTGAAGATACAAGAAGTCTATTTTTGGGCGATCATCATAATTTTGAATTGTGATCTGACGGCAAGGGTGATAGTCGGGACGAGATATCCGTTTAAGCATAACTATTGTCTGCCAATGGAGTCTAAAACCTCCGCGATTTTGATGTGTCAGGATGAGTTTAATTCCACAAAATAGGAGTGAGAGGAAAGATGAAAGGAGGAGATTTAACAATAAAGTAAATTCTGGAAATGCGCACATCTTTCCGCGCCTAACCCCTTAGTGAGATAGAATCATCGAAAAATGGTCGTCTCAGGATATTGAAATGAACAGTACTGTTCGTTCTCGAATTCGAAAACCCTCTGAGCGCCAGGGTCTGTTTATTTAGTTAAAATGGGAGTAAGAGAAAGGTTGAAAATAGATGACATTTACATTTAAGAGTAACGTGATTAGAATTATTCGTGGATTTAGGAGGCATGAAAACTTCGGATAGCTCTTAAAATTGTCGACAAAAGATACTGATTCACAATAAAATACTTTACAGCAATTTTTATCCACAGTAATAAATCTAAACATTAAAATAATGATAAATAAATGAAAAATTTCTATTTTTTAAATTTGGTAATTCACTTTTTTGCAAAGTAATAATTTTTTATTTTGAATTTTTTGATAATGTTTTGAGATTAAAGCTTTTTTGACACTTGACCTAGCCGTATAAAAAATAATATGCAATTTTGAATTAAAATAGAATAACTCACATAACCTGTAAGGGGAAAAACTAAGCATATATATATATATATATATATATATA
>JAPMOR010070526.1:128657-153402 GCA_026543865.1 Argiope aurantia
TGCAACTTAATGATTTTGAACCAATTTCTCGAATTAGTGAATTTTCGTATTAAATTACAAATAGATACATTTGCAAAAATTATCATCTTCTTTAAATTTATTAATGCATTTATTTTTTAGATATCTTGTACATTTTCATTTGTTTTCATCTTATAAATACTATACTTATTTTGCTTTTAGATATATTCATACCACGACCTTTGCACCGTTTCTGGAACTATAGCGATGATATATTTTTATCCGTAAAAGGCAAAAATGCAACCTATTCAATGTTTATTATAAACGTCATTTATTATTAAAGGAAATCTTTAAATACCAAATAAAAAATTGAAAGTTATGTAAACAATTATTGTATAAAAAACAATTTCAAACCAAACAGTTGCTTTTGTACCACTATTTTAACTAATTCATGATCAAAAAATGTATTAAAAAGTTCTCTGCCTTTCGCTATTTTGCTAGCGGTTTTTTAAATTCAATTTCAATTCTGTTTGGCAAGGATCGTCATCCAGTAATATTCCAATAATCGTCGAATAGTTCAATGATTCGATGTAGCAAACTCATGGTAATTTTTTATTGCAAATGATATATATATATATATGCTACGATTATCTTCGTAATAATAAAATAATAACATAAAACTTTCTTCAAATGCTTTGCTTTAGGTAAGATATTTGATGCTTGTAATGATGTAAAAGCAATTATTGGTATTGTATATAAAAAACTTCTGTCCAATTTTTAATAAATGAATCTTTTCGAATGAATTTTATGTTATTCTTCTTGTTGTGTTCTTAAAGAATTCTGGTAACAATTCTTCGTTTTTATTCTTTTTCGTATCTATTTTAGGGTTCGTGTATGTATGCGATCGAATTGTTGGAATAAGAGTTATGTTTTTTGAACAAATGAGTTTTGTTATCGAACCTGATTAAAAAGTATGATCAGGTATTTATTAAACATCTGGAATGGCAACTTTACTCATGGTGCCCTAATTACATCTATTAAAAAGCGACTGTATCATATTTATATATCTGAGATCTTAAATACATATGGATGTTCTAGATTTGGCTTATTTTTTAAACATTTTCGAACTGTTTCTGGTCAAACTTAATACTGAATTTTGTACGACAAAAACTTTCTTTTCAGAATCTAGTGTTTTAAAAGAGTAAAGTAGTTTTATGAGAGTAGAATGTTCATAAAAAGTGTAATTTTAATCTTTTGATAACTATACCACAATTTGCTTTGCAAAGATAAGAATTATATTATTTTTCAAAAAGTGATTTTACCACTAGCCTTATTTTATGACAAATGAATACATTTATTATCTTTTCTAAAATTACATTAGTTTTAATAGTATATTCATATAAATTAAAAATATAAACAATGATTGAAGAACTGCAAAGTAAATTTTAAGGTGGTTTTCCACGAGAACTGGGACAAGCAAACTTTCGTCGCAGTCTCCCTCGGTAAATATGACACTTTCAGAAACTAAGCTTATCATTGTTTTAAATAAACATTGACAGCCTTGTATATTAACTTTTGTGGATTTCGAAACCCCCGCAGGAACTTTCTAACAAGTTTTCCTCGATGCATTCTTGGTAAGTTTGCGAAAGATCTCTTCTAGTGTCAACCATATACGGTGATAAATGCCGCAGGAACCGTCTGTGTCTGCTAGATTCATTTAACCAGCTGATTAAATACTGCATTTGAAGCCGGTCTCATTACACAGGAGGAAATGAAATAGGTCAACAAAACCATAAATAAACAAACTTCTCACTGTTTTCTGACAAACGGAATATTTATTAATTTCTCTGGACCTTACTGTAGATGGTTTAGATATTTAAATAGATTAAATTGTGTTTGAGTGCATTATATATTAGATGATATTTTTAAGAAAGATTAGTTATTAGAAGATATTTTGAAGGTGTTTGTAGGTATTAGAATACTACACAAAGTATATAAATATTTACAATTTTTCAAACTGAAATTTTTTTAACTATAATAGACTTCTGCTAATGTTGGAAGCTGAGATTTAATAGCGTAAGAGCTATATCTGGCCATGCTGCGCCAAAAATATGGTTAATATAAGAGTGCATCATAATCTAAAATTATGGTTAAGAATCTAAAATACTTGCTATTTACGCATCTTTACATAAATGGTTTAAAAGTTGTTGAGAGCAAATGATCTCTACTAATCATAAAGTGTGTGTATGTGTGTGTGTGTTGGATTTCTACAAGCCAAACTATTTGATATACAACAATCAAATTGTGTATATATTTATATATACCTTGAGTTTCGAAATACCAGTTTTATAGTCGTGCAATTTCTCCTTGAATTTCGGTGATTTTTAAAAATATTTTTTGTCTAATTTCCAGCATTGGATTACATCGTTGCTCTGAAATTCAAATAGTTTTCATTGTTTCGTCAAATATTGAATCGCGAGATTTTCTTCACACGCTAAAAGCTATGGCAAAAGGATTTTGTGTGACCTTTTCGGGACAAACATTGGATATGAGGATTTGCATTGGATTCTTCCTCATCCTAGCATTTGGCTTTTAGAATGTAATGATTTTTATTAAATGTCATTACTAGTCCCTGTTCCAACGAAAGATTGGTTCAATACGTTAATATTTCGCTCTCGAAAGTCAGATTGGGTAAGTATCTGTGAATCCTTAAATTTTCGGAAATATAAACAAAAACAAATGTTTGCTAATATAAAGATAAAATCATGCACATTTTGAAGTGGTTGTTATAATTTATACTCTCATTTGGGATAGGACATTAATCTAGCAAGGATTTTATTTCTCTCAGTTTCATTTATACAGTCCGCTATACTTCCGGGGGCGGTATATGTAAATTTATAAATGATACATCTATGTATTTTTTTCGATGGCAGTAATAAAATATTGAAATTTTTATGATAAAATTGGAAAAAAAAACTTGGAAGATAATATGCTCAAAGCAAGATTTAAAAAAAAATCCTCTCGGCAAGCTAGAAAGTAAATGCAGATTCTTTTTCATCTAAATTAATATTTTTAAATTTAATTTTTTTTTAAACTGGCAGCATAAATTGTTGATGTTAGAAACAGTCAAAGTCAGAGATTGAAAATCAATTTTCAACCCCTAACTTCTAAGGTATTGCAGTTATATAAAATCTTTAAATGCGAAAGTTGTTCGTCTTAATGAGGTGCAAATTTGGCTACTTAGACTTATTTTTCTATCTTCAGTATTAAGAAAGCTATAGCGAAATGAAAATTTCAATCAACCACCATCTCCACTCCATTTGAGCTAGATGGCCCATTTACGAACTCAACAGAGATTTTTCTATTACAACATATTCCAAGCCGGTTAAAATCCAAATAAAATTACCCTAGTTATCCTGTTCTCAAGATAACTAGTGTGTTTGTGTATGATGATAATTTACGATCTAATTTCAAACCTTATTAATTTCCTAATTTTTTATCTTAGTTTAGAAAATATAAACTACATGATAAATGGTATCTTATTTCCTGATCAAATTCATACTTTATTTTTATTTAAATGATCTTACATTCGCTCTAGAAAACTGTAAATTCAGAAAGTTCTCACTCTCCGAGGGATCAAAATCCTCAATGTTTGCAACATTCTTTTAAAGATACCTACATTTCCCTATCCTAAATCTACACGTATGAAAAAAATCCCTATCAAAATCTCATAGTAATAACCACAGGGGGAAAATTTCTCTCAGTTTTACTCTTCTGCACTTGCGTCGCGATGTAAATTGAAGCATTTCTTACCACTTATTCTTGTAATAAATTATGTCTCCCCGGATGGAACAAATCGATGTATTAAAATTTCAAAAGCTTCTTCTTCTCGGCAACAACGTACTGTTAATATATATATGTGTGTGTGTGATCGGCGAAGAACTGCAGATATTTTCACGAAGTTTTGTGTTTATAACCATTGCAATAATAGGAATAGGAATATACTTCCTATAGGAATCTACCTAAAACAGAAATGACATTGCCTCTGAATATAAACTGTGCAATGTCGGTCTGATGCACTGATTTCAAGCACTGATGATCACAATTTTTTAAATATTTTAAAGTATTTCGTAAATATTTAACTTTTATCTAATCAAAAAATGATCGACTCATATGTTTTTGCAGTGTTTTTTTTTTCCTGAAAAAGTGTCCTGCGCCAGGATAATACTCACATCCTTCCTTCCTCCTCTGAATGATTTCGTCGACTTTCAGCAATTGTTTTACAGATTTCTGTCGCCGATCGTTTTTTTTATTTCATTAGTTTTCTGTCGATAGCATTCCAGTGAGTTGTCCGGAGACCTTGAAAATGAAGCACAAGATGTAGAGGAGTTCTCTTTCGAACAGAAACCTGACATTCTCATTCTGAATGCACATAAATTTGCTTCACTTAAAAGGAAATAGAATACATTTCCGTCACACCTGTAAATGTAAATAAAAGAAAATAATGTTGAAAAGTTAGCTTCAAAGACAATTTTGTTAAAAGTTTCCTGTCAACGAAGAATTGTGCTATTGCAATGGTCAAAAAATAATTGAGCTTCTTTTTGTGTAAATGAAGGACGTTTCTTACAAACACACAAAATGTAAAGAAATTTATTAAATTATGCATTGCTTTTTTTATTCAATTACCTCTTACCACCTTTTTAGGTAATTTCATAATTCTATTTCCATAAATAAATTTTAATTTATAATGGTAAAAACAACTCCAAAAACTTCATATCTTCAATGTTTTCGATTGAATGTACTTAGTAAGAACGATTTAGAGATTTATTAAAAGTTTTTAATGAATAAAAATTTTCCATTTCTAAAAAAACCCAGTTTTTTATGAGTGATTGAATTTGTAGATAATCAAGCGTTATTTTGGTGAAATTAAACATCTTTAGAATTGATAAATTTTGAATACTTCGGCTAATTAAAATTTATGATACTTAATTTTAAAATATGCAATTCTTTTTTAACCAATAAATATAACGAAAGCTTCGCGAAGCATCAAATTTCATCAAACAAGAATCTCACTCTTATAAAACTTCTTATTTTATGCTGCTAAAATAAATTGCAGTAATTTTTTAAAAGCTATTTCCAGAAGAATAATATTTTATCAACTTTTACTGTAAGAACAGTGTTGGTTCTCTGAAGTATTATCTGCAGATCACTTTAATTTACCAGAAAGAAGAATGTGTATTCTTTTTCTTTTAATTATATTTATTTATTCTTTAATTATATTTAATTATATTATTTTTTTAACAATAGAAAGTAATCTGTATTTCCAATTATATGTTTATTCTGCATTTTCCAATTATATGCGATTTAAAAGTATTAAATGGATAAACCTTTGATTTTGGTCATATCGGTTGCTTTCAGAAACATTTACTCTTGTATGAATCATATTTAAAGTGCCTATACCTCTAAAATGAACTCGAACATTCTCAGTTTGCAATATTTTGTTCTAGATTTGGGAAAAAAATAATTCGTTTTTGACTAAGTTCGAACTCGAAAGCCTTCTATTAACAATGATTTTAAGTAATCGGGAAAATTCTCTATAGCTATTTTTATTCAATATAGAATATAATTACTCTATTTCCTTACATAATGGATATATCTATCAATTTTCTTGTATCAAATTTAGTGAAATTAATTCAGCTCTTTCATGGATATTAATATGATTCATGAAATGTGTTTTTAAACCGAACTTTTAAATTTAAAATTAAGGGATGCAAAAATTATTTTAGAAACCTGCTCAGAATTGCTTATTAGAAATTTTACTTTTCACCTTAACTTTAAAGATCGATTCTATATTCTCTACCAATGAAACAGGCTTCAGTTTTTCAGTTATAAAAATGTATAACAAACAAAAGTTCATTAATTTAGGAGAAATTATTAATGTACTTAAATAAAAGAGAAAAATAAATAAAATGTTTTATAATAACATAAAAATATTAAAAAAAGTTTTTAATATTCTGTCGGCATGACTTTACAAGTGAGTCAAACCACAAAATAAAATGCCCTTCATTCATAGTTTAATAGTTTTTTCCTTAAATATAGCATAAAAAGAACTTATTTATATAAAGTTAATTCAAGATGAAATTTAAATAACTCTTATAAATTAGAAAACCCATCGCGTTCGTAAAATGATAAAATGATTTCAGGCTTCATTTAAGTGGAAATAAGCCTCTCTTAGGCAGTCAGTAACGCATCAATATATGATGAGAAAAATGTGGGTCTTGTGTGCGTTGCTGCAGTGAATTTTAAACCACTGATAAGTCAGAAACGGCCAAGGACCCTCGTTTGACCTATTTCATGTGATTATGATTTACGAGTTCTTGTTTACGAGGCGGAAATCTAATTTATTCTGCAGTATCATCAATTACTTTTACATAACTCCTTGTTCTTTTAATTAGTAAGGAGTTTCCTGCTGAAAGTATAGAGGAAAAAAGAGAACCTTTAACTCTCTAATTTAATTATCTAGGGAATAAATAAATAAAAAGAACTCGTGATTCATGAGCTTACTTGAATATTTTGTTATGGTAATATTTGAATTCAGTAAAGATGGAGAAAAATTCCTGGAATAATATTGAGATTGATGATCCCATTCTTAATAGAATTACATTATTTTAAAGATTCATGCAGGTTCTACGTAAAATAATGCTGGGAAAATGCAATGCAAAGTAAATATTATACAGTCATTCTTTTAAAATTCTAATTTTTGGAACTCGTAATTTTAATTAATTGTTTTTATGTTTTTTTTTTAAATTTGTGAGCAATATTTTAGTGCCAAACTGGAAATATTTATTCATTTTTCTTTTTAAGAATTTATATTCATGTTATTAATATTAAGGATATAAAATAGAATCTTGTTGTTGTTGTTTTTTTGTTCCATAACACATATTTTTTCCTTTTCTTAAGTTTGTATTACTGTTTAAATTGTTGTTCATTTATTAAATCATGCAAATGATACATGTAAACAATTTTAATATTGAAGTATGTTTTTGCAAATTATTTATTAATTTCTGAAACTTTTTTTTTCAGAAATTTTACAGTTTTAGCAATTTTTGCTCTTAACGTTTTCAAGAAAAAAAATCCAGTTAAATTAATTTAAGAATTTTTCCAATTTTGTGTAATAAAAATACTATGTTTAGGCCGATAACTGAAAAACTCTGTGGAACGGTAGTATAATAATTCTAGTGTCTCAAAGTTTGGGGAAGTTTTTCATGCACAAAAACAGAATGGAATCATTCTTTTCATAATTGGGCATGTCACAAATTACCTTTCACACCCAAGATTGCAGATATATGTCCGAAAACGTCAGAATCAGTGTTTTGTCGAAAGGGACGATTTTGGAAAAGTACAGAGTCATAGGGTCAAATTCTAAAATTCCAAACAAATACTTACGAATAAATTTTAAAATATCAATAAATATTTATGGTTTAAAATAATGTTTATGAATATAATATAAAGATAATCAATCCATTCAAAAAATTATGTCACAATAATACAACCCTGTTATTTAAAAAAAATTAAAAATTTCAAAACATTTGGGCATTATTTAAACACATGAAAAATTTAAAGCAGAAAAGTATATTTAATAATTATATCTACTGTTTGTATATTATTTTTAAATAAATGAAATGCAATTAGATCAAAACGAAATTCTATAGTAAAAACATTAAATTACATTCTATCAATAAGAAACAATTAAGAAATTCGATCAGTTATTGTTTTTGATTTTGAATCACTGAGATTTTTTTCTGTCATTCAAAGTTTTATCATTTAAGCTAATGGATTTTCTTTGCTTCCAATGCCTTCTAATTTTTCTAATTTTCTTTCTAATAAATCTTGTAAGATTTCCAAATTCTTTAAGTATGCCTTTGTTCTTGGCGCTAAGTTTTGCAAGGAAACTTTACATGATTGATTTTTTTCGCAGAAATTGTCAGAAACTTGTTTGAGATGAAAATCGACACAACTCTTCTTCTTTACTTGCACAGTTTCTGAAACCTGTAATTATCGAAAGAATAAAAAAATATTTAATATTTTTGAAAACACTGAGCTTCTCAGAAATCAAATTGAAAGGAGAAATACTTAGGAAATGAAAAGATTTATTGAAGTAAGGCAATGAAATGCATTGTTCTTAAGGTATTCAAAATATAATTTTTTCATCCCCTGCGATAAATTTCATTAAAGCAATAAGAACAAGAAAAGTGGTGCGATGGTCATTGTACAATAATACAACTGAAATTCGCATTAAAATAAAATTAGTAATTGATTCATTCAATTTTTTTTTTTAAATTCACTTATGTGAATTTTAGGTCAATGAATAAGTAGTGAAATGATGGTCATGTCAAGATATATTTTTCATTCATTCATTCAAATATGTATATAATTCAATATATTGATCTGGGTTCTACCTATTTCAATTTAAATCTTAATGATTTCACATGTTTAATAAATATTTCTTCCGATAGTACAATCTACAGCTTAAATGTATCTTCATTTATAACAGTTTGTAGTTTTATTTATTTGCATAGAATACATGCTACAGATGAATTCAATATAAAAAAGGACACTTAGCTTTCAGCAATTAATACATATACATATAATAGCTTCCAATAATATAGCCTAAATGAATGCTGCTGAAATGCCAAAATGTTATAAATATATTTTGATTAAGAAATCATGTAGCTTGAAGCACATTGTTTTACTGTTTTAAAATTCATTTTCAAGAGTTGACATAGACATAAATTATTTTATATCTACATACATTATTTCATATTTAATCGCAGTTTGAATATTGATTTAGATTAATTTATCTTACTTTCTCTGTCAACTTCGCTGATTTTTCTATCTTTTTCTTTGGGCTATTTCTTTCTAAAAACCAAATTAAAAATGTGATTCACTATATATCATATTATGTCACATAAAATCATAAATGTTTTGTTTATTACCTTTAAATGTATTGAGATATTTACGGTTCTTCACTTTTTTCATGAAATGAGGTTTTTGAGGCTTGAGACCTATAGATTAGAAAATGATTATTTTTTTTTAAACAGATATGTTTGCTTTCAAAAACTTATGACTTGCAGGTTTTCAGGCACCAAACAAAAATAAAGTCACAGTAATAAATGCAAATTATTGAATTTATGTCATATTTTTCAATTAAATAATGAATTTAATAAAAATAATAGTTTTGAATAATAGATTGAAAATTTGTGTCAATACTTGATTTATCATGACTCATAATTTAGACTACTAAAAAAATTAATGAGTTTGTCTCATTTATTAAGACCGGACTCTTTTTTACTTCACCAGTGACTTCAAAATGGTATTTTTTCAACAAATCCATTGGATCCAACAAAAGTAAAATAGCACTAAAACTATTTTTTTAAGGAAATAATTGATCTCAACTCCTCTCATCCCCAACATCCAAAGTTCAATTTTAAAGTCAGTATAGTTAATACTGTCTCTAATATATATCGAAAGAAAGAAAGAAAAATAATCATAAATAATTATAGAGAAAGTATAATAATCGGTAAAAAATTTGAACTCTAGCTTTTGACAAATCGTCACGTTTAAACCTGAGTTCGAAAAACCCATTTCTGGGAAATGTCTGTGTGTCTGTGACAAAGATAACTGAAAAACACTTTGAGCTTGATGGTTGAAATTTGGTTTACAGTTTTAACACCAAATTTGCATATTTCTATCAAATTTTGAGTAAAATCTGTTCAGAGGAAGTCCGGCTGTTCGAATATAAGTTTTCATATTAACTACAAAACGAAGAGAGTAGATAGATAAGATGTACACAGACTTAACATCTATAATATAGACATCTGTCAAATTTTGAGCCAAAACCGACAAAGAGTTGACTGCCTGTCGATTTTTACTTTCAGAAACATGTAAACGCAATAATTCAAAAACGCAGAGACTTAAATATATCAAATTCGGTATGGGATTTTGTGACATCAAATGTAGTTTTGTGTAAAATCTTTGTTTCGCTCAATTGAGAAAAAAGTGTTTCATGCACAAATTAGATTTTCTTCACTATTAACCGCATGCCAGGGTTTTATAGCCAAGGGTGACACAATAAATTCAGTAAATGTGCTAAATTCAACCCAGAAATTAATATTTGGCATAACAAGAGTATGCCAAAAAGTATGTATTAGAGAGTGTACGAGAAGGTTTTTGGGAGACCACTTCAGCTGCTCTTTACACTTTAGGGAAGAACACCAAATAAGAATATCTTTTATTTATTAAAAGACTGACAGGGTTATTACAATTATTAATAATCAAAATGAATATACTCTATTCAAGAAAATTTATTTTTCAAGTAAATATCTTATTTTTATACAAATTTAAAATTACAACAGTAGTTTTTGTTTAGTTTTATTGTTTTTTAAATTTAAAATCAAAATAATCATAATTTGAATAAATGCACATTTTTAAAACCCCAATAGTTGAAGTTAGTTATAGCATTGTTATTCAAATAAGGAACAGAAAAAAAGAAAAAAAAAGATAAAAACACCTTTTATTCTTTAGTGATAGTAATTAACATCCGCAATGCTTAATGAAATAACAATTCTTGTTAATTTGAAAAGCAAATACTTTTTCCCTTCTTTAATTACTATAGAAAATCGTTTTCCCTTATCGGTATTGATTCGAATTTATTAAAATGAATTGAATTAAAAGAACTATTCAGAATTATAAATTGAGTTGCATGATATACTTCACATACAGCAAATACCGTAATATAAAAAAAATTAAATGAAATAAAAAATAATTAGGTATTTGTAAAAATAGCTCAATTATATAAAATTTTGATTTTTTGAAGTAGCGTTTAAGAGATTACATAAAATATAACAAAATGCATACATTAGTTTATATTTCTCATATGATTTAACAAATTTGAAAGAAAATAAAATGAGAATGATTCCGCTTTTTTGAAGAAAAAAAATTTCTTCCAAAAACGGAATTATTATATTGAAAATAATAACTTGCAAAAAAAAAAAAAAAAAAATCTCAGTGCCAATGCCAAATATAATTACATTTGAATAGTCTAGAAATTATAATAAAAATCACTATAAAATATTCTATTTCATAAAAATTAAAGAATAACAGCTTAAAGAATAAAAACTTAGAAAAATATTTAAAATTAAATTGTTATATACAGCCTAAAATTAAAACTTTTGCAAGATAGTGAAGAACCCGTCAAATTAAAATATCTTTTTAGTAATATTATTCACATACAAAATATCCATTAAACTTACCTAAGTTTAAGAAAAATTCATAATTTTTCTTCTTGTTCGCATAACAACATTTTTCAAAATCACTCATTTCTTGCCAAGAATCTTCATCAAAAAACTGTTCCAAAGATAAATCAACATTATTAATAAGTTCCTCCATTATATTTCTTTGTGTTGTGGGTAAAATTTATTTGAGAATAATTGTCTTTGAATTATTAAAGAAACAAACTAAAACATTTAAATAAAGCTATTTTTCAAAAATAAAACGTTTCATTTTTGGATATTTTTACTATAAAATGTTTCTTGTTTTCGTATGATTTCCAAGTATAAAAATTATGAATAAAATATCGTCTGCTTTTATAAAAACAATATTTCTGCTTATGCAGTTTTAATTGGTGTCAAATAGTTTATTATTTTTCATTCTTAAATATTTGTTTAGTTTTCTTAACATTGTATTTGAAAATAATTGAAAGAACACGAATAAAAAAAATTATCGTTTGCCGAATGTTTATTATTTTTAGACTGATAAAAAAAAAAAAAAAACACTGAATCGAAACAAAACAAAACCATCGCTAAAAGTCTCTAGATTTATTGCTCTTCATTTTAAAATTACAAACTTTTATTATTAAAATTATTTTTCCAAATTAAAAATTGCACAGTTTAAAATATGTAATAATGGAGAAACTGATAATATATTTGTACATTTATTTTTCATAGTAGGTCTCTTTACGAAAGTAACTTTAACTGTATTGTAATATGGTAACTTTAACTGTTTTGAAATGAAAAAAAAATCAAAATGCTTTAAGAGCGTTTTGTTAAAAGAAACGGAATAAATTAATACGATTTTTAAAAACTCTATTTCCGATTCAGTTCATTTTAGAGTAAATAAAAAAATGCTATTTAGATTAATAAATATGTTTAGCGTAAACATCATAAGCATCTGCAAATTACAAGAAAAAAAAAAGAAAATTCAAATAAGATAAGCATTTGGAAAATTCGGCAAAAAATTCAGATTAATCAACCGAATTTTATAGCTGATTCGACATAGTGCAAAATATATTACAACTAAGAATAAAATTCTAGAACAATGCCGCACTCCATTCGTTTCTGCCAGAAGCTTAAATAAATCATTCCGCTTTGAATTGTTAACAAAAATCTCGTTATCATTAAAGAAGAAGGTTAAAAGATGAAAAGAAAGTTTTAAAAAACAAAGATTCTCGTTCAATAAAACCGTAATACAATTTAAAACATGGAGTGAATGGAATTACTGCAATTGCTTTGATTCATGGAATCTTTATTCCAATTATAGAACTGCTAGAGCATTTAATTCCGAGAAAATTCACATTTAAAAAACTGTTATGAAAATTTAAATGAAATATAAATAAATTAATGTATCTTTATGCATACTTATATTCCATTCGTTTTATTTATGTGTACTAAAGTGGTTTAAACTGGTGTTAGTGAGTACTTATTTGTTTTATGACTCAAAATTCACTGGAAATGACCAGGTGTTCTTTTAACTCAATGAACTAGAAATGCATAAATACATTTTATTATTAAGGTTTGTTTTGTTTTTTGTTAACCATAACATTGATTCCAAGAACCATTTTTGTTTTTTCTGTTGGACTTTATCACTTTCGCTACTGTTTGCACAAGAACACTGTATTAGGTCATTTTTTTTATCATTTCACTTTTATATATATGATTGTTAAATACTTTAGGTTCACAGAATACTATAATTTCAGAACTGAAATAATAAAAATTCAAGTTTCAAATTTATTTTCGAAAATATACTTCAGCGTATTTCCATTATAAAAAGAAAATACTATCTGCGAATCATTTTGTAACTCGTATTGCTGATATTTGCCAAGTACGAAATTAATTTTTTTTTCTGGGGGGGGGGGGTTCCTTCCAGTGGAAAAAAATTCACTAACAATGATCACATAAAAACGATCACACGAAAAAAAAACTAATTGCGCATGTCTTTCAATATTTAATGACCTGTTGCCACATAATTCTTGCAAGATGTAGAATGGGTTTAAAAATTGTATAAGCAAGATCCATTCGCAATTTTAGATCCATTCGCAATTTTTCATTTGCATGGATTGATTATATTTAAGAGCACAAACAGATGAATATAAACAAATTAAGGGAAAAATCCTTCCTTCCTTAAAAACTGAGCTTAAGCATTTGAAAAAAATAGTTAAAAAAAGATTTCAAATTTGAAAAGAGAACATTAATTGCTATTTTTCCAGATAGGACAGTTTAGATCTCTATTTAAATGTCATAACTAAACTATAATGTTAAATAATTCATATTATATAAATAATTCCAATAACAAGGGAACTTGCATTTAATATTTGTATGCAAATATATATCTTTCTATTGACACTTGATTTTTCTTCCTTATTTTTACTATCCTTATTAAAAATCTTTGTTCTTTATACGTAAAAAATTACATTATATCATTTCTGCATATTATTTTAGTTCCTTCGAAATTTAATCTCAATAATCATGAAAATCTTTACTTACAATAAAGATGGGGGTAGAGATGTGCACCTTGAGGGATTTTTTTTTCACTTTTCATAAAAAATGAAACGAAATTCTTACCACGATGAGGACACCAATGTTTTAACATTTAAATCAAATTCTTATTTTTAATCAAATTAAAAAAAAAGATATTTTAAACATACTTTCCAGCAATTCATTTCACACAAAATAAAATTTAACCTTTACGAGCATGTTATGGGTATATAGGAAAAATTATCTTTTATCAACGTGTTGCCATCACGTTGACAAAAGACGAAATTAAAAGATTACGTTAACTCTTACACCAGATTAAACCCAGAAGAGTGTAATTTTGTGTATCTGTTAGAAATTAAATAAACAAGATATGATATTTTCTAGAAAGGTAAATACGGCTTCTGAGAACTTTTAGAATATTTATATTACGAATTAATTAATTCTGTTATTTAAGACATGCATGGTTTTGATATATTCAGAACGTCCGTTCTATTTGAGTCTCAACACTTAATTTCTAAAAGTTCAATCACTTCCGCTTTGATGTAAAATTCAAATTTTAGAGGAACAGAACATATTTTTTCACAGAAAATTAGAGATGTACATAGTAGAATAAACAGAATGGCTTAAAGTTTCTATAATAGTATGAGTTGCATGACTATAAAAATTTTCAGCCTAAGTGTTTTACTAAAGGATTTATTAAGCGACTAAGTTATACAAAATATTTAATTGGAAATTTTTGAGAGCATTAATTCCATCAAAACAATTGGCCAAAGAATGGATAGTATTTAATAAAAAAATTCTTAACAAAAGTTTTTAAAGGTTTAGAGAATATATTTTGTGTTCAGGAAGTTTAAGTGTTTTTATAAATTAAAAAATATGTTTTCAGTAATTATATATATTTTAATTTCATTCTTTTCTGGTGTTTCATAATATTTTTAGAGCAGAGCAAAATTTATAAGCAGTCTATAAATTCAATTCTGTTAAATTAAATGTAGCATTTCAATGGACCGGATGATGGAGGTGACCTATTTTCCAGATTTCAAGCAGTTGTTGTCGTTACTGTTGTTGGTAGTGGTGGTTTATGTGTTTGTGTTGAAAACTAAACTTTAGAATTTAAAAATATTACAATGTCAAAAATATTACAATTGTGATTTTACAATCTCATGAGTTAACGCTAATTTTAATTATCTTAGATTATTTTATGGTCACCTTGTACATCGAAATTCACCACATACATTTATTTGTAATTAAAAATAATTTTCTTTTCATTAAACACTTTAACGAGTTTCTTCGGAATGTCTGGTATTGAGATCTAAAAATTGAGTCTAAGAATTTAAATCTAACTAGAAACTGAAACTTAAAAAATATGAGTAATAATAAAAATCTCGTCAGACGATATCTTCTCTGTAATAAAAACAAGCATATATATATATATATATATATCTTCTAGAAAAGAAATTAGTTTCGAAAACGAAGCAGTCATAATTTATCGAATTTAGCAAGACATTTAATTCTTAGGTTTAATTCATTGAATTCGTTTTCCTGTTTGTGTTTTCTTTTGTTCTTCGGTTCTAATAAGGGAAACTTCCTTTTCTTTACAGAAAAAATAATAAGCAACCAAAGCGAAATTCTGTGCTCAGCTGCGAAGACCTTCTTCGCAGGAGACAATTGGAAATTAAGCGGATTACGAGTGGCAACATCGATCAATTCTCAAAGAATTCTTTTAGCTCGCAAAACGAAAAGTGTTAGAGATGAAAGAGAGGAAGCGATTAAAGAATTGAAAAGGAAAATAATGGTTCTCTTTCGTTGTGTGTCAAGGTCCACGAATCTTTCACGAATTTTCGGATCATCCCGTTTAATAAATCGTGACAACTTTTACACTTCACAGAATAATAAATGGAGACTTTTTCGAACAGTAAATTCGGTACTCTTCAAACTAAAATGTTCTAATGGAAAATCTGATTATCCTATTGTACTTGCTATTGAATGAAACGTTTATAATAACATGTAATGTTTCACATTTTTCATGGAATTTTTTATCTGTTATATTAAAGCTCACATTTTTTTTTTGAGGGGGGAATTATTTGTTCTGTTGTGAAATAATTTCCCCATCTTTTCTGAAAAAAAAATATGTTAGTTTAATTTCTAATGACCTGCAAAAAATGCAGACAGTTACTAATTTTTGTGGTAAAATTAAACATAGTGCAGAGAAATCCACAAAAGATATTGAATTGGCAACTCTTTTTGAAGATTTTTTTTTTTTTTGAAGATAGAAAATTTTACCTGAGAAGAAATGACGAAATTTACGTTTGTATAATGATACTTCATTCTGGAGTATTGATAATAGATATGTTGCATGCATCGGCATATTTAGATAGTGGCAGGCTTAAGCATTACATATTATGAGGCCCTTATTTTAATAAGACTATCAATTTAGTTTCATATTTCAGTAAATTAATATTTTAATGATTTAGTGCATGCTAATATTTTTTTACTTTATAAACTCTGTGCATATGTATTTGTTTTTATTTATCTATTGTGGATCCAGAATGCCTGGCATCTGTGTTTACCACAATCTTATTGAAACAGATATTCGTTTTATAAATATTATGATAACTACGTGAAAATATGGGACCTGACTAATTATACCATTAATTGTTTCATTTCAATAACAAAATATGTATCAACAAAGCATAATCTATATCTATACTTATAAATAAAGCTCAATGTGTGTGTGTGTGTGTGTGTTGGCGCTCTACAGGCCAGGTCATTTGACCTACAGCTACCAAATTTGGAACGTGTATACCTTGGAGGTCGGGAATAAGCACCTGAGGTCCCTTTTTTTGAATTTTTAATTAGAATTTTAATTATTAATTAAAAACTAACTTTCCCACCAAAAAAGTCTTTTCTTTTTCCCCACCGCCAAATGAGTAAGGCTTCAGTTTTTTTCCCAACAGTAATAAGGCTAGGCTTAAGATTTTTCGGCCGATTATTTCAAAGGATTCTGCTTGTTTTCTAAATGTTTGATGCATTTAAAATTAAACATTGTTAATTAATAGATCTTTCAGATTCATTCTGAAGTACTTTTGAATTAAAATAAAACAGAATAAAGGAAATTAAAAATGTCTAATCTGCATAACGTTACCCCAACTGGCGTAGAAAAGCTCACACATTTGCGTTACCGCAACTGGCGTTGAAAATTCACGCATGCGCATTCTGTTCTGATTATTGACATGGCAACCATTATCAACGGATGATTTAAATTATTTTTAGGTTAGTTACATACTTTTGTAATTAAATTGTATTTATGTCAATTATATATTTTTTGTATATGCTTATAGTTTTAAGTACATCGTTTTTTAAGTAGTTTTTTTTACCTGTTTTCAACCGATTATTTTAAACGATTCGTTTCATTTTCTTAGTGTTTGATGCATTTAAAATGAAACATTGTTAATTAATCGATCTGGTCATGATGAATCTGAGAAACTTTTGTTGACAAATTCTTCAAATACTGCATAAATTAAGAAAGATATTCTTTAGTGCCCATACAGTTTAAACGCTCAGTGACAGTTTTCAGTAATAATATTGCAAAAAAATACTTTGTTTCAGTAAAAAATATTATTATATTAATTGCAGATTAATCCTTTCCACTTTAATTTAATGCATAAATTCTACGGGAGCTAACAGAAAATTCGAGAGATACATATTACGTTATGACTGAAGGCGTTTATAATATTATGAGTGAATTATATGATTATCAAAATTTGAAGTTTTAAAATATTTTGATGAAGAAGCTATTAAAGTAGGAATTGCATGAAATATTTAATTATTAAAATTTTAACGAACATTAAGATTAGCGAACCGGCTGGTCGCCAAAGGCGGCTAGTCATAAATAAAAAAAAGAAGGAAAAATGTGAAATCTGATAAAAATTTTAGCTCATTAACGCTACTAGCCAGTTTATTATATCGTTCCAAAAAATCAAGCATTTATTTCATCAGATATTTTTTTAATAAACTAATGATTTTCAAATTTTTATAACTCAGTCAGCTTTAATCGCAAAATAATAAAATCTGTTCCTTTTTAAAAATGTTATCGTCTGAAGAATACTTAATTAAATAAGATTCGTATAACCGATGATGTTTAAAAAAAATTTTTAATTCGTAAAACATCAAAACATTTATCGTTTGAAACTGCATAAAATAGTGTTCTTTACTTCGTTTAGACCACTTTCCCTGCTCCATATTTATTAACAGTTTAGAAATTTGCTACAGGCATCTGATGCCCAGTATATGAATGACCTTTATATATAATCTATGTTTGTTTTAAATAACAGAATTCATGAATGTAGATGGCGTAAAAAGTAATAGAAAATTTTCTTCATTTTTTTTTTCTGGATTTATGACATTTCAAATTTATTTATTTTATTTTTATTAATACTAATGAAAATTATAGTCTTTTAGATTTAGTTTGTACTGAGAATTAATCTTTGAGCTTTTGTCAACGTTTATAAAAACTAATTGCAATCTCAATGTGCCCGCCCAGATTAAATTTTATTTTTATATATATAAAATACATTGTCAGAAAAACTACTTAAAACATTTCTTTTAAATAATTAAGTAAAATTTGAGAGCAATTTATAAGGCAAAATAATACGCATCATTGAAAAGATATTTTTTTGAATTTTAATAAGATGCAAAAATTATTTTTGCTCTGTAATATTTTCAAAAGTTATCGTGGAGAAGGACAAAATGCTTAATTATTTAAAATTTTATTTAAAATTTCAAAAAAAAATCGCTCTCAGGTGCATATTTTCACACTCCAAATATATATGTGCAAGCTCAGTCATATTTATTATCAATATAAACAAAACAACATTTCGTTGAACTTCAAAAATATTTAACCATTTTTACTTTCTCTTATACGAAGTATAAAGAAATTATTGTAATTATCAAAAAATTGTAACTGTTTATTACAAAGATAATTCAAAAATACTTTAACTTAGAAGGATAAAATTTGGCATACAGATTTTACACTAAATTTGTAGATTTCTGTCAATTTTTAAGCCAAATCTGTTCAAAAGAAGTCTGTCTATCGACTAAGGTAGCATGATAACTACAAAACGAAGAGAACCAAGTTGAATAAAATTAGGTGCACCGCTTTAACATCTATAGCATAAATTCATATAAAATTTTGAAGGAAATCCAACAGGGGGTTGACCGTCTACTAGTCCCTATTTCTCGAAACAAGTAAATTGAAAAAAGTAATATATATATAAATATATATATATATACCAAATTTGGTATGTGATTTTGTGATTACAAGTATAGTTTTGTGTCAATTTTTTGTTTCGATCGCTAGGGAAAAACGCTCTTAAAATATAAATTCGATTTTCGGATGATATTAACCGCAGAATTTAATCGCCAAAAAAACTCGCCAAGCATCGTACTATAGATACAGCAAGAATGCCAAAAGTTCGTACTTCATAATCGCCAAAAAAACTCTCCAAGCATCATACTATAGATACAGCAAAAATGTCATTAGTTCGTACTTCATAACAATTTTACGCCCGTGTTTTGCAATGCATTCTCTGGAATAACAACTTAATCAGAAAGTATGCGAGAAAGTTTTGGGAAGACCACTCCCCCTGGTTTGAGACATCATTTGTAAATAGTTTTACATGTTTATGGTATCTCTCTGGTTTAAATGACTATTACTGTGTTCTTTTAAATATTTTACGAGAAGAGTGAAAATAGTATGGTTTGATTTAATGCCACATGAACCATTTCGCCAAGCTGAATCGAATATAAAGTATATATTTGACATCTAACTTTATATTTTTCATCTTTATTGGAACTGACCTTGAACCTCTGTAAGTTGACTTCGAATGAGAAACTTGATTACAATGCCACCAACCATGCAGTCAGCAGGTTGTCAGAGGTGCTGGCTGAGGTCTCTCGCTAATTTTCTTCATAGAATCAAAATATTCTGGAAATTGGAAAAAGTATATCCAATTCTGTAGTAAAAATTATTACATAAAAGTTTAAGTAATTTTTATATTAGTTTATGATTTGCATCTAAAATGATCCAATGCAGGGTTAACTCACATCCAATAAGTATTATAGCTGCTTTATCGTGAAAAGTTTCAAGCTAATGCGCGAGTTATAGTTAAGATATGACATTATGCTTGGGATGAACTTTCTGAAAAAATTTTATAAAATAATTACATTTTTTAATATTTACAAAAGAATGAAAAAAACGCCTATGAAACAAAAAATTTATCAGCTAGAAACTGAAAGTGCTTAAGTGTTTGGAAAAAAAAGTGTTTTTTTTTTCGGCATGCATAAATATAAGCTTTCTAGTTTAAAAGTTCCTCAAATGATTTGTTTAAAATTGTAAATATATTACCTAGTTTTTGAAATAAGAAATGAACTATATTTCAGTCGAATATCTAAATACTCAATTCAACTCATAAATCACGTAAAATGTTCAATTTTTTTTCATGTTATAAAACATTAAAACAACTGTGAAAGCTTTTTAAATGAACAGATTACTTATTCTATAACTCAAGAGATGGAAAAAATGTTAAGATATTATTATAACAAACTGGAACAAAAAATATGCATCATATCTTATTTCATGAGGGTTTCATGAAAGTTTTTACTAAAATTCAGCATTTGAGAGAATTACATTTAAAGAGCATGTAGAATACCATTAAAAAATATCTTATGCAAAAAAATAAATATGATTGTAATTGCTTATGGAATAAAAACAAAAACAAAATTTAAAATCTATAAAATTTTTAAAATCTTGTTTAAATATATTTGATATTTCCGACAAAAATCGACTTTTCAACATAGTTGACTCTTTATTCAATCGTTTCGAATGATTTTTCAGAGATCTTAAACTAGCCTAAAAGCATCCCCTACCTCACTACCATGTTTTGATTTTTTATACAAATAAATAACGAAATAGTAAAGCTAAAATATAAAAAAAAGTGAAAGCATTTTAGACAAAAACATTCCACAGAATTTCGACGAAATCGAACTTAACATCCTCCCATTGAATTGAGCAATCGGTTCACGCTACCTGTTCCAAAATAGAAACCCGCAGACAAAAAACTATGTCACGCGGTGCCCGTAATCCCTTTAGTTATAGATAAACGTACGACAGTTCACAACGTGTCGAAAGCAGCAGACGATATTTCAAAAGACAGGAACAGCGCAGGGAACGATGACCCCTTCCCTCTCCCTTTCTGGTCACCCAACAGAAGAAAAAGCGAACAACCAACAGGAAAAATATTCCTGCGAAATCAGAAAGCCGTGCCCACATGTGGACATTGTCCAGCCTTCACCTCTTTCTACCCCAAAAAGCCCGCCTAATCCGATCAGTGTGATCTTTTACTCCCTTAGCTTACTCAGATGCTCGTTACATGCATCGATGTGTGTTTGTTTTGAACTGGATTAATCAGTCGAGAAAAGGCAGGATAAACATCAGGCAGCCTTGGCACATATAGAGAGAGGATTTCACACTTATCCTGTCGAAGCTGTCGGTCATCTGAATAATCAGTGGAGATTATTTTTTAACTCCATTCAGCCGTTCTGTAAAATTTTCTATAATCTATAAATTATTTATTTGTAGGCTAAATTTTTATGACCTTGAGAAAAGTATTAATTCTTATTCAATTCAATTTTACTAGTCTAAAAGTATTAAATCGAGTTAAAAAATATTAAATTTGATTAAGGTAAAAGACTGTTTTAAGTTAAGACTTACGATTTAATTTTCTTTGTGTATGTTTTTGTTTACATTTCACTTTCTTGTAAGCAAAGTTACTTAGAGAAAATATTGTAATCGTCAAAAAAAAAAAAAAAAACTCGAACTCGAAATCTTGACAAATATCCACGTTTTAAAAGTCCAGAAACCACATTTTGGAAATTATGTTTATCTATCTGTCTGAGAATATGGTGAATTTTGAATTAGACAGATGAATGTTGGTACTGGATTTAATATCTATCTCGAAGATTTCGATTAAATTTTGAATGAAGTTCCATTCATAGGAAGTCAAATTGTCTGACTGTTCGAATATAAGTGAAATTGTTAGAAAACGTTAAAGAATAAAAAGAAATTGTTATATGGATTTCACGTTTAAAGTTTAGCATTGGATGAATTTAGCGCTTAGCGATCAGTACAGAATTGTAAACCAACTCCATCAAAAGGTTGACGCGTCCATTTCTCTTTACTTTCTCACGCATATAAACATGATATAATGATTTAAATAAATGAAATTTAGTTTACGACTTTGTGACTACAATTATATCTCTTTATTTTCCGTTTTCGTTTTAATCAGTGAGGAAAAAGGTGTTCAAAAAGCATATTCAGTTTTCTTTACAACAAAACACAAAACTCACATGTGCGGGTCTGTAAAAATAAAAATATGCACACGTGATGTTGACGACCTTGACTAAAGCCCATAGTTATATGCGAGAAAAAAAGAGGGAGATGACACCTGCATTAAAGAGAGTACGCGAGAATATCTCGGGAGATCATTCCCATTGGTTTTTATTTAAAGAAATATAATAGAATATTATCTGTAATAATAGTCGCTATTGGCAACCAGCTGGTTCTAGCATATTTTTATGAACAATGATTTAGTTACAGAATATACAAACTATTATATTAAATAGTTTGTGTATTTAAGAATTTGTATAATTACCAACTTATATTAAAATATATTTAAATTTATATTTAAATTAAAGGTATCAAAAGAAGTAATTTCAATTAAAAGTTCTGTATAATATATATGTCTCAAACAAATAGCTTTCATTAACCAAGTAAAATGCATTGAAATGAGATTTTTTTTTAATTAGTTCCAAAATCAAAAATGAGATGCAAATGAATTCAGAAGGAAATAGATCAATTCCTCCATTCAAATTTCAAAGTTTTTCGTTTGGTATAATATTAACAAAATTGTAAATGAATTATTCATTTAGATTTTAGAGAGTCAAGATTTATCAACTGCTTTGCTCAAATACTAACTTGAATTTCTTGCTCCATTAGTAAAATAATTTAAAATCCCTTTTAATTTTAAGAAAATATGTCAAAAAATAAAAAGAACTTTTGAAATAAAAAAAATGCAATGATCTCTATAAATCGAGTTGATATTAAAGAGCATTTAAAAATATAATCGTCTGCAATCAAGAGACGTTTATGCATTTATGGCAAGAAACATTGATACGAAATAAAACCAATATATTGTTTTATTATTAATTTAATGTTTCATTATTCATTCCGTTGTATTTTGGAAATTCTAATTGAACTTGTTGAAATATGATTCAGTATATATAATTTGGAGCATAGCTAAAAATATGACAAAATTTCATGAATAAAGCTTTAAATTTAGTATGAAGGGTAAGATTGCTTTATACATTCTAAAAATGCGTAAAAAATGTTTTACGTATCAAATGCATTTAAAATTTTTGAAAATTATAAATATTTGTCTTATTCTAATTCATTAGAACTGAAAATTGCTGGTAAGAAATGTCTCCTGTAAGAGAAAGGAGGACTCTTTTCCTTTACAAATCACCTCTCTTCTATTTCAAAGATGGAAAAAAAATTCCATGACCTTCTAATGTGGGGTTGCGTCAACTCATTCACCTTCACTCGGTTGTAAGCAGCATTTTCGATTTTTTTTTTTTAATTCAGCTACAGAACTTAAGCTGATATTAATCGAAAGATAAAATTTTGTACTTTAAAATTATTCAAAATCATTTTAGTGTGATAATGATTTTGGAAGTTATTGCAGAAAAAGTAGACAAAGAACTTGAAACTAGACAATTTTTAAATATTTCGAGATTGAATTAACATTAAAAAAATGGCCCCTCAGTGAATATCTTAAGTAACTCTCGATTTAATGAGCTATTCTATAGAATAAAATCAGATCACTGAGTAGGCAGATAGATTCTTTTCTTTATGCGTATTATAGATATCTTCATAACTAATTAATACAACTAATAATAATATAACTTATTAATAATAACTTTGATTTATTATAAATGTGCTAGCCTCTTAGTAATGCACCTAGTAATGTTCAAAACGAGCAAATGTCTCCAAAATTGTTTGCAATAATAGGATGTGGATAAAAAAACCTACGTCTTGTACTTGAAAATTACGATTACACAAATTTGTGATTAAATGTGTGCGGTCATAATGTAAAACGCATGTTGAGGCAAAAATTATCCAATCATTCGGGAATAATTAGATAATTTTTGACAATACCTATGTGTATTCTTCACAAATTTTTTCACTTTGTCTCCTAATTATTCGTATCTTGTATATGACGTTTATAAAGAGAAAATACTATAATTCTTAGTTCAGTTCAGTTATATTAACGTTACCGCCTCAACCAAGGTCTAAATTTTTACATATGGGATCACTGTGCGAATTAATTTTTATTAATTTTTAACTTTTCATAATTGTGCGAATAAATTTGTATCTTACATCGCCCATGGCGGATTTCCGACAAGATAAATTAGGTGCAGCCGGATTGAAAACGTGTCAATTAACAAAATGCTATTAATGAAATTAATAAATTTGAAAAGAATTTGTAAAATTATGTAAATTCTATAAATGTAAAATATTAAGATGCCAATATGTGTTTGTACTGTCTCATAAAATTAATTATTATCGAAGTTAAAAGCTTGTAATTATTTATTATTTGTAATGTATAGAAATATTAATCATTCATTAAACTTTTTATGATATATTCAACAGAAGAGAGCCTCTAAAATAATAATGTTCATTTGTATAATTATTTGAAATTTATCATTTCATTATATTCGGCCATAAAAATTAAATGTGCTTAGTTGTAAACAAGGAAATCATTACTAATACTTATAGTTAACTTTATAAGAATTTTGTTGCTTTGATATACTTACTTATTTTTTAAATGAGATAGATATTAAAAAGTTAAGTAAAAACA
>JAPMOR010070526.1:153412-185288 GCA_026543865.1 Argiope aurantia
TGGATGCGATACTAGATACCTACGAAGAATAAAAGGTTTAATTTTTTTAAATCTTTTAATTGACATTGAAGCGCAAACTTCGAACATTTAAGATGACACAAGATTCGTGTCAAGAGCATTTGGAAGAATAGCTTCCTTTTACCCAAATGACGTCATTAACTTCATACTTTATTATGATCATCAAATGGAATTATCCTCTCCTTTCGATGAGTTCCTGATGACATAATTATTCGATTGGATGCCATCTGGTGAAACGAAAATCCAATTCCATATACATAAGTTTGCACAAAATTACTAAAATAAATAGAGGGAGGTCTCCATAAAACTTTCTCTCGTATTCACTAATAATAGTGTTGTCTCTCTCTCTCCCTCCCCGCCTAAAACTGCGGATCTTGGTACGAGTGTGAATGCAACGAATGCTCAGATCTTTATTTTTATAGACCCACAAAGATAATTGTGTAAATAGTATAGGAAAGAAAACTTATTTAAAGTCATTTTTACTACCGGTTCTGTTCCCATGGGGGAACAGAAATGAGGATGAGATGCTTCCGGCATGGTGGTTGGATCTCGCCACCCTGGAGGGTACACAAATAGTTGGGGGATCTGACTCCTCCCATCGATGAAGGTACGTTTTTCCTTCGGGGAGGGTTGCACCGTGGCTGGTGAAAGCCCTTAGGACTCAACCATTGAGGTGGTCCGGTCATTCAGTCTTATGGTTTAAATCCCTGTGTCTTCGTGGCTGGTCGGAGAGTCAGTTGGTTGACTTGACTTACTACCTGTTCAGCATACCGCTGATGAATAATAGTTATGAAAGATCTATCTTTAACATGAGTCTGATCTTTCTTATTTAGAGTTCGAATTTTGGCTGTATATTTCATGCGATTAATGGCTAACATGCGCTTTATACATATTAGGAAAACCAAATATGTATTTTTAAGTGCCTTTTTTGACACATTGAAACAAAATTTGTACAAAGAGTTATAATTGAAATCATAAGATGGCATACAAATTTTATTTATTTATATTCTTGCGTTTTTGAATTTTCACTCTACATGCATACGAAAGTACAGATTGACAGATAGTCAACCCCACGATGAATTTGGTTTCAAATTTGATACGTATTTAATTTTAGATGGTAAATCTACGTATTAAATGTTGCCTATCTAGCTCTTTATATGTTGTTATTATCATGTTCCTTCAGCCAGCCAGATAGGTTTCCTTTTAAAGGATTTCATTCAAAATTTAAAAGCAATCTACACATCACATTCCAAATTTCATCTGATATGTTCAATATGTTCTTTTATTATGTTAACAGACATACATGATTCCAAAATTTTTATTTTTCGATGTCCTAAGCTTGAAAATTCATAAAAAAGTATCGAGTTCAAATTTTTTGATGAAAATTAAACTAAAATGAAGCATTAACAGGTTGTATAAGTTCAAAATGTTTTAAATATGAAAATAAATTGGAGAGATATTAATAATAATTATAACATATTATAATTTTTATCACAAAATGTCAAAATTCTCCACTGTATGACATTTTTAAATTCCATTATGCATTTGGGCTCTATAGCATATTAGCTTTCACAATACATATATTTTTATTAAAGAATATCTTACAAATAGAAACGAATGGATACAAAATAAATTCATATGAAAGCTTATCATTATCTAAGATGAAGCATCAAAAGTACTTGTGCAAATGGACCTGACATTGAACATACGCCAAGGCACATTACTTCCTTCCAAGGTTGATTAGAGTTCTCCCACGTTTGGCATTTCGGGTTTATCCACAATTTTCTGACGTTATTCTAGTATCGAAGATATCACTCTTTCTTTATTAGGTCAATGCAAAAGCCATTAATTCTTTGTTTCTAAATTAAGTATGTTAATTATTTTCTTTAGTTTAATTAAATTTCACTTCAACCGAATTTCAGAGCCTAGATACAGAATATCTAAGAATTTATAAAACTCAAAATTAATCTGACCCTGTTAAAAATCTTAGTTTCAAGACTTTATTATTTTGTTTGCAAGAAATTCTGTAGATATTACTCTTGATTTTAACCTCCTGACTTACAGCTGTTTGTTTACTTGCGATTTGAAACAAATTTATATTGCAGGCAATGTTAAAATATTGTTTTAAGTGATGTGCGTCTCCGTATTAAAAGCAATAGTCTTGATTCTCGACTATTTTTTTCTGCTTTGAAAAAAATAATTCTTGTTGCTTCTTGGAATGAAATAACTCAAATTGCCCAATGTTTTTTATTTATGAGCAAATAATTTATTTGAGATAAATACTAATTAGATATAATTTTTTTAAAATATTTATCCCTGAAAAAAAAATTTCAACATTCACTTTACAAAAAAATGTGATCGACTCATGTAATAAACTTGTTTGGGAGGCATGGGTATTAGGACAGGCAACCCAGTAAACATCTGAATTCTTAAATTAATATAAGTACTCCTCAATGATCAAACTATGCACTGTAAAAAGTATCATAATCATAAGTTACCCGTATTTTTATAAAAAATGCAGGGAGTATTAAGGCACCCCGATCCAAGGCATTATGATAATAAAGATACAAAAAATACTGATATTATCCTAAAATTCATGACTATATAATGGAACCCCATCCTAAAAATTTGTATACAGACTTGTGTTATCTATTTATATTACTAATCCAATGACATTTAAAAAAAAACTGGAAAAAGAATATTAAAATAAGAAAAAAACTTCGAATATACTTAAAATTGAACTAAATTACATATTGCAAATTAAGTTAATTTGGGAATGCTTAGATTTAGTTATGAGTGATTATTAATTTGAGAGTGATACAGAAAAGAATAAGATTACGAATTTGTAATAGTTCTTCTCTGTGCAATAAGTCTTATGGTAAGGAAAACAATTTTACAGGTTTAGCTGCTGCTGAATGGAATCCGAGTCGCCTTGCCGACACAATTAGCGATGAATTTTCTGATAAATAGGGAGAATTCAGAATTATTATACATGCCAGCGATTATTGCAAATAGTGAGCTATGTTAGTTAGAGTGCGGAATCAATCC
Source organism: Argiope aurantia (assembly GCA_026543865.1). Taxonomy (NCBI): domain Eukaryota; kingdom Metazoa; phylum Arthropoda; class Arachnida; order Araneae; family Araneidae; genus Argiope; species Argiope aurantia. The sequence continues at coordinate 156,479 of JAPMOR010070526.1, forward strand.
GAAGTTACAATCAATAGTCATTGCGTTTGCCAGCTATTTCAGACACAGACACAGAAACATAAAAGCTTGTATGCATGCACATAAATAAATGAAAAGAAATCACGTGAGACTAAAATATTACATAATTATAAGCAACTTGAAAGTATATAAGATAATATAAATCTATTGCAGAAACAGAAACCAGTGCTCTTCTCTTATACATATGGAATATAATTTTTTAATATTTTTTAACCTGCAACTAGCAGTCAAATATTGCTAAGTTTAAAAAAAATCCAAATACTATTAATAAATTTATAGGGCGGATGCTCATTTATCTTAATGAAATGGAGATCTTGGTATTTGTTACTACATACTTATAAATCGATTTTTATACTAAGAAATGATTCATTTCGAAAAGTTTAATACACCTGTTTGAAGGATAAATGCTTTTGAATAGTTTTATGTATTACAATAGAATATAATGGAAAATTATAGTTAGAAGTAACATTTAAACTCATAATCAATCTTTGCTGTCCTTCCAACGGTATCCATTTACTGTACATGGTTTTCTTTCTGAAAATACGTAGATTATTCCATTAAGAGTGATCATATTTAATAAAAAGTAGCTACCTATACTTATCCTCTAAACTTTGATTATATTTGTAAGAATATTCCGCAATACTCTCGATGCATTCACCCCACTTTTTTACAGTTTTAATCACATGCTGGAAGCCATTTTTTTAATAGGCATTACGAAGTAGCCTTCGAATCGTTTGCCATTACCTCTGATGATAAAAATGTTTATCCCAATGGTATTTCTTCAAATTCGTGAAAAGAAATCAAGCTGCTGAATCAAGAGTATAACTGTGTATAAACGTGTGATATGTACCACTTTTTTCTGAGAAGCATGTGAATAGCTCTCGATGAGACGCTCAGTTTTCCTAATAGATCTCTTAAAATGATTTACGATCTTCTGTTACTGTCCCAATAGTGATGCTGATGTTTACTTGTGTTTAAATAGTCGCTAAGCACCCAGTTCCTTTGAAAGTAAATATCTTCTCTTTTTAAAGAATTTAAACATCTTATATATGTGCTATAGGAAAGAATAGGCTCTTCATAAGCATCACATAGGTTTCAGTTGCTTATTTTTAAGGGAAAAAATATTTCATTTAAATGTGTTTGCCTCGTGTCACGCTCATTTTTGACGTAGACGAAAGTGAAACAAAGAATATTTGGCTGGTTACCAAGGAAGCATTGACGGCGCGTGTTTCACAATTTTGATATTTTTTTTCTTCGTTGATCCCGCCACACATGTACTACTAATGAATTTTTTCTTGACATTTTTGGCGCTTTAAAAATACATGATATTTTTTATTGTCCACGTACAGCAATGAAAACTTTTCATGGTCTGAAATGAATCCTCTGTGAAAACCTATTGACAATATTAACCGTGATTTAGACACAAAACTTAACGCAAAATTTCCAACGAATTTTTTCCCCTCAATTTGAAAATATCATTACGTGATTGATATGGCTTCATTTACTTTATCCACCATTGCTTATTTTATCCTTTCTTCGCTTTTGAAAAGAATTTCATTACACTTATGATCACCAATAAGTGAAAAAAGTTTAATTAAGTATATATATTTTTTTAGAAAAATTTTAATAAAATGCTTTAACACGATGTGCGCCATTGAGTCCTTTTGACTGATACTTCTTATACCCACCTTCTGTCTGAGGAGATGAACCTGTCTTTATTACAGTTAAGAGATAGTGAAGAAGAAATCATATACTTAAATAGGTGTGGGTTGCAGGCGTTAAACAGAACAAAGCACGTATTAAACTGAGAAATATTTTTCAAGTTTCTTTTTGTTTAGGAGTTCAGAAGCAATCAAAGCATCAATTCTTTACAATACCATTCAGGCTGGGAACCTATGCGAAGAATATTTAATTCAGTCTAATATCAAAACGTGTGTGTGTGAGGGGGATGTATTATAGCAATTTTATTTGCTAAATCCTAGAGCTGACTATTCAAAACAGGTATAAAAATTTGCACCTGGATATGTTATTTAAGGAAAGGGCGTGTGGAAGTTCAAATACCGATTTTAACAGTATAAATAAAAATCTATTAGTTTCAGAGGGAAAGTTTAAGTTAAAAAGTTGTGGGAATTAAAATACCTATAGAATGAGCTAAAATATGCAATGATAATTTAACTAGATCAGGAGTAAATTTTGAAAAAGTGTTAATATGAATATATTTTTCAATATTTTAATAAGTATGAAATTTTTGAAATTCCACTTAGGAAAGTATTATATAGAAAGAAATAATGTAAAATATTCAGGTCAATATCTGTATTATTTTTTTTGACAAACTTGACTTTTTTTGAAAAAAAATATGGCAGTCGAAAAATGCCTAAAATACTTAGTCAGAATTCGCGAATTGAAAAAAAAATATTATCGAAAGTGTTGATCTATAATTCTAAATGGTAATAAAATAGTTTATTTTTAAAATAAAGTGGTTAAAGCAAAACTTGAAAAAAAAGAAAAAAAAAAGAAACCTTCTTTGTGGCGATGGATTCTCCCGCAGATATTAGACTGCAATTTTTACCTTTTATATAACAAATACATAACCGGAATTCTAAAATCTTCGCTTTAATTAAAATAAAATAGAAACATCTTTCCAAATTAGAACTTTCTAGACGTCTATTCATCGTCTAATTAAGCTATCGTTACGTTTTATATCTCATTGTTCAGGTATTTTAATGCAATTTTACAACTCTTAAAATTTAAATTTTTTCTCAGTTTTTACTCGCATTTATTTAAATACCCCTTATTCTATAATATATCTGGTTGCAAACTTTGAAGCCTATTTTGAATAGACAATTCCAAAACTTAAATCAAGAAAATTGCAGTTAGGTTCTTTAGTTTTTTTAATTTTTTTCCAGAAAACCTACAATTGGAAGGTTTGTTTGTGGACATCGCGGAAATCTCATGGCAAGTTTCTATTTAATGATTAGATAATCCAGGATTTTACTTTTCAGTTAGACAAAAGAATTTGCTAAATACACAAAATTGATCAGAGGCATCCAAAGAACATCTCTTTGGCTTGATATGGAAGTTTTGATAGAGGAAATCAATGTTCACATTTTCAAATATCAGTCTCAAAATAATTCTTTTATAACTTCAAAACATTGCGTTAACAAAACTGAACTAGAAACCTGCAATAGAGTATTAAATCTAAGAAATACTGTTGTATTTAGAGAAAGCAAGAAACCTGGAGATAATGTTAATTTTATTAATGTAATAATAATATACAGTTCAAACAATGTTATGTCTCATTAACATTATTTGAAACAAATTAATTGTTTGATTCAAGGTTGCACTGACACTTTTCATCCATGCTTGCCTCGGATTCTCATCCACAATTCAGTCAACAACAATTAAACTTCTACCAAACCTCCAATTTTGTTTCCAATAAAAACAAACCTATTTTTGGAAAGTCTGAAGGTTTCTAGGTAAAGTGAACGACCTAACTTCCTTCATATTGGATGAATTTTTGGATTCGAAACCCTCAACATTGTCAAAATAGGGAATGTCCATGGTAAAGGGTGATTGAAGCCTCAAGGAGGCACCGTTCAGTGACCTCGGGCCTTCCAATGACAACGGGTGAACGGGGATAAGTCATAATCTCGTTTCCAGAACACTGTCGCGCACATACGACCTTCACCTGTTTCAGAGAGTTAAATCGCCTTCTGTCGTTCTCCACGAAACAGTCGCAGCGCGCGCTGAAATCGCCGCTTGTCAACGCCGTCACGTAAATGCTTACTAAAGCGGACTGGTTCAGATAGGACATTGTTTTTTTGTCATGATACGTGGCGATTTCTGTTGGAGATTATTGTAACCCAAGACGAGTGTATCAATTAGAAAGATATGACCTATATAAAGTGCGCAGCTGTGTCTTATCCACTACTGAGGTGAATAGAGATGAGAATTACAGAATAATTTGTTTTAATATGAATGACTTATTTTCAAAAATAATTTTCTTTGTTACAAATGGGAGTAAGTAGAATAATTTCACTTACATCATAATCACATGATGAGAGCAAGGATGCGCATACGATCTAATAATTAACTGCAAATTCCACTCTCAATTCAAATTTAGATGTTGGTCATTATATTCTGCTGAAATGGACCTCTCTTTAAAATATTTTTATTCTGAAAAAATAATTGAAATCGTGTTGTTGCTTGTTGCTTATCACTCAAAAGATCTGACATATGTCAAATCAACTCCAGTTGGTTGCTGATAGCCAAAAAATCTATAATAATAAAGGGATCGGATGTTAAGTCTCCTTTAGAAAATCTGATGTATTCCAGAATGTAATCCGGTGAAGCTGGATTACATTCTGGACGATAGTCACGAGTGGGATGGATTTTTCAACCACCTTCAAAGGAAAGACACTGTAGGTGGCCACTTTTTAGTCTAGCCTGGGCAGTCTGGGAGCCACGGTCACATTTGATTTCCAGCAGAGTGCCAGGGAATGTTCCCTTGTCCCATTGGTGCGCAAGTGGAATCCTCCATATAAAATTGAGTTTAGATCTTTCATTTGAGTATAGTTCTTGATAAGTAAGCGAAGAGCCAGTGGCCGTTTCATGCTCACTACCCTCTTTCGCCAATCTATCGACGACCTCATTATCACTCATGTTTACGTTTGATGGGATCCATTGGAGGTGGACGTCGCGGTTCTGAGAGTTCCTCAGTTTGAGCAGAATAGATACGCTGATTTCATTGAAATCATATGGAATGTTTAAAGTATAATCTATAAAGTTATCCAGTTATCATTATGGTAATTATAAATTAATCTCATCAGATTACCTTGAATTGAACATTGCCTCAAGTTGTTATCAATATTTTTTTTTTTGGAGAATAATCTTTGTTTCAACTTCTGTAGCGCGACTATGTTCTGACCGTAATTTAACAAAAAGCTTATCGTGTTGCCAAAAGGTGGCTTGGAACTTTCTTTGATTCATACATTAAAAAATATAAATGGAGAGGGGACAACAGATACTCTTAGAAAATTTTCCAACCTAAGAGTATCTGTTGTTCAATCATATCCTCCGAAGTTAGTGAGGAGAAATGTTAATTTTTTAAATAATTTTAAATTAAATAATTAATATTTTGGAAAAATCTTTCTTTTTTTTTTTCATGCCAGTCTAAATACCTTCAAAATAAAAATCAAGTAAGAGCCAGTTTTTGTAATTCTGTGTCCACGGTTTCTATACAGAATGTTTTGAATGTTTTTTTTTCCTACTATACTTTAATATGTTTGTTGTGAAAATTCTGACAGGCTGAATAGCACAACATACCTTCAGAGTAAAAATGTATATATTAAAACCTGGATTTATTTGAGTTATATTTAAATGTGAAATAAATAGTTCAACAAGGAATTGAACATATTAGAAAAATAACCAACATCGTTCCATGCATCAGCCTCTCTGGTAAGAGATATAATAGCTCATCGAGGTAGGACCAACATGAACCCCCCTTCCATCATTGCAGTGGTGTGATGATCGGAAGGTGAAGATGGCCTAGGGTTCGATTTTGAAGAGTGCAAAGAAAACAGAGCATTAGTCTCACTTTTTTAAATGGAATTTTATGAGTAGGCGAAAAATATGCCACTAATTGTGCGCAACTTCACCCCGCTACGTTATGTACTCCTGTTGCCCCCCCCCAAGGATGCAAGAACTCACTTTTTCATCCGATGGCTTCTTACCCATTATATGTGATGTCCTTCTTGAGTAATATGTAAATAAAATGACTCTAATTTGGATATGCATTTTAGTAAATATGTTTCATAGAAAACGGAAACAATAGGAGTGGCCGCTCCGAAAGTCTCCGGCATTCTTTCAAATAAAGGTACTATTGAAAGATAAGGGCTTATCCGATAGATAAGGACATGAACACCACAAGAATTCAGACTTTTATTTTCAAACTCCCGTGTCCGAGCTTTTCATGCTTTATTGCATAGTGAATAAAACATAATATTAATCTTGATTGCATTTTAAACAACCAGCTGTAAACCAAAATTTGACTCAGAACTGAAATTTCAATAATTTCGTATAGCAAATTTCACTTATTTAAGTCGTTGCGTTTTTGAGTTATCACTTGTACATGTATAAGAATATACAGACCGACAAGCGGTAAACCTGAAGATGAATTTGATTGAAAATTTGATAGGAATTTACATTTTGCGCCAAAAACTGTACATTAAATTTTATTCATCTAGCTCTCTGGATTCTGTAATTATCTTTCTCATTTGCACTCAAATAGACAGGTGGGAAGGCAAACTTCTCTTAAGTAGATTTCATATAAAATTTAATAGTAATTTAATAATCCCGTGTACAGACTATATATTAAATTTCATCCGCCTAGCTCAAAACGTTTTTAAGTGATCATGTTTTTAAGTTACCTGTGATATATCATATATAAATATCTATCACATACAAAGATTATATATAAAAAAATGTATCTCTGGGTGGTCCGAGACAGAATTCCTTTTAGATTACAATGCTTTCTGTTATTACTTATATATTTATATATACACACACATAAAAAATAATATAAAAAAAGCTGTATATACTTTTTTATTTTTATTTTTATTCCATTAGGATCTTAACGAACAGACCGTCATAACAATACGTGTCTTTACTATGGAATTCTATTGTATTTAGTAAATGATATTAAAATTGTAAAAATCTCGCTGCGATTCAAACCATAAGCCTTAGTAATATCAATACCCATTTTTTTTAACAGCGCTTTTCTAAGAAATTTCATATTTCTAAGGTCTGGCTGTTTTAACAGCCTTACTATTAACGCTAAAATTGAGATTATTACACGTTTTTTCCGATTTTTTTTTCTGAAGAATTTTGAAAGTTTTCAATTCATTGACTCAAATAAACGTTACTTTCTGCAATAAAATAAGTAACCACCGTTACGGAAAGTGCAGTAATTGATGCTTTAGTGGCAGCGATGCGTACCATCCATTATTTTACATAAACGGAGCTGCCTGTTATCGCATCCTCCGCTTTAAACGGTGCAGAGGGTGTTGTTCTGTTATTATTCAAGGCTGTTATCTCCAAAGTAGTTGACATACCATCCCTTCTGCAGTCAACCTTGAAACTGACGAAACTGCTTGGGATAGAATGGCAGGTGACAGTTACAGCAACAATCAATAGTCACAAGATGAAACCGAGAAATTTCCCTGAAAAAAATCTGGGATTAAACTGCGCCAAAAAAAAAAGTAACCGTATTATTTTCCCGTTTGTTGTCAGGAAATAAAAAAAAATGCTTTAAAGATTTTTTTTCTTTTTCTTTTTACGGTTCGTTCGTTTCTAGTAATGTGTCTTCACCTCTTACCTCCAAGATAGAGGCATCGCCAAAGAATAAATCCTTTCTTTAACGGTACATTGGATATTTCAAGCATTTCTTTTTTTCGTGGAAGGAGTTCAGAATTATTGTTTTAAAATTTCATCACAATTCTATGTTGTTATTCCTGTGCAATAGATCAAAATTCAAAGAAATTCCTTTAATGACGGTAGAAATTCAAAACATTCCACTTTAATCTTTCAGTTTTATGTTTACAAATCATTAATCGATATAGTTTTCTTCTATACAACAGTCAAAAGATATATTGCAAATGAGACTAATTCCAAAATATAAACTAAATCGAAATGCAATTTTAAAGATACAGTCACACGTCTGCATTCAACTTTAGAGTATGAAAATGCTGTTGAAATGTTGTTTTTTTTTTGGTAATGGAACTATACGTTTCATGTAATTATATTATTAATATAGACCAAGGATGGAAGACTTTTCCAGGGTGCGGGCTACTTCTAATTTTTTCAAGTTATTGCGATCCACCCAGTGGCGTAGGTGTGGTGATCTAATAAAATTTCTACAATATTTATTATAACAATAATAAATACGGAATATGTACTTACCCACATAACTACAAATATAATAATAATAGCGAGATACAAACAGAATAATAATAACCACAAATATAATAATATCAAATGATGTATTTAAAATCAAACAATTCAAAATACATTTAAAATTAAACCATTAAATAAATTTATATGGATATAGTTTGTAGAAGTCTTAGTTTGCGTACTGTCCACCAGTCTTGAATATCTCGGTATATAATTACTAACTGCTAATCTTGCAATGCATTCTAAGTGGTCGTCTGTGAGACGGGGACGAGATGTTATCTAAATTATATTCATTGAAAATGCAGGTTCACACAGGTAGGTGAAGTCAAAGAACAATGTTAAATAATATGCAACTTTTTTTTTAAATTAGGGAAATTTATTTCTTCTAATAGATTTTAAAAGTTATTCTTAGGTTCTGAACTACGTGCTTTTCAAATTATGTCATTTTGAAGGAAAAACTCCGTTTCCCTCAAGAGATAAAGAGAATATGTAATATATCAGTGTATATAATTTATATTGGTGTTCCATAAATATGCTTCTTTTAGTATGTGTTTCTTAGGTGTTATTAAAAGCGGTCACCCCAAAATGTCTTAGTGGTCCATCGGTCGATCGCGATCGACTTATTGTCCATCCTGATATAGACAATGGTGACCTTATGAAGCCCTTCTAATAATAAGATAGTCAATTCAGTTACATAATTCAGCACATTCTTAAAGTGCGCATGATTTATTTTTGGTTAATATTTCTCATTTTATTAATTTTGTGAGCATTAGTGTTTGTATGCAATATTATTAAAGCAGATATTTGGTTTTATAAATATAAGTAGTATAACTAAGTGAACCTAATGACGTATATAGGAAAAAGACTAATTATATTTGATCACGTGGTATTAGTGATAGTTTATCATTCATAGATTTTGTATTTTTTTCAAATACAAAATAATCTATGTGTTTTTTATTTCAAAATTCAAAAATCTATGTATTTCGCCTTTTTTTTAATTCACAGATTTTTGATAGTTAGAAAATAATTTTGATTTCTGTTTGCCGTCCGCTCAATCTAGTGCAGCCTAGTTGGAAATCCGCCAATGGGCTCAGAAAAATTACTATTACTTGGCTTTATTTCACTTCCAATGTCTCATCACTGCGAAGTCTGTCCACGTGAGTGTAAGTGAACACGATTAATCAAAACATCAATGAGTTAGATAGCTGAAAATTTTTATTCACTTTTATATCTTAAATAGAAGATCTGTTTCAAATTCAGACCAAATCTATAAATGGGATTGGAAGTCTGTCGGTTTCAGTATACTTATGTACGCGATAAAGGAAATTTGGATTGTGATTTTGATCCTCATCTGAATTGAAAATTGATGGGGAGGAGGGGGGGAAATCGTCAACTCAAAGAAATATTTTTCCAAAATGCGTCATACATGACGCAGACAGAATTGTGAGAATATGAACACACACACACACACACAAAACCGTGGAAAGTAGAACTAGAACTCATAATAGTTTTTTCCTCTTTTTCTTTCTTTATTTTTTATATGGGCTTTCTATTTACTTTCTCATAAACTGAATATACAAGGAAAAAACTGCGAACTCTAATTTAAGATGAATGTCCCCAATTCAAATCTTCCTGACTTCAAAAAAAAATTTCATATCTCCGAGAGAATCAAATAACTCAAAAAAGTTATTTGAAAGAGGCGGATGAAATTTGTTATGTGATTTGTACTTTTCTCCCTATTTTTGAACGAAATCCATTAACAAGAAATCCGTTTGTCTGTTCATAAGCTAAAAATAGTAAGAAGTAATTTTATTTAAATAAAATTTGCTAAATAGTCTTACATAAAATTACATAAACTATATAAAATTGATAAATAGTCTTGGCATCTAAGATCATGTGCATCATGCAGATCCAATCCTTGGCATCTAAGACCATGTGCATCATGTCGATCCAATCTTTGGCATCTAAGATCATGTGCATCATGTAGATGCAATCCTTGGCATCATGTAGATCCATACCCAATTTTAAAACAAAACCTTCAAACATTTGACTATTTATTAGTTTGTACCCATCTATCACTCTGTAAACGCGGTAACTCAAAAACGCAACGACTGTATAAATGAAATTCAATACGTGTTTTTGTAAAAAAAATTGTAATTTTTCAACAATTTTTGGTTTTGATCTATCAACAAAAAGACGTCCAAAATGCATCTTTGGTTTCCACCCCTTTCCTATAAAATATAGAATGCTTTCCTATAAAATATAGAATGATTACGTGCTGAACTCTGGAAATAAAAAAATGAGCACTCGTGACGTTTTCGACCTTTACAATTTTTATGTTAAATGTATGGGAGATTATTATGGATTACGTGAGACAGTTTAGAGAGGGCCACTTCTACTAGTTTTTAATAGATTTTTTTTAGCTATACATATTTGCGTGTCACAAAATTTTTAATACCATTTGTATATAAAGGTTATTAGAATTCTCTTGATAAGAAATAGTATCCCTGTAATAAGAAATTTTTATTGAAAAATCGCAAATTCAGTCGTCTCTTCATCAAACACCATGATATCGCCATTCCACTCTTAACAGGCCAAAACATTACCATACACAGATGAGAAAGTACTATTTTTTACTTTCTGTGACTTAGGGCAAACGGTGGATTAGAAAAGCCCTTTAAATATACACATGAGCTACAAAACCATTTTTTTTGTGAGCTGTGATTTGCGAAAAGAATTTTTTTTTTCTCTACCGCCTCCGGACACCGTCTGTTAACTGCATCCGTGCGCCCAAAAGCATTCCTCGTTCACCGACAAACTCGACTGCATGAACCTAATTACTTAGGGAAAAAAGTCGGCATTCCAAACCTGAGGGACTTCTTTTTTTCTGCCATCCACTCAAACCAGCATCCTATAATGAGTGTTTGCATTCAGGCGACGTGTTGCAAATGGTGCGATACACCAGTATCCTTGTTTGTTTCATGAGTTTGGCAGGAAGTGAAGTGAAAAAAAATTATGTTGCATGCGAGAGCTTTTCTGAATGGTCACTTTTGAAAAGCCTGTTAGGAAGTATAAACACACTGCCCTATAAAAGAAAAGCAACATCCTGAAAAAATACTTGAATGATTTTATAGCTTTTGGCAACTTAAGAGGTGAATACTTATTTAAATTTTTAACTTTTATGTCTTCTCTTTATTGTATGTGTGAAGGATTTATTTAAAAAAAACATTATTCCAGCTTGAATAATGCCACCATTAATTTTATTATTCATTTTCAAGTCAATGGAACGGATTCTAATGAATGTTGGTGATACATCATTCATTATAATATTTCACTCTGAGAACAATAATGTTAGTTGAATAATTTTTTTTTAACAATCCACTTGAGCTTTAGTATTTTATGAGATTTCATTTTGATGAGTTTTTGCACAGAGTAAACTATCAATTAACTGTCCAATTTTTGCTAAAAATAAACCCACAAGCATTCAAACAATCAACGATAAACGCTTTCAAAATATTATAATTTTGTAACTTATCTTCAATTAAAAATATTTCTTGATGTATCATTCGATTTTATATTTTCTCGTATAAAGCGTAGAGAAAGTACTTTAATCGTCAAAAAATTCGAACTCGAGATTTCGAAGAGTCTTTAGATTTTAGACCTTTGAAAAACACGTGATTGGATAATATTTGTCTTGATAATTCAAAAACACTTAATGATAAACGAATGAACTTTGGTATACGGCATGTACATCGAATTTGTTGATTTCTATCAAATTTTGAAAAAATCCATTCAGAGAAAGTCTATCTGTCCAGCTGTTGAAATTCAAGTTAACACGATAACTGCCAAATGAAGAGAGCTAGATGGATAAAATTCGGCACACAAATTTAACTTATATAGTATATACACCTATGAATAAATTTTTGTTTTAAATCCCACAAAAGGTTGACCGATTGTCGTCATGTATTTTCACAAACATATAAATTTGATAACTAAAAAACGCTTGATTTAATGCAATCACGTTTAGCCTTAATCTCTGACAATTTGTCGAAATCATAGTAATGAAGATATGCCTAAAGGATTTAAATGGAATGAAATATAACCAGTATCTCCTGCAAACTAGCTGATCTCCATAGGATTACCACAGGTTTCTTCGCCATAAATAAAGGAGAATATGACATAACTAGTAAATCATTCGTATAATTTATGAAGTTACTGAAATAAAAAATTAGAGTAAAAAGATATTAATATGTTGATGAAGTTAAAACTGTTCTGAAATGTCAAATTAAACTGTTCAGTTTGTTAAAAGAGAGGGGACTCGTAATGTGCACTTCTAGAGCTGTAAAATGCTTAAATTCAGGCATTTTTCTTTTCTAAACTAGGATGTTAAACACAAAACCGCCTGATCGTATAATTGTATTGTACGAGAAAATCCAAAACTGGATACTCCTGCAAGTTTATAATGGTTTCACAACAAATGGTCAGATTGTGGTGAAATGAAACAGGTCGCAACGTAATTACAAACTAAACTTAAAAAAAAAAAAAAAAAAAAAAAAAAAAAAAAAATGTCTTACGAGTACCATCAGCAGTGTTTTTCATGGTGCATCGCTGAGGAACACTTTCTTTTAAAGATTTTAGGCCAAATTGAGAAATAAGGGCTTTACAAATTGTTTTTTACCAACACTAACCACTCATCAATTTTACCCTTAAGAAAAGTGAGAGGGTAACAAAAAAAGAAATCTTTCATTACTTCCTTCTTTTCTACAAAATTTCTGGGTCATCAAAAAAGTTTTGTCGCAATAATGGCAGACGAATTACGAGGTCCTCCCAGCATGGAATGTGATTTTACAGGTGCGATGATATCATGTATCTATCAATCTCAATGGGGAGGAGGCACCATCAGGGTGCTGGATGGGTGCTCCAAGGCCTTCCCTAATTACGGTCTCCTATCACTTTCTTCGTGAAAGATAAAGCACCCCCCCCCCCCCCTTTCCCTCATTTTGTCATTCCTGTCTTGTCACTTCCCTGTTATCACCACCATAATTCTTCTCTATATCTGAAAAGGACAGAACATTTTTAAAAAGCAATTTGGATTCTGAAATTGTCCTACTATGCTGAGGTCAACGCATGGCACAGGTGTGTGTGTTTTTAACGAAATGGTTCATTCGAATTTTTAAGGACATTCAAAGTTACATTAATTGAATTCATGTGTTATTTATTTTTGAAAATAGTTACTTTTATCCATAGGATGTATCCACATTTTTGTAAACTTTTTGACAGTCAGAGTTTGAAATACAAACAAAATCTCCCTCTTATGCCCGGTTCTTTTAATCCTGTTTAATCTCCCTCTTATTTCCGGTAAAAGTTGGAATAATATGATTTATTGTAGTGGCGCAATTATTTTTTTACCATCTAGTTATCAATTTTAGTTACATGAATAAATGATCGCTTTATAAATTTTATGAAATTATTAATAATTCTCTAAGAACTTGATAATTATTAATATGGCATTTGATGTTTTTAAGATTGATTACAACTTTTGAACTTTTAATATCAATTTAATCGTTTTCATTGAGTGAATTAAATTCTTCACACACTTTTGAATTTTACAACTTTTTAAGATTTAATGTTTACAACTTTTATATTCTTAAGTGTGAAAATTGATTGTGCATACTTTTAAATTTCTAATAAGTTTTTTTTTATTATTCATTTTAAGGTTTAATGGTTTCAGCTTTCAGCTTTTTTTGTTCGTTCAATTTTCAAACTGTATTATATACTTTATAGCTGGATTTTTTTTTTGTTACCTTACAGTTTTCGAGTCAATGAATATATTGTTCGGATATTTTCCTATTTAGTTTATCCTTATGTTTTCTTACCAGACCCCTTAAGTTCACTAATCGCAACGATTTGACAGAAAATACATTAATAATTCTTAGAACACTGAATGCAGAAGTGTGTGTGTGTGTAATTATATCTCTTAATTTAATTTAAATCCTAGTTTATTTCCAAATTTTTATTTAAATTCATCCATGGTATTTTAATCTAAAATTTTCTCTTATTTCCTAAACCAAATCTTCCCCTTTATTATTATTATTATTTCTAACACTAACTCTGAAAAACTGTTGACTATTTGGTTCTCAGGTTTCGAGCGAAAGAATAAAAGTCCCTAACACCTTCGCATTCCTTTCAGAGATACTAAAGATACCCTTTCCTCAGCAGATACTTGTCGAAGAAATCCCTATCAAAATTCTCCTAGAAATATCACTAAAGGGAAAAATTTCGGTTGCTTTTACTCTTGTCTTTTGGTGCAAAGGAACTTGTTCCAAATTTGTTCTCATGTACAAATGTTAAAGTTTGCCTTTTCTCGAAAAAACAGATTGAAGTTTCATATGTTTGTGTGTGTGTGTGAAATATAAATAAAATATATATGCTTGTATATATCTTCTTTATTATACAAAAACTATAATAAAATAAATTATAATTTTCTTTGTGAAAGTTATTTCATTGAAACCAATATATTATTATAGAAAAATTGTAATGAGTTTTGCGGGGGTTTTTTTCTTCATTTTTTGCAAGAAAATGAAATTATTTTTTAAACGCGCAATTTTTTCTTCATGAAGAGGGATAAGTTTCTATAGATCTATAAATATGATTCTCTTTTATTTACCCTCTTAAAATAATATTTCCCAATAAATATGATTTAAAATTTGACAACCAAATAATGAAAAGTATTATTAAATTTGAAAGTGTGAATTAATCCTGAAAGTCATACTAACATTAATTACATAAACCTAAACATTTCAAGCTACTTCACCTCTTCTAATTGAAGCAGCTATCTTTTAATAATTTCAGAAATCTCAGAAAAATAAATGAATACTTTAAGCACTTAATGTGGCTTTCATAAACACTGTTATTATTATACTATCCCTATTTGACACTTTTCAAAATAACAGATGAGTAGTTGTGTAAGCCGAAGTAAGTGTAAATCTCAAGAAACAACTAAAAGAAACAAAAACGCTCTCTAAAAGTTGATGAAATCAATAAACAGTGCGATAAATGGCGAGAAAACGTTAAAGACGTAAAGGCAAAGGCGGTGTAATATTATATTCTTACATTGAGAAGATTGTAACAAACCAATACGAGCTGTTTTGAGAATATTAGTGTAAGTTTTCGCCAAATTTTTCGATGCTTAGTCGTTTCAATTTCTTAAATCATATAGATATGCCTTAGTTTGTTAATGACTAATTAATCAAACAAATTAACAATTAAAATAATTTGATCTAATTAGATCAGTGAATTTTTTTTCTAAAGGACTTTCCAAATTTTTAGATACCTAAAGTTTCAATTTCTTAAATTATTTAGATATGCCTTAATTTGCTAATTTATGATAATTAGTCAAACAAGTTAACAATTAAACTCATTTTATTTGATTTCTTTTTTACAATCAATCTCATTCACAAAAATTAACCTGCCAAAAGAAGTTTGGCACAAATTTTCTTCAAACTTTTTGATGCTTAGAAATTTAATTTTTTTTAAATTTCCAAATATAGCTAAACTCTTTAATTATTTAATTAATTTATTAATCAAGCAAACTAATAAATCAAAATAATTTTATTTAATTGACTAAATTATTTTTAAAGCAATTTTTTAAACAATATTAATCCCAAAAATATTTTAATTTATCATTACTAGAAAAATAGGGTCATTTCAAAGGTTAAAATAATCATTCATTAATAAATGACAAGGTTCCTCCTTTCAACTGGCAGAAAAAAAGAAATGAAAATTTTTTACAAGTAATGAAATGCTTCACAAAGTTGATTTAATATTTATCTCCATTTTTCACCAGAAACCTTCATTGTTGCCAATCTTTGTAACTAATTTTTCACGCTCATTTACAATTATATGTAGAAACGCAGAAAAGAACATGAAAACTGCTGACCATCCCAATCCCTATTCTTTGTTCTCGATACCAATTTTTTTCGAATTATTCCCCCCTCCCTTCACGCGTAAACACCTGTTATAGTGAATCCGAAAAATCGGCAGCCAGAAGTAGGTTGACAACTAAGCCCTACTTTGCCAGGTGTTCTAACCACAAACGGGAAAAGACACGCAAAATCGCTTGACCTTAAAAGTATTTGCAAATGTCGCTTTTAAACATTTTGCTTTTCATCTTTGTTTAGATTAGAATCTTTGTAAGAAGTAATAAACGAGGTTCTAAAGAATTATTTTTTATGTTACTTCATTTACAATTCTGATTTGAAAATCGTTTGCGTTTTGCTGCTGTTTAGAATAAGAGATTCATAGCATGGAAAGAATTATGAATGATACATTCATAATTAACTCTTAAAATATTTAAATGAATACACTTGAATGTGTAGCGCTTTCATTAACGTATTAAAAAATAAATTAAGAAAAATTCTTCTGTATTTTTAATTTAGGCTTAAAACTGAAGAATGAAAAAAAAAATCAACTAAGTGACTGAATAACGATTTCAATTATAATCGAAAAGAGAATAACGGATTGTTTGTATTCATTATCTATCCAAATAGATTGCTGTTAAATTGCTTTGGAAGCTGATTTGTAATTCTTTTACAATGCAATCTTTTACAATAAGCAATCTATTTCTTATTGTTAAGGGATTAAGATTTAATCAGTACAAAGAATTCTCAGCTCTTTTTTTCTGCATTTGTTTCATGCAACTATTGGCTATAAATTGTTACAATAAAATTTTTAATTGCTTTTCCTAATGTTTTAAAAGCCATAACATTTTAAGATTTGTAGCGACTAATTTGAATTAATTGTTTTTCTCAAATTCATTTAAATGAATAAAATATTTTAAATAATAAGAAAAAAATGGCATTTTTCAATTGCCTTCATATGCGAATATTATATAATTAGCAGTTTAAGACATCCAACAGAATTCATTATTTGCATGTATTTTCAATATAACGAATTCAGTTCAACGAATATATCATTCGTTTTTATCGAAGTTTATAGTATACGTATATTCGACTTTGATAGTTCCAACGGTACTAATGGCAAAGATGTGTGTGTAGAGAAAAGTTACACCTCGGCGAGATTTTCCCCAAATTTTGATTAATTAAAAAGTAAGCCAGATTTTCCCACTTTTTTTCAATGACTTCCAAAATAATTGTACGCAAATAATTTTTGCAATTTCTAAAATAAATTTTTTTCAAGGATACTGATTAATCTAAAGTGTGATTTTTTTATGAATTTTTACAATTTTTATAAATTATTTTTTTTGCGCTAATTTTTCAACATTGTTGAAAAAAATTCAAAGGATTTTCATTGTTTCATCGGATATTTAATATCGTAAATTTCTTTCATTGTTAAAAGAAAAAGAAAGGATATAACATCTGTTTAGTTAACAAAATATTCAGGTGTGAAAAAGTGCAAGTGTTATGTTGCAAAAGTTAGAAGACAGATGAATCGGAAGGTGAGATATTTAATACCACTGTAATGTTAAGTGACTTCATTAGGAAAGGGCATTGACACGAAGGATAAGAGTAGTGAAATTAAAATAACACGAGTTTTAATATTTGTCACAATTTGATGTTTAAAAAATTTTTGTGGGAATCATGATGAATAAATAATACATAAGAGATTTAATGAAAAGTAAGCACAATTCTAAGAAAAGTGCCACATGCGGCTTGTGATAAACAGTTTTAGAAAGAGAACATGTTTCTTTCTTTCTTGAGTTTTTAAATATGCATTCATAAAGACAGAACTCTTTCTTTTATTGTTATTTCTCTTTTATTTTTCGTATGCTTTATCAACTATTTTATTCGTTCCATCACATTAGCTTAAAATTATAGTATTTATAAACATTGAGGATCTGCTTAAATAGTAATGTGTATTGTTTGCTAACGGATTCTAAAACCCATCGCTCTTTTGCGTTTGGGTTCGGATGGGTTTAATTTGACAAAATAGGGTGAGAGGAAAGATAAAAGGAGGACATGTTTACATTTAACAATAAATTAAATTCCTGAAATATGCACATCTTTCAGCGTCCAACCTTATTGAGAAAGAATCTTCGAAAAGTGGTTTTCTCGGGATATTGAAACGAACAATACAAACTTTGATACCATACATTAATTAGTCACAATAGATAAAAGAAAGTATGTTCACACAATTTATAAAATAAAGTTAAAAGTTAGCCTAAAATGAATTATCAACAGGATCTTAAATTAAAAATGAAATTTGACCAGTTTTTTTAAAGAGAGGTCTCATAGCGTGAAGTGCCTAGGGTCTCAAAGTGCCTTAATACGTCACTGCCTAAATATCCACCTGAAATTATATATTATGTTAAAAGTCTTGGTAGACCATTTCTTTTCTACCTTAGTCATTTCAGTCTTTTCCTCTTCACACAAAACTCCAAGCAAGCAAAAAAAAAAAAAAAAAAAGAAGAAGAAGAAGAAGAAGAAGAAAGGGAAGAAAGAGAAGAAGAACCATTTTTCCTTGTATTGGGGTGACATAAGGGGACAGGGTGAAAGTTCTTGATACGGATCTAAGTTTTTCGTCTTTATTGTTCGTCTCAGAGCAATTCAGATGACAGCCTATTTTTGGAACTTTATTATTTTTTTTTTTCATTTCAGTAAATGGAGAAGAACTATTAAGTGGAACAGACAGAAAAGAAAAGGGAATTCGCTTTCAGCAAAATGAAAACAAGAGCGGATTTCTATCGGAAAAAAAAAAGGATTCTTAGTAAATTGGAGTAAATGAGAATTTTATTTATGTTTAGGGTTAACGGCAATTTTAATAGAAAAAAAAACTTTTCTACGAATTTGGAGCAATGACACCAAAATATGACAAAAGTTTCGTAGCGAAAAATCATTTTTTTCCCCCATAAACAACTTTTTTTACACAAAAAGACATTTCTAGACAGTTTCTTAAAAGCAACGGCATTTTTGTGGTAATTAATACTGTATTTGGAATTTGTTTTTCTTTTTCAGTCTAATAAATAGGGAATAACACTTTAATAGCACAATCGATGAGTGAAATGTCCAGAGATAAAAAGGAATAATGATGAAGTTTATCACATCTGTGACCTAAATTCTTTCAATGAATTTATTTTGATTGGAATGTTATTAAAATGCAAGAACACTACCAGCCTAGATGCATTTTAATGTCTCATATACATAGTATGGAGAAAGTATTGAAATCACCAAAAAATTCGAACTCGAGATTTTGACGAATCTCCCCATTTTAGACCTCTCCAAGTCCGAAAAACACATTTTTTGCAATTTCTAGTAAAAACGCACACGAAAATTATTTAAGACTAATTGCATTACTTGTTTTTCTCTCTATTGTATAAAAGAAATGTATGTAAACATTGCATTTTTTTTTGCTTTGTGATTGGTAGATAGCGAATCGCCTGATCCATGACACTTGAGGTTTGATTTACCAGTATTGCTTGAAATATTTAATGAAAATTATTATTACTTCAGAATATGTATTTATATTGCACTTGATGGTAAAATGCTGACAAAAAAAAGGGAAATTTAAGCTTTAATTAACAACAGATTAATAGCAAATGAGTTTAAAAAAATATTATTTGCTCATTCTACTTTTAGACACACCGTTTCTGGCAACACTAATGAATAAATTTCCACTTTGTTTACCTTT
Source organism: Argiope aurantia (assembly GCA_026543865.1). Lineage (NCBI taxonomy): Eukaryota > Metazoa > Arthropoda > Arachnida > Araneae > Araneidae > Argiope > Argiope aurantia. Next base: position 176,093 of record JAPMOR010070526.1, read on the forward strand.
TTCGAATGATGGAACTTTTCCATTTCTTGGCCAACAATCGTCTGAAATATAAGCAATATACGAGTTAACCCTGCATTTTTTTAAAAAATAGTAATGCGCTGTTCAGTGATATCGAATGAAGAAAAAAATATGAAGAAAGACCGAGCGAGAATCTAGCAATTTGAAAAGAAAAGCTGTTCATGAAGCTGCTACGTTGGCGGCAAAATAAGGAAAATTGATTCAATACTTAGATATTGGAGATATAAGCAAAAAAATGTTCTCATTGTGAAGGTTGAATCGGAAGTAGGCCGATCGGAAAATGTATGCTCTCATCATGAAAAGATGAAGCTTCTAGCATTGAACGAATGGCCAGAGGAGTATAAAAACTTGCTAACTAGAATTAACGAACATTGCGAACATTATCGAACATCAGAGTTGGCGAGCGAAAGCGAACGGGAGCCGAAGTACCCTAGTTTCAATAATAAAAAAATTGCTGGAAGGTTAATAATAAAAATTGTTTTCCCTGCCTCTGGTTTTAACTTTATAAACTACTGGCCATCTTCGACAACAAGATACTCATTATTTTCGGTATAAAAAAATCATCTCAATTCAGCATCCCGCCTATTTCGCCCATTTTTATTTCATATGAAATGAATCCCATCAATGGGCACTTGAAATTATCTACGGTACTCTTTTCTAATCACAGTTGGACATATATTTCAAAACATTAATTCTGTGTGTATCCGTCTGAAAAAATTCCGACAAAGTTCATCTGTTCACAGCTACTAAATAAAATATCTGAATTACCGATTCAGGCAATTTTTACATATATTGATTTCGTGTGCTTTCTTGTGAAACCAAAATAATCGAAATCAATTCAATGGTTTTGACTTAACTCTGCCGCAAGACTTTTTTCATGGAGAATACACAACGCAATTAGGTTTTTTTTTAAATTTTTTCTCAAAAATGGAATGAGCAGCAGGGCAGATGCCCCTCGATGACATATCTAGGAATCGTGAACCTTCATGTGAAAACAAAATTATCCAATTCGTGGCAGTGATGGGTTCATTGATTTCTCTTGTTATTTTAAATATATAGATTTTTGTTTACGGAGTTTGCTATCTCTATTCATATTTATAGGATTTATAAACTTTTTAATAGTCATGTCTGCATTTTTAATTTTTTTAAAAAATATAGTTTAGGCATTTTTGTAGTTTGATTTTAAAAAATTTCGCTCCAAGGCATTAGTTTTTGTAATAACTGATCTAACTAAACAAATAACTTTAAAAAAATTGAAAATCAGCGGAGAAATCATCTGTAACCAGGTTTCATTTTATTTCTACAATTTCACGGTTTGGTAAATAAAGCATATTTTTGTTAGTATAGATGATTCATGGATGACCTGGTGATAGCGGCTGCTGGAACAAAAGAAAACAGTTCGCTACATAACAAAACTTGAAAGAATACAATCATAGCCAAATAATTTTTTTTTACGTTTATCATTTCATTAACAGAATTTTGTGATAAATGAATTTGAAACCACTATTTAATAAAATAAACTTTAAAACTTTTTGTATTCAGTGTCCTGTAAAGTGAGCGGACACAGATTTACATGTGCCAACTGTATTTAATAACAAGTTTTATGTACAACAAGTGTAGCAGTTTCCCTATAGACTAAAAGATCCATGATGATTAATTCAAAATTCTGAATAACAACATTTTCTTCCTTTACTTTTGTTTCAATTGGATGATATGTAACAGACCGTTTCGGTGGTCCTGGAGTTGTCGTCTGGTGAGGCATTATGATGAACGGGCGGACTGAGCTCCAAGTTTTCGACAGAGGTTCTCTAACTGGAGATCGCTATTGTCAGGAGGTGATCCTTCCCCATGTGCGTCTGTTCCGAGGTGCCATTGGATCAGACTTCGTTTTCATGGATGACAATGCACGGCCACACAGGACTCATGCTGTTGAGGAGCTCCTGGAAAGTGAAAATATCACTCGAATGGATTGGCCGGCGTGCTCCCCTGATTTAAATCCGATAGAACATGTGTGGGATGATTTGGGGAGACGCCTTGTGGCACGATTACATCCTCCTGGGAACACTCGACAACTTAAACAGATGCTGATTGAGGAATGGGCACTCTTACCTCAAGAACTGTTGGACAATCTGGTGCTGATTATGGGGAGACGGTGCGAAGCAACCATTGCAGTAAGGGGAGGGCATATCCCATACTAAGGAATATCTGCTTGTTGTTCTTCCTCTTGGACAGACAATCATGTGTAACGTTACTATGAGTTCAATAAAGCCTTTTTTTTTTGTTTGATTCCATACTGTATGCATTGTATTCATTTTTGCGCAACTATGCTTTCGTCATTCTTTCAGAACAAAATGCTGCATCTCATTTCTGAATTTCATGTCTCTCAGATGTTTAGTTTAGTTTAGTTATATTAACGTCCCGTTTAAAGCAACACTAGGGCTATTTTGGGACGGACTTCGTCATTTTGAACCACGGTCAGATGACGAGGACGACACCTGAGCTGGCACCCCCCTCTCCACACCACACCACACCAACGGGAGGACGTTTGGTCAGGACAGATTTAACGTGCAACAGACCCCCTTACACGACGGTTCTTCGGTGGAATCGGGTCTCGAACCTGAAACCCTCCGGTTCCGAAGCCGAGACCTTACCACCAGGCCACCGCGGCCCGTCTCTCAGATGATTTCTCGTGAAGTTATGGCAAAAAACATACCTGTTGCTTAAGTTTTGCACACCAGTGTATAAATGGCATAAATCTTTGCAAAAAATGGCCAGGTAACTCACACTTGGGTATGTATCACCAAGTGTATCAAGATAAAAATGTTAACCTACATATGTCCTATACTGTATTGTGAAATATCGTCCTTTTTCCTCAAGGGTCAAGAATAACAAAATTAATTTGTCATATTGCATTTAATGTACCTCATGCTTATATAAAATATTATTTAGTTAAAGGCCCATAAGTATATCTAAATGATGAAAGATTAGGGCCAAATCAGCAGGAGTGCCCCCCCCAAATTATCACTTACTCTATAGTAATCTTCCTTCCCCCACACAAAATGGAAAACCCTGGATTAGGCCTCGAATATCTTGTATGGCACTGGCGAACAATAGTAAGGAAATGTTGATATTTGGCGAGATTTCAGCATTTTTACTTTCTTGTAAACGTAATATAAAGTAGAGTAATCGTAAAAATATTCGAACTCAAGATTTTGACGAATCTCCACTGGGTTCTAAACACTCATTTTTGGAAAAATTCCATTCGTCTGTGACAAAGATAACCAAAAAACGCTGTGAGTCAGACAGATGAAATTTGATATACGGTCTTTACACCAAATTTGCAAATTTCTATCAAATTTTCAGTAAAATTTATCCAAAGAAAGTCCGGCTGTCCTGCTGTTCGAATATAATTTAACACGATAAGTACAAAACAAATAGAGCTGGAAGGATAAAATTAAGTACACAGATTTAACATCTATTGTGCAGAAACCTGTCAAATTTTCAGTCAAATCCAACCGGCAGTTGACTGTCTGTCGGTCTGTACTTTCAAAAATATGTGAACTTGATAATTCAAAAACACAATGGCTTAAATACATCCAATTAGGTATGGGATTTTGTGATTACAAGTGCAGTTTTGTGTGAAATTTGTGTTTCAATCGGTTGAGAAAAACGTGTTTAAAACAAAAATTTGGTTTTTGGATCTGTTAACGTATGCCAGTGATTAATCGTGAAATAATTCGCCAAGGATGACGTGATAGATTCAGTAAAAATCCAAAATTAACGCCAAAAGTTAATATTTCGTAACTATTATACGTCAATGACGTGTAAGGTGTTCTCTGGCATGAGAAGTTTATTTGAGAGTATGCGAGAAAGTTTTGGGACGACCACTCCTGTTGGTTACTAAATGTGTCGTATGATAATTTATGGTTAATCTCTGGCATGCAATTAATAATTCGAATTTTTGCTTTAGACGCGTGTTTTCCAACCAACTGAAACCAAAATTGCAATTCAAATGTCATAAGTTTAAGTCATTGCGTATTTGAACTATCGCGTTTCGATGCTTGTGAAAATACAGATTGATAGACGGTCAATTCCTTGAAGGATTTAATTCTAAATTGGATACGTATTTGAATTTTAAATGTTGAGTCTGCGAATCATTTATCCCTCCAGTTGTCTTCTTTTCGTAGTTATCGTACTATATTCGGATAGTTGGATCGACAGATTTTCTGCGAATAGTTTTCTGCCAAAATTTGCTAGAAATCTACAGATTTAGTTCAAAGGTCATGTACCAAATTTCAACCGATTTGCTGAAAGCGTTTCTGAGTTATTGTGTTCACAGAAAGACAGACGGACATGATGCCAAAAATGTGCTTTTTAAACTCAGGGAAGTCTGGAATGTGGAGATTCCTCAAAATCTGGAGTTAGAAGTTTTTATCGATTATAATATTTTCTCTGTACTTTGTATACATGAAAGTAAAGAGAAAAAAAATCCTCTTTCTGGAAGAGGAAATTAAAATACGCACTTTTTTATTTTCGATATGGATCACAAATACAGTGGATTCTTGTGTCACGTGCTTGTGTATGAAGTGAATTCGTGCAACGCGAAGAAAGAAATTTCCCACATAACGCAACAAACAATCCCGTTTCTTATTTTCAGTATGGTTCACAAATAGAGTGGATTCTTGTATAAAGACCTCGTGCGCAAAATGAATTCGCAACATATCCCGTATTACGCTTAATATAAATTTAACATTTCAGTAAAGGATGTTTTTCTTACAAAAGCTTATATTAACCTGAATTATACAAAACTGAGTGCTATAAAGCTTTGAATGACATTATTTTAAGCCAATGAATGGAATCTTCGATTAGAAGCGAACCACTGATTGGTAAATCTTTCTCGAGATATCTAAAATTGCAATATTTCACTCGGTCAGTTTTATTAGCAAAAAATTGAATCCCTCCCCTCTTTTGTTAAAAATGGCATGATATTAAAAATAATTTCTCGTCACTAAAAGGACCGAAGGTTCTATAAAACTATAAACAATTGGCGCGCTCATCAGATTTGTAAATCTGTAGACCCTCAACTTATTTGTAAAACTTGTAAACCTATCTAGGTATTCAGTTTTGAAATGAAATCATGTTTAGGGGGAAAAACACAATCAACGGGAATTTTGATCGTTTGATTTATTTCATTGCGGTTTAAAGAAGATGAAAAATATTATTTAAATACAGAAGGAATTAGTTAATGAGCATATAATAAAAAAGAAAATGAGTGTTTTAAAACGTGTTTTTAACAACAAACCATGATTTATGTATCTAGGAAAAGATAAAGAGAGGGTTCGAAATTTAATGACGTTTTGAGCGAAAAAATATCTCTTAAATAAATATTTCATTACATAAATTTCCTGCATTTCTTATTGCTTATTAATAGAATTTCCTTACAGATTGGAATAAAGCAGTCATTAGAGTTTAAGGAACATAATTATCTGAATTAACTGTCAAAAGAAGCAAAATTCTTTTCTTAAAATAAACATCGAAATAGAAAGTTTACCTTATGCTAATTGTTATATTCATTTTTCCCATTATAATAAAAATGTGTAAACAAGACCTTTGTTTTGTTATATGTAGAATTATCTTTTTGTGGTAACTCATTTAAAAAAAAATTTCCATTATATAATCTGATATCTTTCTTACAAAATTCAGTTTATTAAAAGTCTTGATTCCTCTAAGTTTATTTTCGAAAAAGAGATACTCTATTGTCTGTATTAAGTAGATTCCTATAGGAAGACAAACTATTGCAATGGTTCTCACAACAAGACTTGGGGAAAATTTCTTCAGTTCTTTACATATCACGGTCCCTGTAACCCAAAACCATCTCTCGTTCAAAAGTTTATATATATGCGTATAACGCTTTGCCCATGCTATCCTGTAAACAGGATGACTAGAGTAATTTTGTTTGGATTTTAACTGGCTTGGAATATGTTGTTAGATGTGTAAAAATTTTGCAAAAGTTCGCAAATGGCCCTTTTAGTTCAAAGCAGGTGGACATGGTGGGGGAAGTGAAATTTTCATTTCGCTATAACTTTCTTAATATTGAAGATAGAAAGATAAATAAATTAGCCAACTTAGCGCCTCATGAAGGCGAACAACTTTTGTATTTGAATTTCGTTCGATAACTGTAATAACTGTAATATCTAATAATAATGACTGTTTCTAACATCAATAATTTATGTTGCCAAGATAGTAACTTAGATGTAAAGGAGTCTACCTTTGCCTTCCAGCGTGCCGATAGAAATTTTTTAATACTTTTTTGCAACTTTTATTTTATTAAACATTTTCTATTTTCAAGGCACATTTTGGAAAGAAAATTCTTATCCCAAATCTGAATCCTTTCAAAATCTTCTCAAAAGTTAAATTTTTATTTCCCTACACATGTAGGGGAATTTTCACAAAATAAATCCCCTACATGGAAAAGACCTGCTCTCTGTCAGTGACTGACCTTCAGGATGCTTGTTTTCCAACTTCCTTTCATAATTTGGGAACTCGTCAGGTCAAATGATTATAATTAATTCAAACGCGGCAGCGGTTTCCCCAAGCGAGCCTAATTACACCGGAATAAATTATTTCTAGTTAATATAATTTATGTTGGTTCTTACGTCTTCATGGCATGTCCTGATTTTTTTCTTTTGGATAAGTACATATTTCAATCAATTTAAATATTAATTAAGACAAGAAATTTTCAATACCACCAAAGAGAGCAAATAGATATCATTTTTAATCCTTCACCTACTTTTTCCGAGTTTAAACAGAAGAGAAACTTGAAATTGAGTTTTGTGTGATTCATTATAATATTTTTAGTGACTCACATTATAATAGTTATGAAAATTAAAATGATTTCAGTTATCAAATTGAGTTGTTGGTGGGAACGAGATGATATTGAGTATTGTAATCATCAAAAAATTCGACCTCCAGATTGTGCTGAATCTCCACGACATGCTTAGTTATCCACGAATTCTAAAAAGCAATTTTTCCAATTATTATTCTTGTTCCAATAATTCAAAGATACATCGAGCTAGATTCATAAAATTTTGTATATGGATTTATCATTAAAATTGTAGATATTCAAAGTACACAAAACCTAATTCATCAATGCTTTTGATTGTCTATTCGTAAATATAGTAGCAGAGACGGATTTTTAATTAGGCATATTTGGCATTCTTCTAATGCCGCTGGACTGAGGGAACTCGTGAATTGCAAAAAGCTATTAGCCAAATTACCAATCATACACGTTTGTAAAAATTGCAAATTCTTTTAATTATATTAGGATAATATTGATTCTTTTTTAAGCAAATATAATTAGTCACGTTCCTTCTCTTTAACTATGTTCATTTTAATATTATAATACGTATTATGGTATTACTGAGCATATGCTTTAATAATATTGTTTCTGAGTTCAAAATATCAATCATGAGTTTGAATAAATAAATAAAATATGCATTCTTACAAAGCTGCTAGAATTTAAAAAAGTTAAAAGAAATCACTAACTCCTTGACATACGAACTTGCATAACTTCCTAATTGGATGACATAGCCTGTTTGGAACAATTAGATTTTTAATTCCTGTAATAATATAAAGGAATTTATTATGATGATGCAAATGTAAGTGATTTTTTTTGCATCTTAAATTCTTTAATACTTTTATTTAATTGCAAATTTAAGATTTAAAATTCAGTAATTCTATGACAAGGTCAGACTCGTCACTATATGCGAAGGGGTTAACATGTTGGTTATATTTTTTTAAAAAACTGTTGAAATATGATTTAACCATTGCCTAATTGGGCGTTTTATTATAAGAAATGTCTCATACATTGCCTAGAAGCATAAGATGTCTAAATGCGATACTAAACGCACAAAGGCAATAACAGCATGCGAAACGTGCGTAGCTTCAATCAACAAGTCCTTCGAACACTTACTTTAAGTACTCCAAAGGTTTGCTGTTGATGCTACATCCAACTTAATTTTTTTAATTACAATCTGTCTACCAATTACCACATAACAAAGCCATATAAACAGGCTTATTGTGACTGGCTGTTATATTCATTTACTACCTAACTTTCGCTCAACAGAAGTGCCACCAAAAGTTTAAAGAATCTTCAAACTGTTGGTAAAAGGCTAGAAATCTTTTCCATCATTTTGTTTAACGTTTTTAGATTTTCAGGGTATTGTGATATTGTGTTAAAATTAACACTATTTATGATGGTTTTTCTCTAATTTCATTGAGTCGAGCATATTCCGTTATGGAGTGCTGAACAGAGTCTATTTTCCCGCATATATATTTATTGTCTTGAATTCTTCCAAATCTGCAGAAGTATTCTGGTACTTCCTGCATTCAACTTGTTATTATATTTACTAAGCAACCTATGACATTGAACTTATAATATTCCAGCAAATATTTTGTTATTCTATCATGAACATGCATTCCAATAAAATACTTTATCGAGTTATCTTTTATTTAATTCGCTGTCACTATGTTGCTTTTTGAATTTGATGGCAATGATATGATTCAATCATATCATTGCCATCAAAATATATTAAATCATAATATATTAAAATTGATATATCGATATGTATAAATATCATAATATATTAAAATCGATATTTGCATTTGTATGCTTGGCACACTTTAAAAGTTTGATAAAGACCTTATATATAAAATCTGACGTTTTGTAAATTTATAGAAAAGTACATAACTACAAATTTTCGCTGATTTAACCACCAGTTAAATAAGTTGCGATATCTTAATCCATCTAACTTAAATAAAAATGACATTTGATTATTCTTTTGTGAAGTAACTTGCGTCCTTTGCAAGGCTATCCCTACTATAATTATCCCCGATTGTTTATATTCAATGCCAGTTGTATAATTAAATGATTCAATTTTCTTTTCAAGATAAGCTCACCTCAGCCTAATAAACTATTGCAGCGCACTTCACAAGTTATGAAAATACTGATGTCATCACGACCAACGCAATGTCCCCAGGCCGGATCCAGTTCCGTCGGCTCATTCCATATCAAATTGCAACACAGTCAGTGAGTTTTTGAGATTGCAATAATTGCACGCGATTCAAAAGATAACTATTAATTATCGTATAGTTTTGCAAGGTGTGGCTGTTTATGGAA
>JAPMOR010070526.1:185298-223596 GCA_026543865.1 Argiope aurantia
CATGCCATGCATAATGTTAACTTCCATAATTAAATTTAACTTCCATGTCATGCATAATGTTAACTTCCATAATTAAATTTAACTTCCATGCCATGCATAATGTTAACTCCCATGCTTAAATTTAATTTCCATGCCCCACAAAATAAAATCTGACATTAAACCCGTATTATTTTAATTATCTTAGTTAAGATCTGTTTTATTTTAATTGTCTTAAATTAGTTGTTTATAGTATATATGAACATTTTTAATGGAGGCAGTCCCATAACATCATACTGCTATTAAAAAAGCAAACAACCGGCTTATCTCTAGCTTTTAAGTTTCAATATATTGTAACTTTTTTTAAAAAAAACTGTTAACTATACATATATTAAATAGAATTTTTCTTCTTTAGATTTCAGTAGTGTTAAACTATGCGATTAAATATTTTATGAAACAATGGAAACGGTTTGAATTTCAGGCCAACAATGCAATCGAGTGTTGAGCAAAACTCAGCAAAACTTCGCATGTCTATATAAACTGGTGTCATTAAAAAAACTAAAACCAATTTTTTTAAATTTTTGAATGATGTAATATTTATTTTGAGACAACTAGTATATTCGGAAGTTATGGCGGAAAAACGCTTAAATTCAGTTTCTTTTTAATTAATTAAAACGCAATTAAAATTCCCAAAAAATCCGTCCCATGTGCACATTTTATTACCTCTTGCAGATAAAAAAACGCTGCCTGTAACACTCACACACCTTTATTATTGTTCGGCAAATATCATAATCTAAATCTTTTAATAGACATTTAGCAGACGATTCCTTTTCAGACATTTTATAACTGCTACTATTTTTATTTAGTAAAATATTATTAAATAGCAAAAGGAAATGATTTTTACTTTGATAAGCCTATTTCATTAATATTATTTCGTTTATTTTTTGTACAACAGCTATGATTAATTGTAAACCTTTTGGAATCTGGCAATGTTTGTAAGATACGCTGTTAAGTTGAAAGAATAAACAAGCCGATGGAATTCTAAAATGCTTGGAGTATTATTTTAGTTTTAAGAATTTAAGATGCTCTGCAAACTATAGTTTGAAGCTTAAGAAAACGGATAGTTTTTTAGAAAGCAAGCAAAAATTATTAATAAAGAAGGTTCATGACAGCACGGTATCTTTAATTACTCACACTATTCTTTAAGCGCATTTTAACTCTCTATAAATATTTTTAGAATCAAGTGAACATAATGAAGTAAATAAGATGCTGCCCATTTACATTTGATTAAAATTTAACATTACACAAATATTGCATTAGTATTTATACTTGATTTGCTATATTGTTTTAATAATTTATAATTATTTTATAATTCTTATTAATGGTATTTATATATTTGGTGATAATCTAATAATATCTTGTTAATCTATCTTCCTCATCAGACAAGCGTCTATAGTCAGCTCCTAATTGGAAATCTGCCATTGAGCAGGTCCTGTGTCCAGGTACAGATTTTTATCCTATGGAATCTTATTGAATTTGAAATTTAAAACTCTTATAGCTTAAATAATGCTATAAGAGTTTTAAATTTCAAATTATGTTAAAAAGCACTGATTTATTAAAATTCAGAAGTGAATTTACAAATATTGCTTCTCTAAACTTTTTGGACAACTTTAGAATACTAAAACTTATTAATTAAATTTTATTATTCCTTTAATTTAATTTAATTAATTATTTAAATTCTTAAATATTACAACATTTTGATCTAATCTGAACATTTTTGGACATAGTTCTGATTCAAAAGATTAGGATACGATTCTTTTTTATTGTCTCCAGATACTTTAATCATTCGTAGAATCTTTCTTATTTTCCTCAAACGTGAAAAAAAAAATCCCATCATTAATAGGCCTGTACAATGCAATCATTTTTTACTCTCTTCTTCTGTAGTATAGAGAAAGTATAATAATCGTCAAAAAATTAGAACTCGAGATTTCGATGAATCTAAAAGTTTCAGAGGTCCCCGAGTTCGAAAAACACCTTTTTAGAAAATGTCTGTCTGTCTGACTAACAAAGAAAACTCAGAAATATTTTCATCTAGACGGATGAAATTTGTTATACGCTCTTTACACCAAATTCTTAGATCTCAATCAAATGTTGAGCAAAATCTGTTCAGAGGAAGTCTATCTGTCTGTCCGTCAGTTCGAATATAAATTAACATGATAACTACAAAACAAAGAGAGCTAAAGGGATAAAATTCGGCACACACATTTAGCATCTATAGCGTAGACACCTGTCAAATTTTGAGACAAATCCAATAAGGGATTTCCCGCCTGTCCGTCTGTCCTTTAGAAATAAGTAAACGCGATAATTCAAAAACGCAATGACTTGATCTCTCACATTTGGGATGCGAATTTGCGACTACAAGTGCAGTTTTGTGTCAAATTTTGTTTCAATCTCATCAATGTTTCATCTTAATTTTTGCATCTAAAATGCAGATTCAATTTTCGGATACTATTAATGGCATGCTAGGCACTAAATGCCGAAAAACTCGCCAAGGGTGACACGATAGATTCATTTAAAATGCTAAATTTACGCCAATTCAATGTAAGACGTTCTCTGGCATGTTAAGTTTATTAGAATGTATGCAAGAAAGTTTAAGCAGACCACTCCCGCTGGTTTTTAAGCGAGTAAAATTTCAAATCCCTACATATGTCTACATTAAACAATTTCAGTTATAACAAACTGTTTAGCTAATAAACGTACATTGTAAGATTCTAAAAGGGCAAATATTTGTATTAGTTCCTCTATTTTATTATTAATTTTCATTAAAAAATGAAGTATATTTTCTTTTTTATTTATATTTATATTCTTCAAGGATAAACGCATGATCCGAATCAAATGTATGGAAATGAACCATAAAAATAACATCAACGATTACAACGCAAAAGCTATGACATCCATTTCGTCATCCTGTAACACTTTTCGACCCAATTTTTCTTTCTGATTCTCGAGAAAAAAAGATGTTTCTTCATGCGAAATTCTCTACATGGATTTAAGTTTCCTGTATAAGACTACAATATATTTCATGTTCACCCAAATCCTTTCTCTTAGAGTGTAGAATCCAGATGGATGCGAGCACTGATGCATGCTGCCAACATTCACCCAATTTCTTTGTTTTGGGAAAATTTCAGGACACAATATTCATTGCAAAAGTGAAAAAAAAAAAAAAAAAAGATCGGAGCTGCAATTTTTGAATTTTAATCCTTTATTTTTTAAGAACAGAATACTGATCAACTTTTGTTCAAAATAATCTTTCGCATATGTGATTTGTACAAAGAAAAATTATTGAAATTATAAACAAATTTGACACAGAAATCTTCACATTTTAAACCTTAAAGAATCTGCAAAATTTATTTTTAGAATAAAATCGATATCAGCACTTCAGTATACGAACGGAATAACGTAAAAATGAGTTACATGAAAAATTAATAAAACTAAAAAGTAAATAAAATAAATAAATACTATAATAATCACATAAAATCACCATGGTTATTCTGTAAGAATCATTTGAATTTTCTTCACATTATTCATTAAAATTTCTAAAAATGTTGATTGATTAAATGATAAAAAAATAAATAATTTAAAATCTTATTTTATAAAGTGTAATAATATCTAGGTTTGAAATATTTTTAAAAATTGAATTCTTTTAACTATTTTTTGAATTATTTTAAATATTATTATATTCATTCATAAAAATTAATTATACTGTAATAATTTATTTCAAAATACCAAAAATAATTATTACTTAAAAAAATTTAAATTACTTAAATTTTAAGGAAAAATTAATGAAATAAAATACGAAAAAACGATAAAACAAAGAAATGCCAAAATAACCTTAGAATAACAATAATTATTCATTGCTCAAAATTGAATTTCTTCAACAAAATGAAAAAAAAAAGTTTTTTCCTATGACTTTAAAAATGGACTTTTTAGATTGAAATTGTTTCTGTTCAAACGGTTTTTTAAATAATAGTTAAACAAAATTTAATTAGAAATTTTTCATTAAAATTTTAGACTGCTAACTTAGAATTTCCAAAAAGAGACAAATTCTTTATTTATTTAACTTCAAAAGAGATTTATCTGACTAAAAATAATGTACTATATTTACCTACTTTATTACAGAAAAGGTATATATATAATCTGTATAACAAAAATATTCAACCAAAAATGGTTCTCCAAGTTTCTTCATTCACTTTATAATAATGTAAATAAAATCATTCTTTTCGATATAATAACATCGAGAAAATAAAAAAATATTGTTATTCCATTAAATATTAGGTCATTGCTTTTACTGTTTTTAGATTTGAAATACTGAAATTTATTTCGGATTTTATAACTTAGATTAAATAAAAATTGTTTCTCTTTCACGATGTTGATTATACTTATTTTTTCTTCTTATTTCTTTATATAATTTTTTATTTATGTGAAATCTTATAATGCTTTTTTCTTTAATTCTTCTTAATGAATTCTTTTTTTTTTTTTTTCAATCTCTGAGTATTAACCTGATTCTTTCTCGGCAAATGAACAAATCTTCTATAAACGTGGCAGATTCTTTTTTTTATAAAGACAATAGAAAACAATTTAATAATTAGATAAACTATTAAATATTCCCTTGTTTATATTCAAAAAATCTGGCTAGATTATTTTCAACTTATTACCACAAATTTTCCAGACAATTAAACAGACGCTCAGCACAGACGCGTACTTGTTTTGAAACCAGTTAGATTCGATGGAGCAGAGAAAATAACTTTTAAAAGACTGCCGTAAGAGGAAAAATAATGCTTATAATTGTTTCACTAATTATCTTGATAACACGATCGTGAAAAATTATAATTTGTGTTTGGAACGATGTTATTTTAACAGCATTCCAATCCAAACAGTTTAATGGAGCCGAGCTCTTGCTTGTACGAAGGACTCGTTTTAAGCATGCGAATATTATTGTTAAGGAAAGCAAGGTTACTTGTAAAAAAAATAAGCCTTTTTTTTATGTAATTGAAATTTAAGATATCCAAGATTCTTTCCATTTGATATCGTACAATTTTCGGGAGATTTTAATGAGTACTATTAAGTAATATCGTCCAGATAATAAAATAAAAAAAAGTTTTATCTGCACATAAATAAAATACTTCTCCCAGGACACATTTGGTCATATTTTTTTACATATATAAGAATTAGATACGTCATCAAGTGTCACCTTCCCTTACCACTACCCATCATTTTCCCGAGAAATTGCAGAAACTCCTATTTCACTATACATTCGCTATGCAGAAAAATCTAGATAGAGTCCCTCAGCCATGGAACCGATTTCGCCAATTATTATTTGATGTGAAAGCTTATCATCCTAATGATCTACCGCTATCTATTGAACGCCAGTTTCGAGAGATATCGCAAAATATAATGTTGACAAGAAATTCGTCAGCTTTGTCAATTGAACAGAATTCTTCAATTTATTTCGTCATTTTAAAGTACATTCAACAAATGAAAATGTTCTTTGTTTTCGTGAAAGTAAAATTTAAATTATTTAAAATTATAACTGAAAAGAAGTAATTTATCAGTGTTGATTGGTTTGACAGAACCAATACATATGATAAGATAGGCTGGTCGCCGAAGGTGTTTAATTAGTGTATTAATAGAGATAAAATATTTATTTATTAAAATGTCTTCAAAACAGTATCGAAAAACTCGAAGCGCTGAAAGAGATTAATGAGAAAAAAATTTTCGTTTTAATGAACATCACATGAACACATATTCGCACGATAAATTCAATTAAAATGCTATATTCATGCCATTAAGACGTTAGCCGTCATAAACAAGGTTCAAAATTTTATGTGCAGGAAAGGGATAAAATCTGTATTGGAAAAGTGTGTATGGGTCGACCATTACTCATAGTTTTATTTTCTTTTCATTTACAAAGACCATGTATTTGGGCATACTCAGCATTAAAATCAAACGACATTTACATTCCAAAATATTATTCTCAAGTGGTTTTTCATTGTTTCAAATCTGCTTGCAGATCAAAATGGTTCTTTTATTTTGTAGTTATTAGTTTGATTCACAAATTAACTATGCCGAAAAATTGTGTATTTGATTTATTTAGAACTCTCAGAGTGCTCCATAATATTTGTAGAAAAAAAAAATTCTGTGAAACACTAGAACCAACTATCTTTAAGTTAATTCGTAATTAAATTTTTTAAACATTAATTTTGTTTGGCGTAATATTTTTTTTAATTTAAAAAGTAACTTTTTAGATGTGAGATTAAAAGTAATAAAAGAAGTTTGGAAGGGGAAAATTGGCCCCGAAAACTTACCAATCAAAAACTGGTATCGGATATAGCAATGTTTAGAAGTTTTTTTAATAAGTAATATACACATATATTTTTGAACAGTTTCGTAGTTGAAGACACTTTTGAATTTTAAAATTCGCTTTATTCCATCCCAGGAGGCATCATTTATGTACAAGAAAGAAACGACGAGATACGTCAATCTACATCACAACACATGAGCGAACAGAGAAAAAAGCGACAAAAATATTTTTCCAATGATTATATCTTGAGATTCTGAAAGGGATTTATTTACACATGTCGATTACGGTAAGGGAATTATAGGTATTTTTAAAAGAATTCGCTTAGCTTGATATATTTTTATCCTTTCACTCAGAGTGTGGGAACTTGTCGATTTCAGCAGTTTTACAGAGTTGTGTAGCATTAAATAAATAAAAAAGGTAGAACTGGATCAGGAAATAAGAGAACATTTTATAATTAAGTTAATATAGGTTTAATTAACTAAAAATTAGGAAATTAATAAGGATTTAATTTGGAAATATCATTACATGTACACTAAAAACACAAATTAAACACATATTAAAAATGTCAAAAATGTAATCTACGCAGAAGAAACAAATTGAAAAACTTATTTAACCTGCAGAACATTTAAGCTAAGACTAATCAAAGGAAATATTAAATTTCGCTGCGCACTTTTATATGATATTGCGTATCTGAATACAAAGAAAATGAATCATGCACGCGGTGAAAGAGAGCTTTATGACTAGATGAATGCATTTATTGTCTACTGATGGAACAAAAAAGCGTCACAAAACATTATTTTATTCAAAACTGAATTCTCTCAACACATTTTGATGATGATAACATAATTTAATTTGACCTTAACCTCATTAAAATGTTATTATTTTCCAAGATTTTTTTATCCGATTAAAGTTATTTCTTCCGTAAAAAAAAAACTATTAATGAATCACTTTATAAATACAAATAAGATTCTATTAACCTTTGGCCTTGAACAGCTTCGCACTTTCGGAAACGAAACGAGGTTTTTATGAATGAACCAAAACCTCATCACGCGTACTTGAATTATACAATTTTTCCCACGATACTCATCCCATGACACATTCACAAATTGCGTTATGTTTATCCATTGTTGGAAAAATATGCTTCAGTTTGTTCTTTAAAAGAATAGTTTTTTTTCCCCCTTCTATTCAAATTAGTACACTATCGTAACCTTGAACTAGGCGAAAGGGTGCCGTCATTTTTTCCCCCTTTTCACCGAAAGTCCAATTTTCCTCGTTTCCAACAATGCCTCCCTGACGCAATGGGTGGCAGAAGACGCTGGCCATTGTCCGGTGCCACGGAAATTAAAAAAGAAGAAACAATCAACAGCAGACGCACACACAGAGTGGACTGTCATGAAAACCCATTTCCAGTCTGGTGATTTCAAAGAACAACGGCAGGTCGACCATGCCATTCGGCTAATGGCTACCAGACGCGAATAAATGACGTGTGGGGGATTGTTTTTTTTTTTTAACTGTTAGATTTAACTGTACTTTTCTCACAAGGCGAGGGGTCTGTCAAGTCTAAAAATAACCAGCTTGAATGGATGAGTCATCTGCTTGATATGTTTAGGTCAGTTCAGGAAGGCCAGTTTCTTTAAAGGTGGCCAGTTTGGCCACTATTTTTGGAACTTTGCTCTGAAATAGTAGCCATTAATTCTAGATTGCAGATTGTTTTGTTTCTAGACGCTTTTCCAGTGACGTTGCTACTTAATTTTTTTATGATGTACCCGTTTGATATTAAAACTTCTCACATAAACAGAGACTATTGCAAGCGGTTAAAACTTAAAATTATAACAACTGTTTTTTTACTTTCTGGCATACTTAGTATAGAGAAAGTATAGTAATTGTCAAAAAAATTCGAACTCGTGACTTTGAGAATCTCCACGTTTTAGACCTCCCTGAGTTCGAAAAACGTATTTTTGGAAAAAGTCCGTCCGTTTATGATAAAGATAATTCAAAAATGCTTCGAGCTAAAGTAAAACCGAGCACACCAAAAGTCAATATTTCGTAACTATTATATTCCAATACTAGGTAAGGCATTTTCCGACATGACATGTTTATTATAGAGCATATGAGAATGTTTTGGAGGGTCCACCTCACCCTAATTATTATCTTTGCAATCATATATAACTTTCCAGCCTTTTTTTTATATATCAAGTGTAATTTCTTTCTTTGTTTTTAAATAAAGTTTGCCTTTATTTATATAGATCCGAACAATGTATAAACTCTAGAGATGGAGTCGTGATGGTATTCAGAATTAATAGGCTTACGATGAATTTTTTCAGCAGAACTCCAGACATGAAAATGGGGGGGGGGGGAGAAAATCCCATGAAGAGTCTTAGGGGTGAATAAGAATTTAAAAAGTTAAGAGAAAAACAAGTTTAAGTAATAAAACAAAACTGCCAAATTCTTGAATTTTTTTTTCAATCTGATGCCTGGATAAGTAAGTTGATCCCATTTGTTCTATTGATTTTCAATTTTTTTAATGCAAATATATATATATTTTTTAGGTTGAGATAATTTTATACCTAAAAATCTTATTATTTGCGTTTTTTTTCAGTAAATTTTATGACCGAAAATCTTATCAGGTTATTTTTTATTTTTTCGTATATTTTATAACAAAAAATATTTTTATTCACTTTATTTCGTAAAATTTATACAGTAAATCCTATTATTCCTTTATTTTTTTAGTAACATTCTGGATGGAATAAAATGGGATTATCTTTAAATTCAACAGTTTACTTGCAAATGACAAGGGCAACCTTCTTTTATCGATTGTGCAAATGAACTTCATCGTCGTAAAAAAGTTGCATAAAAATTGCATCCTTAAATCTGAATTTTCTGAAACTTCGAACAGTAAAGTGAATTCGATCAGCAAAGCCAATGTGAGCATGAAATCAAAATTATACGCGCCAAATTTCTACCTATAATAAGCATAAATTAGTTAAAAGTAAAATGCAATTGTGAAAGTGTACTCTAAATTTATAATGTCCAATGCCACGACTTATGTGATTCGGACCATTTGATTAACTTGATTATTCATTCTTGTTGTCTCTTAATTAATAGTAGAGAAGTCATATCTCTGACTCTCCGACCCTTCTCGAAGGCACACGGTTAATAAATACTGAATGACCGGACCGCCGCAACAGCAACACTGTCGGGAATTGTTAGTCGAGTCCTAAAGACCGTCACCGGCAACGGTGCAACCCTTCTCTAAGGAAGTACGTCCCGTCATCGATGGGAGGAGCCAGGGCCCCACCTTTTCGTGTACCCTCCAGAGTGGCGAGATCCAACCACCATACCGGAAGCATCGCGTCCTCATTTCGAGGTGCCTCCCAGGTCTCTATTATAATTATCCAATTATAATTGAGAAGGGATAACTCAATTAAGCAGCGAGTATGGTCGCTCTAAATCCTTCCAATATACGCTCTTATAAATAAGTTGTTGCCCATTCATTCCGCAAAAAGTTTTGGAACTTGGAAAAGACACAGAACACTTTATATGGCATCAACGTACAATTGTTACGAATATATATATATGAATTTAATATTTTTACTCATTGAACTTTTTGGCAACTAATCTCTAGCATGCGTTTAATAGTATCCGAAAATCGAATTTGAATGCTAGATTTCGTTTTATTTTTTTAAACAAAAATGTGACACATGTAGTTAAAAATCATATACCAAATTCGATACAATTTCGTCATTGCATTTTGAGTGAACATGCTTCTGAAATGGCAAACGGTCAACACTGTGTCGAATTTTGTTCAAAATTTGACAGTTGATGTTAATAGATGTTAAATCTGTGCACAGAATTTTATCTGTGCAGCTCTCTTCGCTCTATAGTTATCGCGTTTATCAAACTCTATAGTTATCCCGATCAAAGAGATTTCCTCAGAAGGGGGCTTTGCTAAATTCGATTCGTTTAGCCTAAAGTGTCTTTGTGACACGTTTGTCACAGATAGACGAACAAACAGATAAATATAACGTCAAAAATGTGTTTTCCAAACTCATGGCAGTCTAAAACTCGGAGAATAGTCAAAATCATGATTTCGAATTTTTTTCATTATTATATTTTCTCTGTATTTCGTAAATCAAAAAGTAAAAGGCAATTGTGAATTGCAGACGATTCACACTGCAATCAGCGTGTTGAAATTGCCACAGTATTCCCCTAATTAATTTTATCGAATTCATAATAGTAAATTAACCTTATTGGCTCATTCTCAGGTGTCATTGCAATTTATTTTACATAATTTTCGTAACACTTCATAAATTTCCTCAAATTACTCTTCTTAAATGGTTTTAACGTGTATCACGTAAGAATTGACTTCATTGCTTTGAATTTTACAGTAACTCGTAAAAATAAAAAATAAAAAAATCCATTATGAATCCATTACAGTATAAAGTTCATCAGAGAATGGAGCATTCCTTACGACATTCTTAAGATGTTTCCTTTTCACTACAGAGAGGATTCGTTCTGAAAAAGCGGTTTTCACGCAATCTCATCTCTATTGACCTCGATCCTCCCCCCCCCCTCCTTTAACTCGATTAAGGAGGGTTAGGCAAAAATGCTTCTCACACACGCTTTCGATGAAAAGGTTTGAATGAAGAAACGCTCATCGTCATAACTTCATAAAACTGGACATGGGAAATTAGGAGAAGCCTTAAATGCATCGCACGTCGTGTGCAGGGAAGTATTCAAGAGCTCATTTGTTCTGCCCGAATGAGAAAAGCAGTTTGGGTATGTAATAACTACATATCTATGAATCGCAAATATAACATGGTTGTCATCGTAACCATACATTTCTCACTTCATCATCAAGCGACCCATTTTAATCTCCAGGGAAGCATATGAAACATAACAAGCAGGAGGAAGCATTTCTTTACGAATATAAAACTTTACAATGGACACTTCAGTAGATTTCTATAGATTATTGCAAATCTAAGGGCAGAAAATTTAAAATTATAGAATAATAATTAAATTAACCAACTTTAATGTTTCAATGTTTATATTATTTAGCCAACGTTTGTAAGTTTTTAAAATGGGGATCTGTACAAAAACTATTGACATTAGTAATGGATTCAAGCATTTTGCAGCCCCAGACAGCGCACATAAAGAGGGGCACATACTTTTATTAACTAGATCAATTTAGTTTATCTCAACAAATTTTATGATTATGACATTAAGTAATTTAATTTTCATTTTTAAAAAACTTGCATATTTTAATATGTATATTGTAATGACACGAGAGTGTTATACTTATAAAAGACACATAACTCAAACAGAGTTTTCTTTAGAAAAAAAATCTATTTAAAAATCAAAGCAAAGCAAAACCTTCTACTTTCCTCCGCTACACAAGCTCTTCTAAAACATATCATATACAAAAAATAATAATAACCTTCAACGGCGGCGGCGAATGTCGCCAATCGTTTCCGCAGACATCGCCAATGACGCAAACATCACATGTATCATGACGAAAATTACTAAAATTATAAACTTATAATTGGATCTTTAACTATTAAAATAATTAACGATTTTTAAATTACAATAAAAACATTTGAAATCCTTCACAACCCACATCGTCGATTAAAATAAAACAAATTATAAAGAAATAATAAACTTCCAGATGAATATAGATTAAAAATAATTATTTAATAGGACCTGTTAAGCGAAATATAATTAATTAAATAGATAATTAATTTTCTATTACATTATTAATAAGTAAATTATTAGGCTAACTATACTTTTTCTAAATATGATTTAATAATTCAGTGCAGAGGAAACCACCGCAATCTAGTCTTAATTATATATAATTAAAAACACTTGAAACTTCGAGGTTAACTTTTAACTGGTTATTTCGACTCGCCTGAAGGCACACTAAAAAATCTGAATGCCCGGACCACAACAACAGTAACACTGGTAAGAACTGTGGTTGAGTTCTAAGGGCCATCACCGGCCACGGTATAAACCTTCCCACGGGAAGTACGTCCCTTCATTAATGGAAGGCAGCCGACCCCTTCCCCACCATCTTTTCCTGTATCCACCAGAATGGCGAGAACCAACCACCATACCGTAAGTTTCTCATCCTCAATTATGAGATGTCCCCCATTGAGGAAATCTCTGAAGTTAAAATTATAGTGGAAACTAAGTTCTAATTTTAACTCCGAAGTTACGCAGATTTTAATTTTCCCAGGGAATCAAAATGCTGAAGTTTTGCAAATTTCTTTTAAAAATATATAAGATCGAAATTCTTTCTTACATTCCTTCTTTCGTCCTTTCTACTTATCTACTCGATTCGCTGCTCTGATGTCTCCATGATTGGGACAAAGAAATATTGGCAAAAGCTAAAAAATTGGACTATACCCGTGAAATACTAAAGAATGAATTCGTTGAAAAGCTC
This sequence comes from Argiope aurantia, assembly GCA_026543865.1. Taxonomy (NCBI): domain Eukaryota; kingdom Metazoa; phylum Arthropoda; class Arachnida; order Araneae; family Araneidae; genus Argiope; species Argiope aurantia. The sequence goes on from JAPMOR010070526.1 coordinate 198,075, forward strand.
AACGACTACTTCATCAATCTAATATTTACATTGTCGTTATAGATTTATTAACTTTTATAGATTTATTTATTTGGCAGTTAGGCTAATTATATTTTAGAATACATGTAGCTGAGGCCCTGTCTACCAAATCGAAAATCCATCATAGCATTTTTACTGATTCTATCGTGTGATTCCGATGTCCTTCAGACCAATTAAAACCCAATTTGGCATGAATTACAATTGTAATCATAAAATTACATACTGAATTTCATTGCTTTAAATCATTGCGTTTATGAATTGGTTAATTTGTTTACAAGCTTGCGAAAGTCTAGACCAACAAACTGTCAACCGATTGACAGATCTGGTTCAAATTTGATAAGAATTTACATTTTTGATGCCAAATCTGTGTACCAAATTTTATTTATCAAATTCTTTACTTTTTGAAGCTATCGGTTTCATTTATATTCAAAAAAGTCAAACAAACTATCTTTTTCTGAATTGATAACGTTCAAAATTTGACAGAAATTTACAAAATTGAAGTAAAGACCATATACAAAATTTCATATTTTTAGTTCAAAGTATTTATCAGTTTTAAAAAGCGTTTATTAGTTATTTTCATAGTGATCTTTTTTTCCCAGATAGACAGACGTAACTTCAAAAATGTGTTTTACGGGCAGTCCGAAACGTGGAGATTAGTTAAAATTTCAATTTCAAATTTTTTGACAGTTGCAATACTTCCTCTTCGTACATTTCGTCGTACACAACAAGAAAGCAAAATATCTATAAGCAATTATGTTAGAAATACTGATTTGTCATGAAATGAATTGAATCTATTTGCTCAATTTTAAGTAATGCCAAAGAAACATTGTTTCTCTACATTATAAATATACCTTTGAGGTTATATTGCTGAATACGCAACTTGAAACTCAATAATAATGAAAATGGGAATTCTTATCATTGAAAAAATACCGTTTCGCCATTAAGATTTCTCTGGGAGGTTAGAATGTAATCAAAAAAGGCGAACTGAACTCCTGAAGGCGAAAAAAAAACGAAAAAGCAATCTAAAGTTCAGTCCGTTATCCGTTATACCACATTATTTGCAAAGGGAACCATAAATTAGAGGGGTTGTTATAGGAGAGAATTAAGAATAAAGAACAATAATTTTCCAAATTCATTTTCCGTTACAGTAATCATTTTCGTTCATAAGAAAAGAAAAATGAATCTTGTTTTTTGTTTCTTTCTTTCAATCTTTTTTTTAATACATGGTAAAGAACAGCTAGACACTTTAATCTATGATAGAAAGAAAAGGAAAGGCAATATTTCAAAACAATTACAAAGAAATAAATATAAAAAAGGAAACATTATAGCATAGAAATTTGGGCTAGCGCCTAATATATATAAACCTAATATATAAATATAAACCTAAAGAAATGTGATAAAAGAAGACATTTAATAATAAAATGGGAATGAATTAGTAAAATGTTAGTTCTTAATAGTAACAGTTAGTTCTAATTTTAATGAATGGGAATGAATTAGCAAATGATAAAAAAAACATTTTTTAACGGAAAATTGTGATAATAGAATTTAAAAAGTCTGTATATCGATACAGAATTGCATTATACCGATAATGTAATTCTGTACCATATAATGTACTATCAATATAATCCTTTCCAAATTTTAGAAATTTTCTAATATGCTATTATTTTAAAGATAATTTTAAAGATTTCATATATCGTTTAATATCTTTATCCTTTAAGCTCCGTTCCGACGTCCTATGCGCGTCTTTCCCTCTGTTGTGGTTTTCCAAGGTTCTTTGATGTCTGTTCATTTTACCGACACTTTACGGGAAGCTCAGGACCGATGTCCATAGGAGAGGTTGGTCATACAATGGGTCAGTTCGCAGACTTACGACCATATTTGTAAAAGTATCAGGCCGTCGGAACGCAACTTTAGAGGAATCAATGAAATAACAATTACATGATTTAAAATGAATGAAAATTAAAAAGAAAAACAATAGCAATTTGATTTTTATTCCTATCTTGAGTACTGCAGCTTTAAAATTTCTTCTCCCTCCACAAAAACCAGGTAGAACAATCCTGTGGTTAAAAGAAGGTGGAAGGGCAGATGGGGATTATAATGACCCCTCGTTTTGGGTTACAGATTAGGAGAGGGGGAGTGTGGTGGAGGTTGGATGGGAGGAATTTCGAACAGACAGTAGCGGGGAAATAGGAAATAGATTGCAGCCTTTTTCGATAACAGGATTCCTAGTGGAAAACAAAATTTGTTTTGTAAACATGACAAACTGTTGACAACACGAGACATGGATGAAAAACCAGCAGTGTTTTTCGAAACGTACTGTCAACAGATGTCTGCAACGCCAGAGGAAATATGGTTTTACACATGTTAACAATTTCCACACTGTATGACTTTTATTTTGAAACTTAGTTTATCGATATTTCAACACCTTTAAAGGTTGCAATTTTACAGCCATTTTTACTGTGTATTTTTAATTATAATGTTTCAGAAAATTCATTACTTAATTTTGAATTTCATTTCATCTATCCCTATTTTACTATGGTAAAGATTGATAAATTATAAAAATGTTATTAAAAATAACTATTTGATTGAGAAAAAATAGAAAATCCTTAAATACTAGCACAACAATGTTGAAATGCACCATTTGAAACATATGGTTGTTGTTGTTGTTGTTTTAATTTCTGGTAGATGTAGCATTTAGCATAATTCTTCTTATATAGTAGATAATCTATTTGCTCTAGTTACTTTTCGTATATTATATTATATAGTATAGAGTTAGGACAGTAATTGTCAAAAAATTCGAACATGAGATTTTGACGAATCTTGTTTCCGATCTCCCTGAATACGAAAAAACACATTTTTGGGAAATGTCCGTCTGTCTGTGACAGGATAACTCAAAAACGCTTTGAGTTAGACGCATGCAATGTGGTATACGGTGTTTACACCAGATTTGCAGATTTTTATGAAATTTTAAGTAAAATCAGTTCCGTTCGTCTTGGCTGTTGGAATACAAATTAATACGATAATTAAAAAATGAAGATAGTTAGGCAGATAAGATTCTGTACGCAGAATTAATCTCTATATCCTATCAATTTTATCAAGACACCTTCAATTTTTGAATCAAAACTAACTATGGGTTGACTGTCTGTCGGTCTGTACTTTCAGAAACATGTACACGCAATGATTCAAAAACGCAATGACTTAAATATACCTAATTTGGTGTGAGAATTTAAAAGTGCAAGTTCAGTTTTGTGTCTGATCTTTGTTTCAATCTGTTGATGAAAACTGGTCTAAAGCACAAATTCGAATTTTGGATACTATTATCCGCATATCAGGGATTAATCGCAAAATAACTTGTCAAGGATGTCACAGTAAATTCAGTAAAAATACTAAATTTACGCCAAATGGTAATATTTCATAATTTTGGCGCGCCAATGCCATGCAAGGCGTTTTTTGGCCTGACAAATTTATTAAAGAGTATGCTAGAAAGTTTTGGCGGGATCTTCTGTCGCTGGTTTCATTTGTTATTAATCTGAAATTTCTCATTCAAAAACTCAATTATGTCCTCATTTTTAGCCAGAATCCATAAAAATGAGATTACACAAAGAGACCCTCTCTCCTGCATTCAGTATCAAAATTGATGAAAACTTTTCTATTACATCTATAATTAACAATCGCTATTATTAATTCAGATAATTGATAATAGCAATTATTTTAAACATTTATTCTAGAGTTAGGGGAAGTTTAAATTAGTTTAGTTTTAGTTATATAAACGTCTCGTTTTTAACCCTTTAAAGGACCATTTTTTTTTCTAGTCATATTATGTTAAAATATTTTTAGGCTTGAAATTAGAATCAGGAAAGGGATTCATTTAGCTTATTAGATAAATTTAATTTGATTAATTAATTATTTTGGTTAATTAATAATTAAGTAACAAACCAAGACACATCATTTTGTGAGAGATAAAGAACTGAAGCATCTAAGTTTCTGTCTTTCTAAAAAAATGTGTCAGAACTTATAATTTCATATAAAGATTGATAAATTTGGTGGGAAGCATACTTCCCATAGCCCTAAAAAGAATTAAAGCAAAAAAAAAAAAAAAAAAAAAAAGACTATTTTGAGACGGACCACTTAATTTTGAGCCGCGGTCAGATGACGAGGACGACAACTCCAAATCCCCCTCTCCAAACTTCCACACCACGCCAGAGAAAGGACGCTTCACCCCGACGGATTTAACGGGAACCAGACCCGCTTACACGACAGTTCTTCGATGGAATCGGGTCTGGAACATTAAAACCCTCCGCTTCCGAAGTCAAAACCTTACCACCAGGCCACCGCGGCCTGGCCGCTTGATATTTTAATAAATTGGTGAGATAAAAAAGAAAAGCAAATTGGATAAAATTAATGATGGAAAAGCATCCTTTATTCATATTACCAAAGTATAAATTTAGAATACTGCCAAGAAAGAAATATTTCCATTAACTCTTATTTCTAAGAAAACAAAGACAACTAACAGTTACTACCAGCCAGTGAAGGTCTTTCGGTCAGTATGAATTACTTATGCATGCTGGGTAAATAAAAGAGTATTACCAACATCAGCTGAGCTCACACGAATTTGAATGACGTGAGTCACCCGATTGTGAGCACCAATCTGTCTGAGAGTCCGCACATTAAGAAACGATTATGCAACTTTTATTTGGAATTCCGCGCATTCCTGCAGAAATTCTTCCAGCTCCGAAGAGATAAAAATAAACTCAGCCCGGAATTGTGACAGCTCGTGAGATTCGTCTTAATTCTATGGAGCCGTGCAGATTTCATGAATGAATATCTTTCTGTTTAAATAAAACAACTGAATTATTAGAAACGAAGAGGTAAGAACCAGGAAATATAGTTTTTTTATTGAAAGTTAGTGAGAAATAGAGATTTTTTTTACTAATAGGCAAAATATTTAAGAAAATTGAATCTACTTCAGAGATGAATTTCTTCGTAAGCCTATAAAACAAATTTTCGTTTAAAAAAATCTTGAATCATGCATTTTTTTTAAATGTATACAGAAACTACCTGTAACATAGAAAAGTCTTCAAAGTAGGATGATAATTTTAATTTTCCATATTGGCGTCTATGGCACTTTTAACATACAATAGAAAACGTCGTTTACTAAACTATTAAAAAAAAAAAAAAAAAAAAAACCTCGTACGTTAGCTATCTCAAAATAAAGTTTATGTTTTGTATTATCTGATTGCTAATATCACTCTTTATTTGAATCCCAGATTCTACTGAATAAAGTAGATATTCTTAACAAAGGCAAGAAGCCAACAACCCTTTTTTAAATTGGTATCTTTTATTTATTATTTATTTTTTTGGGAAAAATTACAACATCGTTGCCACTCTCACTAAACTAAAAAAAAATTGTAATAACAAAGCAAACAATTTTTTTTTGGTGCTGTTATATTTACAAACGTAAATATAACAGCGCCAAAACTTACAACTTATCCTAAGTGCAACCGCGCCATTCTAAATCTATGATTTGGTTTGGTTATTTCAACTATTAACATCTTAAATCTATTTTTCTAATTCTCAGTAATCAAATAAATCATTGAACACAAAATGGCATTTATTAACGCACACAAACACAATGATCGTCACGGTTACCGTTCTACTTAGACATTACAAACCTACAAAGCTAAGCATTAAAAAAAAGGAATCAAAATTGCGCATGCGCCTGTTTCCATGGCAACCACAGCTGGAAAGGGAAAAGGACGTCGCTAAGATAGAACACATATAGTTCAGATTTTCATAGATGATCTTTGGTCAAATATCAATATTAACAATAAAATTAGTCTGTAAATAATGAAGTGAAAAAGTAACAATACAAGCTACGAAATAAAACAAAAGTTTTACCTCATCATTTTATTTCACTTATCAAGACCAAGTTTTACGAACAACGTTAGAAAAGCAGAATATATGATTTCACCGCAGATTCGTCATTTTATAAAAGCTTCATTCTTGCTAAATCTATTAAATTTACCATCGTCACTGTACCTGAAGGGTCCTTACCAGTTCCGCAACAAAATATACAGTCACTCCTACGTAGTGAAAGAAATATAGCATTGTAGGCCAAATATACTCGCAATGCTGTGGTGTGGAATTTCGGAAAATGAAATGCCGGATGAAGTGTAATTATCATTCATCTAAGGCTCAACATTGCAACGTCCGTTTTAAGATAGTGCTATTGTATCTACAATACAGCACAATAATCAAGAAATGCAACTTTGATCCTATAAGATTAAAAAATCTCTCAATAAACAAAATGTAAATGAATCATACAAAAATTGGTAATTTTTACAACAAAGCATGGTTTCGCATTTGGATTTGGCAGCTGATAAAGAAGTGTTTTTCAGTGAATTAAGGAAAAGGAAAAAGTAAGCCTTACACCGGCTACTCTGATTCGCTGGAAGGCACATTGAAAAATCTGAATGACCGGACTGCAGTAACAGCAACACTGGTGGGAACTGTGGTTGAGTCCCAAGGTCCATGGCCGGCCAAGGTACAATTCTTCCCTTGGGAAGTACGTCCCGTCATCGATGGAAGGAGTCGACCTCCATCTTTTTTTGTACCCACTAAAGTGACGAGAACCAACCACGGTGGCAGAAGTTTCTCATCGTCAATTGCGAGACGCTCTCCGGAGGACCAAGGAAAAATTAAAATATATATCAGGCATATTATATAGCACAAATTTTACAAGAATTCAAATTCACAAGAGCATAGCAAAATATTATTATTCGATATTATAGGAATGATGCATCTTTTCGGACAAATGTTCTGAAAATTCTTAAAGTACTCTAAAAGATTTTTGTTGATATAGCGTCCTATTTGTCATTATTTATGTAAGGCTGCGTGCAATTTGTAATGTTATTACTTTTCTCTAGATTAGCGTTATACAGTTTGAAGAGTATATCCTTTCCTTTTGATTAATTTCCTGTCAAACATCCCCATACAGCAAAAGTCTTTTACACATGCTATCCTATATTAATAAATTACTGTTTATTAATATAGGATAGTCTCAGTAACAGTAATTTATTAGATATCCAAATTTCAAAAATTAATGATTTCTGTACACCAGCTTTACCTTTAATGTATTTAACGGACTTTTGAATCTCCCTGCATATGCGTTAAAATAATATAGTATAGTTTGACTTGTAGAACTTATTCTTTGTGATACACAGGATCTTTCCAAAAATTTCCAGATCAGTAGTGCATAATTTTTGTGACAAAACCGGCAAGACATCATCGACCGCTGGTTTTTGTCCTGTCAGCGACCTCCTGGAGAGGTAATGAACTGACGCTTTCACAGAAAGGCAATTCCGTCGGCTTCGGCTTTCATTGTTTCACGCCCATCCAGCGAAAAGACGTGGGAAACATGTAGGAACTCTGCTTCGTTGTTTATCTGTGTGCTTGTGTTTGCTTTGTTTTGCACCCAAACCATCAATTATTCTGCTTTACGAATTCCGGAACGCTGGATTTTCAGTTCAGTCAATCGAATTACCAGAATCCCCTGACTAACCCTCTTAAATTACTGCAAGTTTTAAACAACATCATTTTTTTTTCTTTTTCGAAAAATGCAACAAGAAAGCATTGTAATGGTAAAATAACTCGAACTCGAGTGTTTGACGAATTTCCATGTGTTGGATTCACTGAGTCCTAAAAATACATTTTTGGAATTATGTCTCTCTCTCTCTCTCTCTGTCCTTGCACAAGAAAAAAAAAAACACCGAGCTAGATGAATGAAATTTCGTGAGTGGTTTTAGAAACAAATTTGTACGAAATCCATTCAGATGAAGTGTGTCCATGAGCTATAACTACAAAATACATAGATATAGATAGATAAAAATTGGTTTACATCTTTAAAATAGAGCAGTATCTGAATTCTGAATTCACTCGGTCTGTACATTCTCATGCAGGGAAACACGATAACTCAAAAACACGTAAATGAAATCTGGCGTGTGGTCTTCTCAGGAAGATTTTATCTTTTGCTCTTCTGTTTCTGATTCAAAATCTTCTGTGTTAAAAAAAAATTGTATCGAAATGTGACACAAATCAATTGAAAAACCAATGAGGGTAGTTTCCCTAAAACATTCTATCATACTTTCTAATAAACTTGCCATGCCATAAAACGTCTTGCAGAACAATAATTACGAATTATTGACTTTTGGGATGAATTTAGCATTTTTACTGAATCTATCGAGTGATCCTTGGCGAGTTTTTTAGCTATTAATTCCTGCCATGCGTTAATAATATCTGAAAATCGAATGTGCGATTAACACACATTTTTTTTCAATATATTGAAACAAAGATTTGACAGAAAATTGTACTTGCTCTCGGAAAATCCTATTCCGTATTTGATATTTCTAAGTCATTACATTTTTGAATTACCGAGTTAACATGTTTCTTAAAGTGTGGAAAGACAGAATACAAATTTAAATTACACATATGAGACAGAGTTTTAAGATAAATATTTCCACTTTTACCAGTTGTTTACTTTAATTTGGTGCCAATTTTCCCCCTCACTTTTGTATTTTGAAATACACACTATCGAGATTTGGCTTTCTCACGATCACTTTTTTCTTTCCTACAGTGCCCTGACCAGGAAGGAATACTTTAATTCGAACCACCTTTCATATCATTCAGATTTTTAGAAGGCCTTGAGAAACATACTTCACACTAATCCATCCATTTTATATGTCCATGTTAAGCTATTTCGCACCGTTTGTTTTGAATTTTCCTTACTGAAAATCCCCAAAATCACAAAATAAATAAATAAAAATCAGCGTGGTTTGGTTTGGTTATATTAACGTCCTGTTTGAAGCAACACTAGGGCTATTTTGGAACGGACTTCGTAATTTTGAACCACGGTCAGATGACGAGGACGACACCTGAGCTGGCACCCTCCTCTCCACACCACACCAGCGGGAGGACGTTTGGTCATGACGGATTTAACGTGCAATTGATCCCCTTACACGACGGTTCTTCGGTGGAATCGGATCACGAACCTGAAAACCTCCGGTTCCGAAGCCGAGACCTTACCACCAGGCCACCGCGGCCCCTAAAAATCAGCGTGAGTGGTTTCTTTTCCATAACTTTCTCACATATTCTCTAATACGCATGTCATGCCAGAGAACACATTATATGCCATTGGCATACAATGGTTATGAAATATCAACTTTTGGCATGAATTTAGAATTTTGGCTGAATTTATAGTGTTTTCCTTAGTGAGTTACTTAGCGATTTATTTCTGGCGTGAGTTAACAATATCCAAAATTCGAATGTATGTTCCAGACACGTTTTTTTCGACCGATTGAAACAAAAATTTGACACAAAACTGCACTTGTAATCACAAAATCCCATACCTAATTGGATGTATTTAAGTGATTATGTTTTTGAATGATCGCTTTTACATATTTCTGAAAGTACAGACTGATAGACAGTCAACTGCCGGTTCGATTTGGCTCAAAACTTGATTGACACAAAACTGCATTTATAGTCACAAAATCTCATATTAAATTTGATACATTTAAGTCAGTGCCTTTTTCAATTACCACGTTTAATTGTTTCTGAAAGTACAGACCGACAGACAGTCAACCCATAGTTGGAGTTGCCTCAAACATTCATAGGTATCTACACTATAATATAGCTTTAATCTGTGTATCGAATTTTATTTATTTAGCTCACCGTTTTGCAGTTATCGCGTTCAATTATAATCGAACAGTCGCACAGACAGACTTGCTCTAAATAGATTTTGCTCAAAATGATAAAAAACTGCAAGCTTGGTGTAAAGATCCTATACCAAATTTCATCCGTCTAGCTCAAAGCGTTTTTGAATTATCTTTGTCACAAACAGAAAGACAATGTTTTTCGAATTCAAGGAGATCTAAAACGCGGAGATTCGTCAAAATCGAAAATTCGAATTTTCTGACAATTTCTATGCTTTCTCTATATTACGTACACGAAAAAGTAAAAAAATGCATACTTAGTTTTAGTTTTAGACTCTAAAAATATAAATTTGTTAACAATAACAAATTGGATCATCATAGAACAACTAACGAAAGTTGTTGTAGAAAATCTCACGCACTTTGGCAGAGTATTTACGAAAGAAAAAAATAAATATCTATAATTCGCAGCCTACTTTACATGTAAATATACAATAACATAAAAAGTAAACAATAAAGGTTTGGAATTTTATGGAGTAAAGAACTTTACGAACACTCAAATCAAAATTCAAAATGGATTAGAACAAGTGACGATTTATAATCGGGAAAAAATGCATTTCTAAATATAGAATTTCTTTCATAAAATTCCGAATTAAAATATTAGCAGTCCTGGTCTATGAACACAAAATATAGAGAAGCAGTATAAATTTAATAAATAATACACATTTCAGACCTCAGCTTATTGAACTTTGCTGCGATGCAACATAAAGAAAATACAAATAAAATGTGAAGTTTTTGATCCCATAACTAATTTTTATTCATGTTTAGCTTTATTGGTATTCATATAAACCAGTCACCTTAGTATAGAAAAAAGACTCTTTGAATTGCTTTACGCCAAAGGAAATTGAAATTCCCATCCGATAATTCAGCAGATGAAACAGGTGGGATATTTTTAAACACCTCCCAGGGTTACAAACGGTTGTTTTATTTTATTATAGATCATTATGCACGAAATATACTAATAGTTCATTAGTTAAATAATTATTATCAAAAAATGGACGGAACTTACTTATATTATTATTGAATTGCTTAAGAATGAAATTTTAGTCCCCCCCCCCCTTCTATATAACTTCTAAAATCATAAAAAAATTACCTCCTATATGTGCTTTTTACAAACCTCTACAAGCTGTGACAACAGGGTCGAAATTTTTTTGAAAAATTTCCAGACTCTATTACCTCTTAATTATTTTGCTTTTTTACAGTGACCAATTTCCAATTCGAGAATGTTCTGTTTTACTGATTCAATCAAATATCCATAGAATATTTCAGGTGTTTGCGAATTACTTTTAATTTATGTGTCAAATTATAGCGTCTTAGAATGATTTGATTTCGGCTTATAATTTTGAGAAGCTATAATTTGATGCTTGCATGATCCACGGACACGACGATTAAGGGGTTAATAAGCAATGAAAACATATTTCGAGTTTCTGCCAATGACTCGAATATGAAGTTCAACTGTAATCTAGTTATCGTGCTTACAAAATGACATGAGGAATCTATTTAAAACAAGCGGAAATTAAATATTCAAAAAATAATAATAATACTTCATAGCCTTTGACTTTTATTAAAACCATCAAACATCCATTTTTTATCAGCCTTTAAAGTTTGCACAGATGACAAGTTATCCCGTGGGTCGTGGTTTGTTGATTGCAACCCCGTGACATCAGTGTCGTAACATTCAAACATTGCGCAGACACTTTCGAAATTTCGGCTATTAGCGCTGATCGTCACGCTACGAAAAAAAAAAAAAAAAAATAACCACATGACCTCAGAAAAATCAATTAATTGTAAACAAAAGTGGCAGACCGTTGCCATCAAGTAAAAACAAATTGAAGTTTCCGATTGGCGTGGCTTTGTTTTAGCTCATGGCTGGAAATCTGGAAAAAACGTTACCTTTTCAGAATTCAGTCAGAACGTGATCCGAGTACATGTACTTCATTACGTTTCGAAATAGGCGCAATGATATTAAGATATCTAATAACTGCTGCTATCTTAAAATCAAACATTCATTTATTTTGAGTTTACAATAAACAGAACATTCTGAAGTGAAAATAGTAATGGAAAGTGGAAGAAAAATGGAGTTACATGATATGGAAAAGTTATTTCATTTCCCTCTCGGTAAAGAATACAAATAATTTATGTGGAACTAAATGGCATTTCCTTGACGTTTATCTTTTAAATTGCACAATCTTTGAACCCTTGCTTTTGATAACTTTTAGGCATTATCAAATCAATAAGTTTTTAAAGCAATGTTGATTTTTATTACTATTTAAGAACAATCCAATTTTCAGCTCTGTTTAGAAATGAATACATCTATACAGAATTAATTGGTATAAATTTAATCTTTTATTCTTTTGGAATTTCTTCATTTTCATTGGGTATTCTCAGAAACTTCTAAAATCAGTAAAATCTTGCAATATCAGAATTTTTCGCTACAAAATATTAATTCGTTTTCCTATTTTTTTTTATGGAAAAAAAAGAAGAATTAGGAAAAATAATATATAGAATAACATGGCTATTTCCTTTTAGTTTATATATATTCTATGTTTTCTCTTAGATCGTTAAATAATAAAATCCTTTATTAAATGGCAATATCATTTAAATTATTTTAATATTATCAGCTTTCGCCACTGTGCCAAAATTTTCATTTTCTCTTTCTATTAAGATAAGTGACGCCATTTGAAACAAATTTTTTTGTAAAAGATTGTAAAATATTGACATTTCTCAATTTTTGTATAAAAAGTTTTAAGAAACACATATTAAAAACAAATGTATTATTTAAAACAATTGGCAAAAATATGGATATTTTAAATGAAAAAGAAGGCAAAACCCACCCTGTTTAAAAGTTTATCAAATACTTTATTAAAACTTTTGGAGGTAATTTAAGAAAAGTGTAACTTAGTTTCTGAAATCTCTAAATACTTGAATTTCGTGAATAAATAACATGAAATGTTCATTTTTTTTTCACATTATGAAGCATAAAATATTATAAAATCCTTTTAAATGCATTTGCTTATTCTTCAACCCAGGAAATGCAGAACTTAAAAAAATTATTAAATCAAATTTTGAGAAAAAATTCTAACATATGTGAATTGGATTTAAATTTACAAGTTCTTCATAAAACGGATTTTATGAAAATATAAAATTTAAAAATGTGAAATAACAAAATTAAAAAATGTAAATGTAATAAAATTAAAAGAAATTTTATTTAAAAATAAAATAGCATTAAAATGAAATGTAAAAAAAAAAAGCATGCAACTTCCCAAAGAAGCAAAATGCTAATGGTTTTATGAACACACAACCTAACGTTCATGGCGCTGCAAGGCGCACGGTGAGATTTTATACGGTGTGAAGGAAATAACACCTTTATTAGAGATTTATGCGAGTAAGTGTTGGAGAGATTACTTTCCCCGATTTAAAAATATAGCATTCAATGCCGCTTATTAAAAGCATCTGCTTTATAGGTATTTGAAAGTTAAATACGCCCAAAAAGTTAAAAAGAAAAAAGAAATGACAGGTGTTCAATCCAAGATGAAATTCCACTAAAAATTGAGTTTTTCATGAATTATTCTCGGATAATGGTACGATTTGCATAACATTATGCTATCCTATTAAAGCAAATAGAAGTATATCAAACTTTAACAAGGAAGAAGTCGTTTAAGTTGTAACAGGTGAAATTAACTGAACTGTAACAAATTTTGAACACTTGCTTCTTTTTATGAGCTTTATATTGACAGAGGGTAAAAAATAAGCTTACAAATTATCCTATATTAGTTACAATTAGTTGCATTCTCATATCTTATATGAAGAGACTGACAAATAGTCAAAACCTTGACGGATCTAAACTTAATTCGGATTTACATTTTAAATCATGAAATCTTTGCAGCAAATTTTATAATAAACAGTAAAGAGTTTGCTCTTTACTGTTTATTGTTATGTTCATTTGTACTCGGACAACCAAACAAAGTTCCTATGAATGGATTTACCAATGAGTTGGAAAAGCCACATTCCAAATTTCATTTGTCTTGCTCAAAGTGACTTTGAGTTATCGTGTTCACAGACAGAGTTGCAAAAATGTGGAGAATCGCAATAATCTCTAGTGCCAAATTTGTGACAATTATAATATTTTGTACCTGAGAAAATAAAAAGTTGATATTACACATTTAAAATTTTCACCATTTGAAATGTTTTCGGTCTATAAAATTATTTTTAAATGTTTATATTTAGGTTCACTTGTTTTATATTTGCCAAGATGGAGTTTTGTATTCGAATTTTTCATTCATTCTCTTCTTGTAGCGTTAGTTTATAATTTTTCACAGTTGCAGGTTTTTGATGACAATACTCTATTTAAATATTTTTCCAATTTTAATTACCATTTAAATGATTAATTTCATAAAATACTAATTCTTATGACAGTATCACATGCAAGTCAGTTTCAGAAAAGAGTTTTTAATCTTTAATATAAAAATTAAACCACGAGTAAAAAGTCGAAATAAATAAATTATGCTAATAAAAGAATGCCTTTAAAAGCTTATTTTCTGAAAACATAATTTTTTTTAAAAAATTGTTTACTTATTTTGTTTATTACATATTTATTTTATTTTAAATAATTTATTCTTTATATTAAGTACACTACCATATAATTACCAGTAGTATAGCAGTAAGCAGCAAAAATATCACATACTAATTGTAACAATAATTTAGGGTCTAAAAATTAAGATCGCCAAGATTCATTATGCACAAGATATTGCCAAAGATAGTCACATTCCCAATGTGCTTGACCATTTTCAGATGACGCCATGATAACCAGGTTCCATTATAAGATTTTTGATTGTATATAAGCATTTCTTTGGCGATTTATCAGTGAAGCCTTCCAAATAAACTAGAATTGAAATTAATTTAAAAAAATTAAAACAAAGTTAATTGAAATGGATATTCTGTAAACTGGTTTTAGTGCGGTAATATGCTTCAAAGTTATTAAGGTAAAGCGATTAATTTTAATTAAATAAAATTTTTAAAATCCATTCCTTAGTGAACGCCTATGAACAGAAAGTAATTACGTGCCAAATTTGGCATCTTTAGATCCACTGAAAGTTTCATTCTTATGCAACGATTTTCACTCAATGCTCAGACAATTGCTCCAGCCTAAAAATATTATGACGGGATTTTATATGTTTTTATTCACTAAAAGTACTGCTGACCACGATAAAGATGAGTCTCAGTAATGGCTTATCGGTCTCTTTGAAGATGAGCGAATATGATTAAAGGTTATTGTGTACATATAATTGTAATCATTTGTCTTCAAAACGGCCAATAAACCATCCTAGATACCGCTGAAAAAAGTAGTTACTTTCAAAGACAATGCACATTAACCATTGTATATAGACAATCAAGTTCCAGCTGTACCTTTTTGTGAGAATATCACGTTAAGATTTTAGTGTGGAAACCAAATATTTCATTTTTCCATTTATTGATAAAAAGAAAGGGGAATAAAAATTATCCTCTGGTCTATAAATAGTAATTTAAAGAGCAAAATTTAAATAGAGCAAACGAGAGTTAATAGGCAATGGGAATTTTCAGTTCACTCTTGATTTATTAACTGTACCGAACAGAAAATATATTATTTTTTAATTTGCAGGAATAAAAGGCGGTAAATATCGTTAGAAATAGCAAATATCACTACAATTACTTATGTCTCCAGGTTCTCGTGTTATTCTGTTCTCATATTAAATCCATAATAGAAATTATTCATTGAACGTATATGCTGTAACAACGTGATAGTGTGAAGATTAGACTTGCGCCCGTCAAAATGAACGAATTATATCTTGAGCAAAGGCGCTGCGTATCGTGTATGAATACAAAGGCAAATTGAGTACTCAGTTTTCAATTACCTTCAAAGGTAGTCTTTTTCTGCTCCATGGATATAATGTTAAAGATCCCAGATCACATTGCCTCCCGAAATATCGCTTCAAAAATATTAATTTTTTGCAAAGACAAATAGCAAATATAAGGGCTAATTAAAACAAATATGAAGGAGATATAGTTTTGCTATTAATAACATTTAAAGATATTTCTTTGTTGTCGCCATCTGTCGAATTTCCCCTACAACATTACCTTATTTATATTTTATACATAAATGTCATTATATTTATTTACTACTAGCCCCCTTTGGCGACCAGCCGGTTCGCCAGTATTAAGGATCGGTAAAATTTTCAATTACTGTAACTTGTTCTCTTAGTAGCTTTTTCTACAAAATATTTTTGAGCTTCATATTTTGATATTTATAATTCAGTCATACTTTTATGTAGGCCTTAAACAGTTCTGTTCATTGTACTACTTTGTTTAATGTTCTCTCAGTATCCATAAAATGTCTACTTTAAATTAAAGTGGAAATGTTAAACTGCAATCAATATAAAAGCTTTTTGTATTGAAGCTAACCATGTCTTATTTTAAATATGAAATTGAAATCAGAGTCGTTCGGTAGTGAATTTATATGTGCACTGCAGAATAATTTATATAATATCTTAAAGAATTATTCAACAAAAATTTCTCTGATTCATCGTAAAATTAATTTTTTATTTTCAAAAGATTTAAATGATACAAATAAAAATATTTTATTTTATTTCAGTCAATAAATAAACTTATGAAAAAATTATGAATTTTAAATTTTACACAATCTTTTGATCACAAAGAATCCTGTTCTGCGAAATACTCTTGACACTTCAACTTTTAAATAAATAAATAAACGTCCCTATCTTCTGCGATGAATCTGACCGATTTATGAAGTTTTTATGCATCAGTTTTAGGACAATCAACATTTTTTTATAATCGCAGGCCAATCACTGTCGAGAAACCCTGGCAGAAGATTAGCGTATCTTCATTGAGACAGTCGGTGAAGTTGTCTAAAAACGCCAGTTTGTATAGAAGAGCGATATTGAAATTTCATAAATCAGTCAGTTTTAGTGATCGATTTAGTTAATTGGAGTTCATAATTTTTATTTAAAGCATTAGTGTCTCAAGAATATTTTTTTACATATGATTCAAAGAGCAGAACACCTATGTAAAAATTTAAAATTCCTGATTCATCGGAGCATTTATTGACTAAAGTTGTATTAAATATAATTATTTAGTTCCTTTAGACCATTTTGTTAGCAAATGTATGCCCCAAATTAGCGGATGGTTGCTGATTAGAATGATTATAAGTATATTAAACTATGTTTGCCTTAAATTAAATTGTTTTATTGAATTAATAATATAGGTATTGTCAAAGCTCATAGAAAAATTTTCTTCCTTTTACTTTTCAGATAATATCTTATTTCATTTTTTTTTTTCATTTCATACAGACACCCACCGAGAATAACAATTTTATTTATTAAATTTGCAATAATAGTTGATTTATTTCTTAATTTAAACTTCTATCAATGTGAGGGCAACACGTTGATAAAAGCCTTTTTTTAATTTGACGTGCTCGTGCAGATTAAATTTTATTTTTATTTTGAGCGAAATATATTATTGAAAAATATGGTTAAAATATTTCTTTAAAAATTCGTTAAAAATCTAAGTATAATTTATAAATTAAAACATTGGTGTCATTCAAAAGATAATTTTTTGAGCTTTAATTTGATGCAAAAACCGATTTTGTGCTGTATTATTTTTTGGTTATAGCGACGAAACGCCGAAATTACGCTTAGTTTTTAATTAAAATTCTAATTAAAATTTTTTAAAAAATCGCTCCACGGTGCACATTCCCGACCTCCAAGGTATATATATGCCAAATTTGATAACTCTGTGTCAAACGGTTTGTACTGTAGAGCGCCAACACGCTCAGCTTTATTTATAAGTATAGATTATCACATCGGGCTTTGGTCAAGGATTCCCGGCCACTTCGCGAAATGGCCAGCCAAAGTAGAATATACAATATTAATTGCAAGTACTTCGGATTTTGGCCAAACCTCTTGGCCAGTTCGCGAACTGGCCGTACTTCGGGCTTTGGCCGTAACATATGCAATGAAGTAATTTTACCAAAAACATTTTTTAATATAAATTCTACTTTTAAAATATACTTTTTGAAGATTTTTTTTAATTGCATATTTGCTGGTTTTTAAGAATTTCAAAAAAAAAAATTTCTATAATCAAAATATATTTAGATATTTTATGTATGTAAAATAACCCATTTAAAAGTCATTTAATGAATCTACATGACCATTAATAGTAAAAATAAGTGCATATTTGAAAAAGGAAATTAAACGTGGGCGAAGATCTGAATTTAATTTGAATACTAATCGCATTTGGCGACCAGCTGGTTCGCTGTAATTATTGATAATATTTTATTTCAGTGAAATCGATTAGACACGATTCCATTAAACTGACAGGCATTAAAATTCTGTTATTTTATTAATTTTGCATATACTCCGTTCATAGTAGATATGAACTTTCTAATAGAGATCAGTTCTTTGACATACTATTGGTAATATGTTCGGTATATCTCTAAATTTATTTAGCGTTATAATAACTTCACTTTTTTTATTCATCCTGTAAACTATTTAAATATTAAACAGGGACCTTCTTTAGCTCTCAACAATTTATCTGATGAAACAATGGAAAAAATTTCTGTTTCATTAACAACTAGAAAATATTGCGAAATACACTTAAAAATATTTTTAAAAGTTAATTAAATCTAGATTTAAGAATTTTACAAAAACTAAACTGGCATCATTGAAAAAATAATTTCTGGACATTAAAACGGTGTAAAAAATTTTGTGAAGGAATATTTTCAGAAATTATAACGAGGAAACTGAATTTTAATTAATTCAAAAATAAGCTAATTAATTTTTTTTAATACGCTAATAAGTGCACATTCTCAATCAATTCTGGGCCACATTTGGAAGCTCTAAGTCAAACAATTTGACCTATTGAGCGCCAACACATACATACATACATACAAATACATCGCTATTGTGAGTAGAGATATAAATATAGACTTAAATTCTCATTGTTGGTTAAGCAGAAAACTTAGTAAATATAAATGATATTTCTGTTTTTTTTTTTTTTTTTTTTTTAATAAATTGGTGGTGTGTTTTGAAACGAGAAATAACTTCTCTGCAACAACTGTTTTTAATTTTTAATACATAGAGTACTTTACAGTTTTAATTATAATCAAATAATCGTCTGCCTATTTTTAAACTCTGACTAATTTTCAACTGAGGTTAAAGTCAAACCAGGTAGGTTAAATAAATGCGCCTGAACTCAGAAGTTCACAGTGCCTCCATAACACACATTATCCTTTAAGCCTCCGTATCTTCAAGATGGTATGGGCGGCAAACAGAAAGAGGAATTAAAAGATTTTAAAACGCTGCTTGAACACAATTAGAGCTCGAACTTCTTTATACTTCTGAGCACATCGTCGCAGTGGGATCCTCGATTAAAAGCGGTCACAGTTATCAGGAAGAGGCATTTATTTCTTTTCGGATGAATGTGTGGATTCATTTTTTTTTTATTATTTAGTTCTTTAAAAAGTCGTCTGCGGTTTTTGGAATTAACTCTACTTCCGAATGATGTGTACGCTCATAAAATAAATAAAAGTCATTTTATTCGCGGCTCTAATTTTTTTATTGTTTTATTTTAATGTTTTTGTTTTGAAGGAAGAAGTACTCCTTTGTGCTATTAAGAGAAAGATTACTTATTTCATGCAGAGATATTTTTATTTCACTTGCATAAGCTCTCGAATATAAATAATTATTTAAATTAAAGTTATCAACCAATCTCCTTAAAGATTTTAAAAATATCTTTGCCATTTTTACTTTCTTGTATATGAAGTATAAAAAAAATATTGCAATAATCAAAAACTTCGGACTTGAAATTTTGACGAATCTTTTCATTTCAAACATCCTTGAATTCGAAAAATATATTTTTTGCAGTATGTATGCCTATATGTGAACACAATAATTCATAAATGCTTTGAGCTAGACGAAAGCAATTTAATTTATAATCTTAGCACCGCATTTGTAGATTTCTAACAAAAATTGAGCGAATTTTAATTTTTGTTAATAACGAATTTAACGAAGTCTGTCTGACTATTCAATTACAAATGAACACAATAGCAATAAAACAAAGAACTAGATATGCAAAATTTGGTGCACAAGCTTAACATCTAAAATGCAGAATTTTTTTTATCAAATTTTGAACTAAATTTGTCAAAGGGTTAACCCGTTGACCTGTCTATAGCTTCACTTCTATGTAAACACAATAACTCCTAATCGCAATTATTTAAATCATTAAAATTCAATACGTTATTTTGTAACTACAACTACAATTCTGTGTCAAATTTTGGTAATAACCGATCGAATAAAGGGATCTACAATGCATATTCGCACGATAAATTCAGTGAAAAGGCTCAATTCATGCCAAGGATCTCCAGACTAATGCTAGACACGGCATTCGTGGCCTTTTCAAAGATCCGCAATCTTATACGGAGGGGAGGGAAGGGTATTAGAGGAGAAAGCAGGTGAGAAAGTTTCAAGAAGACCACTCCCTCTAGTTTTTTCTTGTGTTTTATGAGTCATTTTATACTAACCATAAACCTGGATTTAACCATTCACTGTTTGAAATTTTAAAAACATCTATCCTAGTTGCTGAAAGTTTAATTCAAACTAAACAAAAAAAAAAAATCCAGAAATGTAATTTTAAATAAACTATTATTAAAAATAAAATAGATACTTTCCTAAAATCCTGAAACTAGGAACGCTTATAACATTTAACTGAAAAGATACTATTAAATAATAACCAAAAACATATTTCATTGTATTAAGTAACAATGAATATATTTATCTATGTTTATAAGTAACTTTCTTAATTTGTAAACTAATATCAATGCTAAATTGGAGTGCGGTTCCATTTTTCAAACAACTGCCAGTTTGTATGTAATTTTGAAATATAGTAAAATGGGTTCAGTATCCGTTTTGTATCCTTTCCCACAGATGGATAGAGTCCAAAATTCGATATACATCTGCATTCTTGGAGTCGAGACCACATTTCATTTATGTAGCTTATTGTAAGGAAGAATCATTGTATCTACATATACCTTCATAGACAAACAAACACAGACGATTTCGATGTAAAGATCATATATTAAAAATCATTCATCAAGCTTCTGGCATTCTTGAGATAGGTTTAGCAAATGGTGAAAAGTTATAGAAGTTTTTGGGGTGAACATATTGTGGAAGTAGGATATGTAAAATATATTTAACAAATTAATCAAAAATGCAAACATTATAAAATTACAATTAAAAAAATTATTTCTGAATCAAACTAAAAAGGCTATACAAATAAAAAAAAAGATGCAAATGTATTTAGAGAGCGATAATGCTGCTACTACTAAAACGCAGATGAACTTAACCAAATTAGCAAAAATATTAAGTTAATATAAGCAAAAAGAATAATAATAAAAAAAAAGAAATGACGAATCCGGCCTGAAGACTTTCTCAAGGGTCACCCTCAGACTGGGATTCAAACAAGGGATTTTTTCTGCGATTGACTCCTCGTGACCCGAAAATTACCTGAAACTGAAATTTTTGGACGAAAGTCAGACCCCTCACAGAAAAAAAAAATCCCTTGTCTGAATCCCTGCCTTAGGTTGACCTTTGAGAAAGTCTTCAGGTCGGATTCATCATTTCTTTTTTTTTAATTCTTTTTGCTTATATTAATTTAATATTTTTGCTAATTTGGTTAAAATATAGTTACGAGCTTTTAGAAATCCATTTTAATTAATCAATTCTTAGAATTCTCTTTCGATTCATTTATTTTGCGTATTATCCAGAAATCTGTGTAAGAAGGCATGCTTACAATACCAGGCATTTTGAGTTGTAGTTTTCTCATACTACATGTTGCTTTTCAATAACCATGCCAAATAAAAGGTTAATTTAGTTATATAGATATAGTATTTGGAAGCAACATGAGGGCTGTATACAGACGAGCCTTCTACTTTCGAACCGCTGTAAAATGAAGTTGACTCCTCACATGGTACTCCATATTTCTGCAACATACCAGGGAATGAAAGTCTGGCCCGCGACAGGGAGTTTAACGCTTGCCAAGCAAGTATACACGATGAATTTTATACGGAATCGGGTTCGAACCTGAAACTTTTTGATCGTAAAAACCGAAATATTATTATTATTATTAGACTGCGGCGATCTTTTGAACCATCATACTTATACGTGTATGAATAGGCAGAACTATTTGCAACCGATCTTGATCAAAATATGAAAGAGGTTTTCAATTCTTGTAGGAAAAAAAACATAAGGAAAACTATACTTATCTAGATCGTAGCGTTACAGACGTACTCGCACATTTCCCCTAAAAGGATTTCATTTAATATCCGATAGAAATATCGTTGGTCATAAGGTCAAGTGCTAAATTTCTTCCCTCCAAAACACTCCGTTTTTCAGTTATTATTTTCATAGATTAACAAATATAAAACCAAAAATTTATTTTTCGATCTTAATAAATTATTTATGATTTCCTAATAATTCCTAAGGATAAGGAATCCTAAAATCGAATTTCGAATCGAATTGAAATCGAACTTGTTGACAATTATAGTACTTTTCCGTTTCAAACTGTATGCAAAGTCGATATACTTTTACAATGCCCATACTATGATTATTATTATATGGTTATAAATGTTATTACTATATCTTTACTTATTGTTAAGATAAAAGCGTTTAAAATTACCTTTCTACTTATACAGATTTTGAGCTGAAATCT
Source organism: Argiope aurantia (assembly GCA_026543865.1). NCBI lineage: Eukaryota > Metazoa > Arthropoda > Arachnida > Araneae > Araneidae > Argiope > Argiope aurantia. The sequence continues at coordinate 220,616 of JAPMOR010070526.1, forward strand.
GTTATGAAATACTAAATATGCATCCGATAGATAAGTCATGTAAAAGGAAGGATGCCAAATGCTTTTATAATAATAGTTATCTAAAGAAATTTCAAAACTGATCCATCTCTTCAAAATTCTAAATACCGCCTCTAGATGAGTCATCAATTACTCAAGAAGCACCTTTCCTATTCATAAAGATAGAATGCTGTGTCAGCGAATCAGAAAATAATAATAATAAATAAATAAATAAAGCTTCTTTAAGAGCAAGTGGAACAAAAAAAAATGAATCAATAACCTGCCTGCTGATTATCCTCCCATAATAGATCATTGATGTTATTCTTTGATCTTTGACCGCGGAAAATTGGCCTAGAAATAGGGGTACGATATATTTTCCTCTGTGTCAAGTACATAACATATTACGCAACACCTGCTAATTTACATAACTATGGACTGAAAAACAAAGAAAAACATACAGCTTGTGTGCGTGGTTAAAATTAAATACCCTGAACGATTCCGATAGCGTCTGAAATCCACTCGATATAATTCGACAGTCAGGCTTTCCTCGACGCAATTAAAGAACCTGAGGGCCCTCATGTATGCTTTAAAATACATGCCTGCCTTGCGAAGGCTTTCAATCTAATGTCCCAGTAATTTGAGTGTTGCTTGTTCGATGTTCTACCGGTAAAAGCGATATTAATCTCGATCTTGGTGTTCAAAACAAATTCGAAAGGGTTACAAAGTTGGGGAATATTTCGTTATCACGAGGGCATCGTTGAATAGCATGGGAAAGATTGCCTTGAAAAAGTGAGCTTGTCGTTCGAATGGCAAATTTATGGCCAAAGCGTGCCTAGAATAGGCCGCGTGTGACTAGGAACCTGAAATTAATTTGTATCAGTCATTGGTCCAATATTTATATGAATACTAAGCCTTCAAAAGTGAGTATTAATAGCGATGTGAAATGATTCGAAAGTGTATAAGATGCAAAGGTGAAATATTATTTCTTTTTTCCGATTAAATTTTAACTGAAAACTTTTTAACCACTTAGTGAGCACATCAGATCAAATTTTTTATTTCAAGTCTTATTTAATGCTCATTTTTGAGCAAATTGTGAATTTTTTTTATTAATTAATGTCTTTTACTTTCTCATTAACGAAATATAGAGCAGGTATGGTAATCGTCAAAAAATTCGAATCCCAGATTTTGAAGAATCATCTCGTTTTAAACCTCCCTGAGTTCAAAAGAACATATTCTTGGCGTTATGTTTGTCTGTCTGTCCGTCTGACTGCGACAAAAATAATTCAAAAACGTTTTGAGCTAGGTGGAGGAAATTTTGCACACGGTCATTACATCAAATTTGTAGGCTTCTGTCAAATTTTGAGCAAATACCATTAAGAGAAAGTTGGAATTTAAGTTAGCACAATATCTGCAAAATGAAAAGAGCTGTATGGATAAGATTTGGTGCACAGATTTGACATATATAGAACAGGCATCTGTCAAATTTTGAGCCAAGTGCAACAAGAAGTTGACCACTTGTCATTCTGTAATTTCAGAAGCATATGAATGCGATGACACAAAAACGCAATGGCTTAAATATATCATATTTGATACGTGATTGCAGGTGTACTTCTGTGTAAAATGTTGCTTTCAATCGGCAGGGTTTACTTTAGTTTAGTTATATTAACGTTCCGTTTAAAGCAACACTAGAGCAATTTTGGGACGGACCTCGTACTTTTGAACTACGGTCAGATGACGAGGACGATATCTGAGCTGCCAACCCCATCTCCACATCACACCACATCAGTAGGAAAACGTTTGGTCATGACGAATTTAACGTGCAACAGACCCCCTTACATGACAGTTCTTTGGCGGAATTGGGTCACGAACCTGATACCCTCCGGCTCCGACGCCGAGACCTTACCACCAGGCCACCGCGGTCCTTCAATTGGTTGAGAAAAACGCATCTAGAACACAAAACTATCTCCGATTTTGGATGCTATTAACAGCGTACTAAGGAAAATCGCCAAAAGAATTCGCCAAGAATCTCACGACAAAGTCAGTAAAAATGCTGAATGCACGTCAAAAAACATTTCGCAACTAATTGTACATCACTGCCATGCAATTGGTCTCTGGAATAATACTTTTATTAAAGTGTGTCCGAGAAAGTTTTCATGTAAGTAGCATGCCGATTTGATAAACCAGGGGTTCGTAAATGATTGAAAACGAAACAGTAGTTTAGAACCCTTATCTGCAAAAATATTAAAACTTTAAGAAAAATAAAAGCTTGAAAATATAAGGAATTTTATACTCTTAAATTTGATATAAGTCCGCAGTGTGAAAACTGAGGTGGTTTTAAGATATTCAAGAAAAAGTAAAATGTTTGCCGGGAAACATCGGCACCAATGTTTACAGAAGGTGTTGCAAAATTCTATTGAAAAATTCTGAGGAGTAATAGTAGGCATCAAGGCGATAAGAATTTTCGAATAAATATAAACTCGCAAACGACGGTAAAAATTTATTTGTTAGAATACAGATACAGCATACATTTGCAGCACACACATTTTAACATAAGAAAGGAGACGATGAGAAACTTTTATAAAAATTACTCAATGTTGCGGCCGCGAAGGTCATTACACAATCGACACCGACGTTTAAAGGACCGCTGGACGCGCTCAAACATACCAGGTGTGCTTGCGATTTCTCCAGCAGTGACGACAATCCATGCAACGAGATCTTTCGATGTATCCAAAGGTGTCTGATAAACAAGATATTTTATATGGCTTCAGAAGAATAAATCCAAGGGATTAAGGTCCGGGGAACTTGGGGGCCAATCAACAGGCCCGCCACGTCCAATCCACGTCCCAGGAAATGTATCATCTAGCTAGTTACGCACAGAATTCAAAAAATGTGCTGGTGCACCACCATGCATTAATCACATGTTCTGGTGTGCAATGGCCGGTATTTCCTGCAGTAAATCAGGAAGGACGTGCTGCAAGAAAACA